>JAPQRN010000010.1:13053281-13076615 GCA_037367275.1 Coranthus polyacanthus
TTATTTAACTGATAGAAGAGGAAAGGACCCCCCCCCCCGGTGGCATCATATAATAATAATAATAATAATAATAATAATAATAATAATAATAATAATAATAAGTATAATAATAATAATAGTAGTGGTAGTAATAGTGATAATAAACCTGGAAACGTGGAAGTATTTACAGTGAAACTCGCTGTACCGGATAGAGTCATCCATTATTTATTTTTTCTGTCTGGTGCTGCAAATAGCTGTCGCCTCAACCACCACACATGCGCAGGAAAAGGTTTATACAAATTGTGCATCCTGAGCGAACAGAGCTGCAACTCTACAATGTCTTCCAAACAGGCCTATTCTTCTCAGACCAGAAAGTAAATTTCCTTTAAACCAGCTGCGCATCCTGACGCAGCATGGGCACAGCTTTGATGTTGCTGATATTCTGGGGTAGGTTGTGCTTAGACTTCGCTGCATGAAATTTATTTCACATCGTAAGTGCGGTGACTTATCGTTTTATGACCTTAGGCTTACGCATACGCCACCAGGGCACAGACAGGGCCTTTGCAGCAATACATTTTTCACACAACTTAAATAAACTATTATCTGGATTTCCCCCCTCCAGGATTTTATCGTACATTCTATAATCATTCCATTTCTTCGGGATGTAGTCCAGACTTCAAGGGGTAAACTGACACTCGTGCGCTGTGTGTGGTACAAGCTGGCACTCTCTGATGGAAAAAACATGCTTCCTCTCATGTCAGAGTCCTAACCCTGAACAGATCCCAAACAAATGCTCACTGCAAGACTTAACAACGTGAAATTACTAGGAGGCATTACAACTACTGACAGAAACACATTGGGCCAAAAGGAATATTCTTAATTTGCCTAATCGTCGTTTTTAGCGCGACTTGCCCATTTATTGCGCCAAATAATCTTCTGACAAATGTAGACAGAGATGTTTTGGAAAGTGAGTCGTGGGAGGAGATTTGTCTTATTCCACTGCGCTGCGTCCGGCTTCTAGTCTGGATCCTAGCCAGATGGGGAGGGAGTAGTTCCTGGCGATTTCTTGGAGGGATTTGGGGGGATAGATGGGCAGAGAGATTTAAGAATTGATAGGTGGTCCAGTTGTGTTTGGCCGAGTGGATATGCGCAAGCAAAGTCACGGAGCATTATTTCTCCTCTCATGTGGTGTTATTGCCAGCAATGGACAGAAAGAGAGAGGAGGAACAGCGACTGGTGTTTCTTAATTTTCACGGTTATAAACGTGCAGAGCGTCACAAAAAGACACTGGCCTGTGTCATTATCGCGTCTGGAAACCGTTTATCAAATTGTGTTTGAAATCTAGGGGCAGCGAGTTGCGCATGTAAGAGTCCTCAGAGTGGACGACATCCAAAAGAGGTGCAACCATGACTACCGAGAGCACCCAGAAACATTTGGATTCGTCTAATCCTCTGCGCTCCAGTCCAGAGGCTGGTGCTCTGAACGCAGCTTTGCTGAGCGCACACCCAGTGATGGAGAGCGCGCACAATGCATCCAAGGGGAAAAAGGGAAACTCTGGTTTGAGGCGCCCGGAGAAGCCACCATACTCGTATATTGCGCTTATTGTCATGGCAATTCAAAGCTCGCCGACCAAAAGGCTTACTCTGAGTGAAATTTACCAGTTTCTACAGGCACGCTTCCCGTTCTTCAGGGGATCATACCAGGGATGGAAAAACTCCGTTAGGCACAACCTTTCGCTGAATGAGTGTTTTATCAAACTGCCAAAGGGTCTCGGAAGACCTGGGAAGGGGCACTACTGGACCATCGACCCAAGCAGCGAGTTTATGTTCGAGGAAGGCTCCTTTCGCCGCAGGCCCCGGGGGTTCCGTAGGAAATGCCAAGCTCTGAAACCAATGTACAGGATGATGAACGGTATCGGGTTTGGTGCGTCCATGTTACCGGGAAACTTTGATTTCCAGTCGCCGTCTGGGCCATTAGGATGCCATAACAGCTACAACATAGACTTGATGGGTAACTCGGTGCCAGGTGGCTTCGAAGGACTCGGAGGGGGGCATCACGTCTCGCACATGTCATCGAGCTCCGGGTCGTCGTACATGTCTGCTTGCCAGGTGGCCTCTAACACGGACTATTGCCCAGACAGCAGTAGCAGCCCCCTGCAGTCCTCACCAGCGATGGTAGGTACTTTGGACTGTCAGTCGCCTTATGCAAATGCTGCCTCACACTGGAGTTCACCTGGTGTGTCTTCATACATCAAACAACAGTCGCTGGCGTCGAGCAGTCCCACATCTACGGCTCTTCACTCGGGAATGACATCTTACTCTCTGGATCAAAACTATCTGCACCACAACGGGAGGGATTCCTCTGATATTTCAGGTATAACTTCGGTTTATAGAGAATTATAAACTGTATGGATCGCATGCCGAGTATTGTTAAACAAATGGAATCAAAGTTTATGGGAAACACTAAATTGTAACGATGCGTTATTGGTCAAAACAGAAACCAACATTCATGCGTAAAAAAACAACAACAACCCTAAGACATTTTCCACAGTGATGCATGTAAACACAAACATGTACGTATTAACACATTCATATAACTTCGATCTGTTCATTTTTCACACGCTTTCAACGCATTTAATCCAGCGGCTAAACGAACAATAGGCCTTTACGAGTAAATACGAGCAGCAAGTCATTTTTTTAAACCTTTCACAAACCGAGCGAACCTTTATGAAAATGTAATGAACACGTAAGTATCTGACAGTGAAAACTCTGAAACTCACGTGCATTACTGGTTAAATTGAAGTCGCGCAAGAAAAATAAAATAATAAAAAAAAAACAATTATGATGTGCATTTATTTTGTATTTCACATAAAACACGACTGTCTCAGTAAACCAAGAAGGTTGCACAGGATTTAAAACACTGATAACACCTCTGAACGTGCTGTTACAAACTGCAACACTAAAAGAAACATTAGAACAACTTCACTGAGACATTTAACATCAGTGACCTAAGTGAACTACGCGGATTATGCGTGTTTTAACCTTCACCTTGAGCACGTAAAGTCACAGACACGGGGCTTTAATCTGCCCTTTTGTTTAATTCCATTTATTTTTTTTTGACTGAACACATTTCATAAATGTTTTCTAACTTCGTTGACGTTTTAAAATACACGGAGCCTCATTGGATTAGTCGTACATTTTCAATAGAAACAATAGAAACAACAACTCGGTTTGGAAAATGGCCTTTCGTGGTACAAATCTTCCTGCATCAAGACATTTGCTTTATCCTATTATTTTTTATTTTTATTTATTCAGTTTTTTCCATCAGGTAGATCCCCTCCCTACAATAGATTTACCTGCCGTATCTTTGGGAAATGTTTGCAATGAATCTGGAACAAAACGCACGCAGTGTGTTGGATTATTGTAAAATAGGCTTTACTGGTCTTTACGCCTACACAATTGATTGTATATGAGAAAATAAGAAACGAATATTGATGATTTGCCATTATGTAGCAGTACTAAACAAACATTTCCTTTCACAAAATGAACATACACGTATTTACAGCTTGGTTTACGCATGGTTATACGGAGCCTTTGGATTCAAAATGAATGGAAATGAAGCAAAAGTAAATCCATATGCGCCTCACTTAAAACAGCCCTGAAAGCCTGCTGATAATTGTATAGTTTGACCTTTTGTCCTGTTTGTTTACAGTGGGATTGTCCAGATATTCCAGCCACTCAGCCCCTGTGTGTGACAGGAAGGATTTCGTTTTGAACCTCAATGGAATCTCTTCCCTCCATCCAGGCTCCAGTGGGTCTTACTATCACCAGCTTCACCACCACCATCAAAGCGTGTATCAAGACGTAAAGCCATGTGTGATGTGACAAGGCACCCAAGAATGAACTGTCAAGTAGAAGGAGTTATTGTTACTAAGGGCCGGGAGACGAATTCATTTTCTGACGAGGCAGAGATGAAGTGTCGGCATAAAAAACATCCTTTGGATCTTCAGTAAACTTTGACTCTTTATATCAGGATGGAAGGACTCGTTGTGGCACTTACACGTTCTCATTACGCGACAGACGTCACGCAAACAATATCTACATTTTTTTTTTTTTTACAGAAAAAGCATAGCGTACACGTATCTGAGTATCTGTATTCTTGCACTTAATTTTTTTTTTTTTTTTACGTTGTTGAAATTGTTGCTGATTTCCTGCAGCAGGCCATTAAAGAGAGTTATTTTAAAGGATGCTTGTAATTGTTTATTGTCTTGAATTAAAACGCATTAATACTGGTTCATTATAAAAGACGTGATTAAAAGACTGAGTTGCATTATTTTTCCTTTAATTCCTGAGTTTTTAAAATGTTGGTTTTGGATAAAGACGGTTGGGTAGTTTTTACGACAACTTAACAATATTAAATAAGATGCTAAATTAAAATTTGAAAAATATTTACGGTACCCTTCATTGCATCCAGTGTTTACATGCTTTTTCACGTAGCCTACACAAAGAAAGTGTTTAGGAAACTACTACACCGTACATCAGACAACCTTTATATTTATTCATTATGTATCTTTACTAGTTTGTGAAGAAGAACAACTCCTGTTACATTCATAACTGAGGAGAAAGAAGATGTTGCCACTTCAGATATTTAAGTCCAGCACTGAGATTATTATTTAAAAAAAGAAAAGAACACTTTATTGGCGAGGCCTGTTGGTTTACACGGGACTGTGCTGCCACCTAGTGGTGATTGAATGCGTAGGGCCGAATAGAAACGTCCTCTGAAATGATGTCAAGAACAAAAAAAACAAAACAAACACTTTTCGTTTATTTTCGAAGCGGATTACCATGAGTAGCACTGAGAGACTTTATGTCACTGAACAGACGTTAAGTCGTTATGTCTCTGAGAGTGAAAATTAACTGTCCCTCTTAACGGTGTCAAGATATGTTATAGAAATTGTTTCCTGCACTTCATGCAAATATGTATATGTATACTTGGCTTATATGTCTTCTGTTTTGATCACATAAGTGAGGTCGCATGGAGCTCGAAGGCCAGTTTCGAGTCCCAAACACACTGATAACGTACATAACTGTGGCCTGTGAAGTCACCATTTGACTGTGCAGTGTCTCAGCTGTCCATGGTGCTGAAGACACTTCCAAATCCAGTTTGATCCAAGTAAAAGCCACTGTATTGTAAAACACAGATGACAAATATAGAGGAAAATTAAAAATGGAAGAGTTGCTCTGTAATCCTCCTCTGATGCTTTTCAGCTTTCGGTACAGGAGCAAACATGTTCTGCAGGTTTAGTCGTTGTTGCATCCACCACTGTCACGCCTCCTCTTCCCCCGCAGCCACTCCGAGTGGTCCCTGGTTGATGAACCTGAGTGAAGACAGGTGTGCTGGAGCCTGACCAGCTGCATCCACCACCGATCAGTGCACTTCATTACCCCAGTCCTGCCACTTCCACTCTGCCCGATTGTAATTCCGTCTGTAGAGTATACGTTCTAGCTCCTATACCCGTGTGTCCTCTGTTTTCTTTAGACCATACATGTTTCCTGTCCGCTTCCTGTCTCCTCTCAACTCCTGCCGCATTCGGCCCGTCCAGCAGAAGTGGAAGAACTGAAGCATGATGGCAACAGAAACCCACACAGACCAGTTCAGAACAAACCAAGACATCAATGACACAAATACTAAAGGGTGCCAAGGCCTAAACAGGGGGTTTTGAACATGTATTAGACAGAGATATGACGTGTCTTGTGCTTTTGCATCTCGTTAGACGTCACTATGTTCAAAATATCCAATGAAACCTCTACATCAAATCACATTACTGCAGGTGTAAAAACGGGTACCAAAGTACTGGAGATATAATGTGCACTCGTCGAACTGTCGCAGCATCTTCATCAGAAAGATGTCTGAATCCAGTTTCACTAACAACCTGCAGAAAAAGTTTAAGATTGCAACATTGAGGGCAATTTAAATGTTTAATGTCTCATATTACAAGCAGTCCTTGTTTAAGCTGATTCAACTGTTTTATATTTGGATTTAGTGATTTACTGAATTGCCTTTTTTACTCTTTTTATCATTGTTTATCCAGGTCTCTGATTGTAATTCTTTTGGTTATCTTTGAGGTTATATTGTTTGTTGCACTGTTGATCCTCTCACCACTGTTTTATGTGTTTTTATCATATATGTTACATTACAAAATGAGGCCTTTACCTCAGTATATTCTGAGATAAGATAAAGATTGAATGAATGAATGAAAGAATATCATTTAAGATAAACACATTTTTACCATGGGATGTTAAATATGTCTTTCATTATGCAGAAAGCTTCCACATTATCTGCGAACACAGATGACGAGGCTGACATATTAATTAATTATTATTATTATTTATTAATGATTAATTATAGTAATTAATGATATAATATCTTTACCAAAAACAAAAGGCTGCGTGGATTTAAGACTTCCCAAAGTGACACCACGGAGGGATGCGATTGCTGTGAAATAGCAAATTATTATTGAATGATTAAAGCCATAATTAATTGGTACCAAGGCTTAGCGTTTAAGTACTTTGGACCGTTTCCTCCGGGCCGTATCTGATTGGCCACAGCTGAGCCTTGTTACGACGATTCCTTTAAAACAGGCTGAAATACTCGAGTAGACCACGAGGTGGCAGGCGTGGCTTTCAAATAACCCTCTGCCTCTTTGTGGCGGAATAGTGCACAGACGCACAGCCATGTTTCCATCAGTGCAGGGGACATTACACTTAACATTTATTTCGTGGAGACATATTATCTCCTCATAACAATAGCTACAACGTGTCTAAACCTAAACCCACGTGAAACCTAAGCCTAACCTTAAAACAAGTCAGATATTGACAAAGATTCAACAAAACGAGGGTTATTAATCTCGTCCTCTACAGAAAGTGTGATTTTAATTACCTTCGGTTTAATCATGTCCATCTCCTCTCATCATGTAGCGTCACGTTTTAACTTTGCTCTTTCTCGCCGCCAGAGGGAGCCAAATTCATATTTATGACCGACAAACCTTGAACAGACTCCTGTCTCTCTCTCTCTCTCTCTCTCTCTCTCTCTCTCTCTCTCTCTCTCTCTCTCTCTCTCTTTCTTCCTTTTTTCCTCTGTTTTAAAAAGATCATCCCAATAAGGGAATTTTGGGGCATTTTAGATTTATTTTTCAATTTCATATTAAGCCTGCATTTGTAATTGAAGCTAATGATGCTGATTTCTAAAACAAAACACAGCCCGCGTTACTGAATTTGACCGTTTTCAAGTTTTCATTATATCTGTGTGATGATCGTGTCTAAAACCAAAAAAAAAAAAAGTCATTATTATTCGTCGTCACGCGGAGCCGTCCTAGAAAAAAAAAAATCAAAACTTTCCAATAAAATGAAAGCTGGTAGAAGTTACAACCGAGCTATACACAAATAAATGACCAAAAAAAAAAAAAAAAGACATTTAAATAAAACAACAACAGCAAAAACACCCAGATTGTTAATAACGATGCTCCATTCGTGCTGGTGAAAACAGTTTTCGAAATTCTGCGCCCTTGTTATTTTTAATTATTTTAATTTGCTGCGCTTCAGCCATGCTTAAATAATAAAGAGTTAAGGAGGACTGGGTGGGCAGGCGATGGAATTAAGTAAAAGGCCCGTCGTGAATTGTGTAAACAGCCCAGGGCGGTGGAAAAAGTTCATGCCCGGGTCCATGTAAGGAGAAACCGGCGGAGCACCAGGCCACTGCACGGACATTTAATTAAGACGACCTGCGAAGGATTACATCGATACAGGGACTGTAACTTTGCCTCACAGTGAACATTAACAATTTCATGCACAGTCGCCTGCAGCAGGACGACACGCAGGCCCTTAAGAGCGTCGGTTTCTAAACGCAGGCCGTGACTATGTGAAAAGGTTTCCTTAATTGTCTGATTTTCAAACCTCAGCCTTAAAAGAAAAAAAAAAAATGGATTGCACGATGACAATTTGTTTGGACCGCTGACAAACACATCAGATTGTTTTAATGAAAAGATGAACCAAGAAGCCCCGTCCACGTGAAAACATTTGACTTGCACAACAACAACAACACAAATCTCAATCTCATCTTCATATTCCACGTTTGTTTTATTGGGTTAAAGTGACGAGAAGCTGTCAGTGCGACAACACAACAGATATTCAAATAGTATGTGATGAAAGGCTCCGTATGAAAGGTGTCACAGCGGTCCCGTTTGGTCGCCCTATCTTTAAATCCTTTTTTTTTTCTTGAATAAACTCTCGCACCTCTGGCCCTCTCACCTCAAAACGTCTTAATTCCCGTTGTAATGAGATCGCATTTAACGCCCACTGTCAACGACGCGAGGCTCTGGCGTGCTTTGATCTCGGGAGTAATCTGCCGGTGTTGAGCCTTTTAACTAATAAAATGCACATTTTAAGACTTTTTTTTTTTTAAACTGTACTTAAACGACGCCATTTGGTTCGTGGTGGTTCTTATTTTTTTTTTTTATACATTTATGGTACCAATAACAGCCCCGATAATACACTGAAGTGCAGTTGAACTTGTTATAAATTATAATAAAATTGCGTTAAATTGCATGTCCATATATATTGTTATTTCTGGGGGAAATAAATAAATAAATAATGCCATTAAATTATGAAACTCCTAAAAATCGACTTCCAAGTTTTAGGTTTGTCTTTTTTTTTTTTTTTTACACTCTGATGGAGGATGTCTGTTTGTATCTTGTAGGAATATACACTTCCACGATCCGATCGCCTTTATGTGAGTTGCTCTGTCACGTCTGAAACTTTTGGCCAGAGTGGGCTGGGAGTTAACGACACCTCCTCTCATTTTTCTGAAGCCGGGAGCTTGCTCCATATCTGCTCCCTCGGCACGGCCCGACTTCCCATTGGAGGACTCGCGTACATTTCGGGGAGGAGCTCCACTGGCAGCAAAAAGGAGGAAAGAATTTAACTGCGCAAAAGTCCTGTGTGGTGACGGATGTCCAAAGTTCAGAACTTTTTCAATGTGAGACACAGGGATGGGGACAGCTTAAACACTGCTGAGGTCCCTCGCGTTGCACTGTTATCAGACTTTCTGACTTTTTTTTTTTTAACTAAGCAAGTCGCGGACTGTGATTTGAGCGCCTCGGCGTTTCAAAAGGAGTGAGAAGCGGTGCTCTTCGTCTGCGTATTTTGGAGCTTTATTTTCGCCGCATCAAAGGGAAGACATGCAGGCTCGCTACTCCGTCTCCAGTCCCAACTCACTGGGAGTCGTGCCTTACATCAGCGGCGACCCTAGCTACTACCGGGCGGCTGCCGGAGGGGGATACACGGGGATGCCAGCACCTATGAACATGTATTCTCATGCTGCTCATGACCAATACCCTGCCAGCATGGCCCGGGCTTATGGACCATACACCCCTCAACCCCAGCCCAAGGATATGGTCAAACCCCCCTATAGCTATATTGCGCTCATAACTATGGCTATCCAAAACTCGCCTGACAAGAAGGTGACCCTAAACGGGATTTACCAGTTTATTATGGAAAGGTTTCCATTTTACCGAGACAACAAACAGGGCTGGCAGAACAGCATAAGACACAATCTGTCTCTGAATGAGTGTTTTGTCAAGGTGCCCCGTGATGATAAAAAACCCGGTAAAGGCAGCTACTGGACTCTGGACCCGGACTCTTACAACATGTTCGAAAACGGGAGCTTCTTGAGGAGGAGACGACGATTCAAAAAGAAGGACGCGTTAAAAGAGAAAGAAGAGCGACTGCAGAAGGACGTGCCGCCGAGGCAGCAAGGCCGGGAACAGGAGCAACCGGTGCAGGGCTCCCAACCTGTCAGGATCCAGGATATTAAGACGGAGAACGGGACAGTGACGCCGCCACAGGCCGACTCTCCCTCTTTGAGCACCGTGCCCAAAATTGAGAGTCCGGACAGCAGCAGCATGTCCAGCGGGAGCCCTCACAGCATCCCCTCTAGTCGATCCATCGGCATGGACACCACGGAGCACCACCAGCACCACGGACAGGCCTCGACGCAGGGCTTCAGCGTAGACAATATTATGACCTCCCTCCGGGGGTCTCCACAAGGGGCCACTGAGCTCACATCCAGCCACGTCGCCTCCACCAGGACAGGTATAACACCGTCATTGTCCTTAAACTATTCTCCAAGTCAGACGTCTGTCTATAGTTCCCCGTGTAACCAAAACTCAATCTCCACTACCTCCAATGCGACCTATCATTGTAATATGCAAGCTATGAGCTTGTACGCGGGGGACAGATCTAGCCACTTGGCACCGAGTACCACCGTAGACGAAACGCTGCCAGATTACTCAGTCACTACCACCTCATCCTCACTGACCCACGGTAATCTAAACTCTGGGCAGGACGGCCACCACCACCAAGGGAGGCTGACCTCATGGTACCTCAACCAGGCCGGAGATCTGGGCCATCTTGGTGCAACTTACCCCGCGCAGCAGCAGAACTTCCATTCAGTCCGAGAGATGTTTGAATCTCAAAGAATTGGCTTGAATAATTCACCGGTGAATGGGAATAACAGCTGTCAGATGTCATTCCCACCGAGCCAGTCCATCTATCGAGCTTCGGGAGCTTTCGTATATGACTGTAGCAAGTTCTGACCAAAACAATCTCAATATTTTCTCCACGGTGTTTGAACTCTTTCAGTAAAATTCAACGTCTTCCCCTCCCTAGCTGCCCACACCATATGGACTAATATGAGGCAGAAAAACACAAAGACTTGATCTTGGTTTTTCTAAAGAACAGTGTTACTGCAAATAACACGTAAGTCTCTCTTTGCTTTTGTGGCTTTATGTGATATGTTAAGGATATGTCAGTTTTCATGGACGTGTAAATTGCATATAGTAATTTATTTCTAAACTGTAGCCGGATATTATGGACCAAACACCAAAAAAGTGTTTCTAAATTGAATTGTCCAAAAATGTTCCATTATAAAAGTACAAAAGGAACGTGTATATCGCCATACTATTTCAAAGATTCTTCATTTGTTGAAAAGTATTTTTGAAGGATTTGTTTGTTTGTTTAAATAAATTGTCATTTTATGTGAGTTAAAGTTACGCCTCGTTTCTTACAGTCTTAAATACAGATTAGTGGTGTTTTACACTCAGCCTGGCCCGTGTTAGTTCGGTGTTGAAGGCAAATAGGCCTCGTTTTTAGCCTCTTCGATTTGACCCTCTCGGCGTTATTTCATTCGCGGCGTGGGTGGGTTCAACAAAATAATATGGAAACCAATGCCAATCTGCACAGATTCACACATTAAACATTTTTCTAACTAAAACTAAAATAATCCAATATGTGTTTACCAGTGATAACGCCCTAGCTGCTTTGTTGTTTGGCGAAAGAAGAAGACAAAATTATTTAAGCAAAAAAAAAAAAGAAAAAGAAAAAAGAAGAAGGAGTGCGTTCAAGCCCGTGTTGGCTGTGTGTTGATTGACTTGATATTTTATGCACGCCTCTATTTGTAGTTATGGCATAAATGTAAAGCTTTAGGACACATGATTAGTGATGATGTTAACACAAGGCCTAAACCTGAGCAACAGAAAGCACACAGCACAACTTTGTTTTGGACTGCGTTGTGTGTTAACTGGCGCATACCAGTGCTTACTTAATATCATACCACGCATGCCAAAGATAGTCCCGTTGTCACTTCGGTTTTGATTTTTGAACTCTCACCGGCCTGACACGACACGGAATGAAGACAAGCTACACATGTCCCTTTTTTTTTTTTTTTTTTTTTAAACCCCACTGTTTGGAGACTCCGCTGCAAAGATGTTAAGTTCAATTGGCGTTAAATTAAATTGGCGTTGTATTCTCAAAATGTTAGTGTTTTGCTCTAATCCTAGTTGGCACTTGTCCTGAAGTGAGTTATGAAAGCTCTATCAGCTGTATTCCCTTATGAAAGTGAATCACTCTCTTAATTACTTTAACAGACAGCTCATTAATAACTTCAAAGCAGGCCATTGGCATTTAGCATAAATAAATACAAAAAAGAGAATATGTTTACAATTATTCGAAAAAAGAGAAGAGGTCTGTATTTCTCCACCTCTGACCATCAAAGCAGAGGTGGAGAAATATTTTATTTTATTTTATTTTGTCGCTATACATACTCAGTTTACAGTATTTATACATTTAAATAGTTTTAACTTATCAGACTCGTTCGCAATGTGTGCGTAAAAGTGCGCATGGCTACAGCGCAAGCAACAACTGATACTAATAAATAATAATAATAACTCTTATTATTATTATAGTAATGATAATAATGATAATACAACACTGGGTCCAAAATAATACACCACCGTCTAAGAGACATGCTTATTTTTCTATCGCGACTAATTTATTTTTTTCTCTCCATATTTTATATTTTCGATATTTTCTTTTCTTTTCCGCGGTCACACACTGTATGTCATGACAGAAGTCACAACCCGCTCAAGACCAGGCAGCTTGTCAAACTGCATTTCGAAAAAAAACTGACATGTATTTCTCTCGCACGAGCTTATTATTCCGTATTCTTTCAGCAACTTCAGGCCTCTTAACCATCAAGACAAGACCGACAGCAACTGTAGCAAGAGTACAGCACTTGAGAACAAAACGTCTTGGGGGTACAAGCTGCAGGCCGGTTTCTTTCAGACCCTACAGTTACTTTTGGCGTGGCCTGTAAATATGACCAACAAGAGGGAATAAAAACAACAACAACAAAAAAAGGAAATATATTACTCGCTCCACGTAGACACAATAAAATGCTCCTCGTGTCTAATCCAACTCTGTAAGTGCAGCAACTGTAATCAGGCTCATAAAAGTCATTAGATACTTTCCCAAGCATATAGGCCTAATAAACAAACGTCGTGTTAGTCAAAAGATTGATGGCGCTCCCACAGAATAGACCAGGTCAGGAAGGAATAAAATTCAATCAGAGAGCTGGAATCGTTTTTCATGAGACGGAAAAGGCAGAGAGGGAGACGGGGGTCAATGAGGAGGATGTCGGCCGCCAGAGCACCATCAACAATATAACAGGACATAGCACAGAGAGGGAAAGAGAGCGTGTGTGTGTTCAAAGGGCGACTGCACTGCAGCTCACTTTAGTGCATGTGAAGTGTAAATACCGCTGGTGCAATTCAACAGAGAGAGCTTCACAAAAAAAATAAGATACGAAGACGTAATGATTAGAAGTAGTTGTTGAAAATGCTGAGTAAAGTAGTAGGGCTATAGATCGTTTAAGAGGTCCTCATCCATCCCTTAGGGTCACACAGCAAAAGGAATACAATTACATTTCAGTTCTCTGCAAAAAAAACAAAACAAAAAAAAGACTCCTCAATTAACACGTTTTATTATTTTTTCCCCTCTCGTTCTTTTTCTTTTTTTTTTTTTGGTTTTGTTTTGTTTTTGCCGTGACTGTTATGTGTCCGAAACACCGGCCTAATGCGTCGTCGCTTAGGGATAGATTTCATTAAACCGCGCAGACGATTCCGTGACCCGGAGACATTCGTGAATCCCTGTTTCGGTCAGTGTTATGGTTTTACTCTGCCCTTTTCCTGAAACGTTCCGCTGCATTCCTCAAAAAAAAAAAAAAAAGTGCAGCGAACCTCTTTGCTTTGGGTCAAATAGAAAAGACAAAAGCATCTACAGTATGTTAGCCTTTAATACTCGACATGTAAAAAGTCTTATCACTGATTCGGATTTTATAGATGGTAGATATATTTTTTTGTTTTGTTTTTTAAAGTAATCGTCTTGTATTATTGCGTGGTGGTCGCGTCCCCTCTGTCATTTTGAAATCTAATTCCAGTGCAGAGCAAATAAAAATGAAAAAAAAAAAATCACGAATAAATAAAATATATGTCTCATCCAACCATCTTTTTTTATACGGTTGTGTAAATGCCTACTGTATGTGTTCAGGTCAGGTCAAAGTTCAACAGGAACAATTCACAGCATGACAACGGTTGTTATGTTAAAATAACACGACTGCACCCCACACTTCCCTTAAAATACACATTTTAAACATTTTTACAATAAGTGTGGATTGAGATAGAAAATTAGCGTGTTTTTTTTAAAGTTACAGGCAAAGCATAACCTTTTTTTTTAACCCAGTTCGACTTTATGTAACCGACAGTAGGCCTATTATCTCGACGGGATATTAGTTTTAATTGAAAACTAAATGAGTGTTGAGAGAAAATGAACTTTCTATTTCACGTGTTCAAGCAAAAAAAAAAAAAAAATCTTCAGCAGAAGTATGAGTGTATGTCTCAGTAGGCACATCATTGACTGTTTTTTTTTTTGTTATTCAGACTTGACAATGAGACTTTATTAGTATAAGCCGACGCCTACAATATTTGGCCACAGAAAACGATCATTATCCCGCACACAAGAAGTCAACTAGACGTTACCTGTAAACAGTGTAGTAATGCGTAATGGATGCACCCACTCGTCCTATGTTTAGTACCAAAAAAAAAAAAAAAAATAAGGGGGTGGAGTGGGTGGGGGGTGAGAAGAGACGCGTTAAAGGCTCGGTGAGTATGTGTGCACCTGTATGAGCTAGTGACCAGCTCAGCTCAGTGGAAAACGCTGTGTTTCAGCTCTGCGTTAATGTACAAGACTGGAGCTCCAAAGCGCCATCTGTTTCTAATTAAGAGTCCATAGACGCAGATTCTGTCTGCTCTGCGGCCAAACGAGTGAACGCTCGGAGGTCCAACACTTGTCTCTGTGAAGGAAAAAAAAAAATAAAATAACCACCGCATGCAGCCTCTTATCTCGAACGTCTCATTTTAAAGACGAATGCTCATTTGCGAAGAAATCACTCACTCGGCTGTGTCAAAAAAAAAAAAGCAAAAAAAACGGGGAGTAAACAAGACTTCTGGATGAAATGATGATCAGGAACCGGCGAAGCATCTTCAAGTCAAATGAAATGAACTCATGCGGTACTTGGGGTAGTGGGATAATGAGGTACTGTGAATTTCAGGCCGAGGGGGGGGGGGGGTCGACCTTTGAATAACCCGAAAGCTTTGGCGAAGTACCTCAAAAACCGAACAGAGTTGCCTTCAAGTTACACAAAACCTGCTTTTCTGCCGCCCCGGCCTGCGGTTTCTAATTATAGCACCTTTTAACGCAGCGAGCACTTGAATGTCCCAATTATACAAGCAGGACATCCAGTGATTTATTCTCAAGCGTAGTTTAATTTTATGAATGTATTTTGGAGCCTCCATACTCGACGACTTTACTGCCTTTGCTTTAATGTGAATGGCCAGTAAGGAATAAAGCTGTACTCTGTCGCAGATGTAGGCGATAAAATTAGATTATTCGATAGAATTATACTTGCTGTATATTTCCTGTTTTATAAAACGCCGCATTTTAAAACATAGGCCCGTAGAATTATATCAACGTTTATTTTGAACGCATTTTTAAAGCAAATAAACAAAACGAGGTGTTAAAAATGGCCACTGTGGATTTGATGCTCTTGTTTTTTTTTGTATCAGGTAATTTTCTAAACGTTAATTACCGAGGTTAAAATATGCTGAAAACGGTGCGATGGGCTAAAAGTGCTCCCTGCACTTTTGTTTTGATCTGTTGAAATTAACCCCCTCGTAGCCTATGTAATAAATATTCTTTTGTGGCAACTTACATGTGCGTATAGCCTATAATAAACATTTAAACATGCGCCTGGGTGTAGCCTGTTGGTATACATTCATGTGCACGTTATTTTATGGTAAATGACAGGAAATCACGGTTCAACTACATGACAGACACATTCAGTTTCAGCTGCTGCCCATAGCAGAGAGCAAACTGAACAAACTTGAACTCTGTAACTGGTGACATGAGAGGACACTTCAAAGATGTCCAGCTACTGCTATTTGAGCCACAGTAGCAGTTGTCTGTGTCTTTCGAGGGTCTCATCTCATTTTATGGTGCGAGGCGGCCACTGGGCTATGAAAACATCAACAGCAGAGCAAGACTGAGATAAATACTGTCTGTGGGATGTGATTAAAATAACAAGGAATGAGAGAAATTCTTATAAGCGTTCGTTAATTTGATATAAATGTCAATATATGTGTTTTTTTTTTTATTGGAAAAGGGAAAATGCAATTATTGTGTTTTTTATTTTATGCTCGGAAAATAAAATGGTTTTCCTTATTTAACCTTAAAATAACGACATCACAAAGCTGTTTTCTACTTCTTTTTTTTTAATTAAATAGCATAAATAAATAGGGGTGCTAAAATAATCAGGAGAAGTGAACATAAAGGATTTTGAGACTCCATTTAAAGTTCTTGTGGCTCAACTGTCAGAGCAAGAAAATGAAATCAGACTCAAATTGGTCAGCACAAATGCGTTATAAGACATTTATGGCTGAATTCGATTCCAAAACAATTAATTTTAAGCCTCTCTTCACGCACATACTTGGCTGCATTATTGCCAGACTGCCTCGTGATCCTCACCTCTTTTGAGCCCAGGGAGGTGGGTGTCATCTGTTCTGAAAGAGGAGGAGACAGAGCTGGAAGTGACCCATCTCATCTCTGAGTTCTACAGTTACTCCGAGGACTAGAAAAGAGAGTGTCACGCCGAGCAGAAGGAGAGACAATGATGAATTGGATCCCGGGGGTAAATGTTGTCATTTACTGAAACAGAAACAAGACAGCGCGGCCTCACAAAGAGGTGGATCAGCGACGCAGACGTGCTCTGGAATCTGATTTTAATAGACAGGGATAGTGCTTGCATGTGTGCGTGTGTGCGGAGGTAAACCCATACAAACATTTAAAGAACCCACTGGCATTTAATTCCTGGCAGAGTCAGTGCAGCGCTCTCTACCAGTATTGAGAGATTGTGTGTGTGTGTGTGTGTGTGTGTGTGAAGGGTTTTGTTTGGATCCTCAAAGCCCTCTTGCTTGATTTCCCCTCAAGTGCTTCATCACGTCTTTGCCCGCCTGACTTCTATTTTATTTTGCAGTTCAGACTCAGCGGTGATTGGGCAATCAAAAGGAAAGCAATACTGACAACAGCTCTCAATGCCCTGCGGGACACTGAGAATGTACTAATGCATGTTGTAATTCGATGAAAATTTATTGGAAACAGATACATCTGCTTCTCTCACAATCAGAGATAAAAAAAAAAATGGGATCACATATTAACTTTGTCAGTCATACAAGGAGGTCAGTGGGTCAGAAGATTATCAGATTAAAACGTGCTGAAAAGAACAAGCTATTACAGCATATCAAAGTGTCAACAATAACACATTTAACTGGGGAGACTGTGGTGTCATTTTACCCCCCCCTCCCCCTCTTGCTCTTTCCTGCCTTTTCTGATGTTGATAGAGTTGGTAAGTGATGTTTGTGTATGAAGTGCACAGGAAGTGTGACTACAAAATTGAATCAACAAAAGGTGAAGGATTTCTTGCTTTGAATTTGAATCAACAACAAACAGACTATACCACATCAGTTTCATGAAAACACTCAGACTTATCCAGTTTCTGGAAAGTCAGTCCGATTGAATGAAGCCTCAAACATTATTTTAAACTCGAGCTCGGTCGCACTCAGCACTTATTCGGCAATTACAGAATAGACTGATAACAGCGTGACCAATTCACTTTGTCACAGTTGTCATTTTATCCAGAATACCGCACTTCTGAAGAAGAAAAAGTGACACGAGTGCAAACGACAGTGATAATTTGTGCGTGCTTCTGTGTGCGAGGGAGAGAAGGAGGCAGAGATGGGTGTTGGAGTGACTGTCTTGCACTCATGCGTGCTCCATGTTTCATCTAGATTATGATCAGTATCTGCAACCAAAATAGCAGGAAGCGAGGATATACCTGCTGCCCCTCCCCACTAGCGCCACTACACATGCACACACACACATCCTTGTTTCCATCACTTGTGGGCACTTTACGTAGACTTACATTAATTTCCCGGAGACCTATCCTAACTCTAACCCTAACCCAAGACCTCAGCCTTAAATTTAAGGATTTACATTATGGCGTCCAACATGGTTGTCCCTGCGAAGTTGTCCAACTCCACACCATGAGTGAGTTCCTGGTGCTGGGACCCATACAAATACAGAAAAAATATGCCCACACACACACACACACACACACACATACAAACACCTAATAACATGCTGTAATGGAGCGTCACTATGCAGTACAGGGTTTGAGGTTAAGCGCCTGTATGGAATAACAAACGGAAGAATAACAGTGATTTAGGACACAGCTATTATACGGTTCACAGTTTCAAAGGAGGTGCAAGTTTTACTGTAAATAATTTGTGTGCCCACATAATCATCATATAAATGCAATAAACTGCATCCTATTATTAAGATGACAAAATAAACAACAGGAAACAAGAGCAAAATAAATAAATAAAAAAAAGCGCAAACAGCAACATTCCAGCAATTTCCGCAAAAATGTAAAAGACCCAAAAGACTGCAACAATCCCACATGAGAAAAGCATAACACAGGCCTTTGCTGTGATCCAAAATGTTTCTCAAATGTCAGCTGTCACAGCTTGTGTCAATGGACAATTTACCCTTTGACCTCTGAGAGGGAAACCCTTCCTCCCGATGGTCTTTTTCAGTGGGCCATTGTTTACCCCTCAGTCAGTTAACTCATTTTCTTTAAGTCGTACTTTCTCCGTGCTCACGCTTTGTTGCACTGAAAATATGATTCCAAATGAAACCATACATGGTGCGCAAAACAGGGAAAAAGAAAGACATACTGACAAACAGACAGAGTTGGTAGAATCTGATGTGTGGACACCAAAAGAGAAGATTCATAAAAGAAAATCCCAAAGAAGTGGAAGTGAGGGATTTATGGATCTTTTGCTCCATGCTAACTGGTAGTGTACCACAATTCAGGACTGCGCACTTGCTGTTCCTGCCTGTTATTTTTACTGTATGTGTCACGGACAGATTGGTATAATACCAGTTGTTTGTCATGGATTTCCGTGACTGAGGTGTGCAGGTGTGAGGTCTTCTCCGTCTGGTGAGAGGCATCCAGATGGTGTTTGTGTGTGATGGCGAGCAGCAGCGATACAGCGGTGGTTCCTTTCACAGATCAGCACTCATATCTCTGTTCCATCTCCAGGCTCTCTGCTCATATAAACATCCCCAGTCCACGGGCCTCTGATGTTTTCGCCATTGTGTTTACAGTAAGAAGTCAGGCAAATATGTGAACTTTAAGACAAAGAGATATGGATGGACAATAGGCTGTGTGACTAAGAACTTAAATTAGTTACAAAGAAAAGTTAATATATATAAACTTTTCTTTGTATATATATGTATATATGTATATATATACGTATATATATATATATACGTATATATATATTATTCATAGAACATTATTTTTCTGATAATAAAAAGGCAATGTTAATTTGAACCTTTTCTCCCTAAACATCTAAAGACATCAGTCGTCAGTCTACTTCACCTTCACATTAGCATTATGTTCCCTTTTGTTTTTCTATTTCATATCCTTTGCCAGTTGCAATCAGATCTTCCAACAGGATTAACCAAACACCGTTTAGTCCTGTGGAGGTTTTCGTCCGCACACTACAGTCTCTGGACTGCACACCATTCTGTATACACAGTGGGAAGCAAGTTCAATTACACCGATTCAGCATGGACTCACGGCGGAACCAGGAAAAAAAAAGCAAAAAGAAAAAAGCCTTGTTTCATCCCTCATGGCCTGTGGCAATTGAAATGAAGAGTTCAGGAAAAGTGGAAATCAACACACTTACAAATACTTAATACTCTTTCAGCCAAAAGGTAAAAATATCTTTGTAATGAAGCAAATGAAACGTAGCATTCACTTCTGAAAGTGGAGCTTTGTCTGAAATTAATCTCACTAAAAACAACCAATGCGCATTTTCAATCAAACCAAAACTCCATGCAACTCTGAAACTCCAACATCAAAGCGCTCACATGTGATTGTCTCCTTTTTAACTGCCTCTTTTTCAACTGTAGAATGGAGAAAAATCCCCCGGACATCAAAGAGGAACACAGAGAAAGTAATTTAGCCTTATCTTAATTGGGCTGCAATTTTAATAATGATCTTACACATTGGGACCAAGGAGGAGAGAAGGAGACGAGAGGCGGGCTGCTCCGCTCTGTGCTCCAATGATCTGCTACCCTGGTTGTCTAATCTCAGCTCCAGACATGTCATTGGCCAGTGATTTATGATGACCTAATGTTTTGTTTACTTCATGCTCATAACAGGCGGGTGGATTGCATAGGGACTGCTGTATGGAGAAACATGAAAGCAGTGGGACTGCTCGCCGGAGTGCGGTCCTTCTAGCGGTTCACAGAAATAAACAGCTCTGTGCTTCAGCCACCTGGCACAGCCCCTCCTTCATATTTAGGCCTAGGGCTGCCGGCTACTCTAAAGTTTACAAAAGTCCCAGGCTGCGTGTTTCGCTGGCCGTCGTGAGGCAGCCATCAATCTGCAATGTGAAGGTTGCACACTTAATTTAACCCCTGGAAAAACACATTGACCCCGCGCTCATGAACTTTCTCAATAATTGACTTGCCTTTGCCATACAAGAGGGCAAGCATATGGGGTCTGACAACTGCTTGACAGTGAGGTCAAGAGTCCAGTAAGCCAGTCCACTTTAAAACGTCTTGTGTTCAGCTTCTGTGTGTAGTTTTCTGGTATTAAGTCAAGCAACTGGGAGGGGTGAAACAGTTGCTGAATATAATAATAAAATAAACACAATTGTACCTTATTGCGAGTGAAATGATATAATAATGTGTCTTATGATTTTCTTTATTTATAAAGTCAATGTGTCCAGTGGAAAATGTACATGTTTAGTTGAACTTTCTCTTCCTGCAAATGTGTTTCAGACTAGAAAATGATAGTGACTCAGCTGTCACTCCATGATGGGAAATATTGGTGTTAGCACGGCGCATGTTGAGGGACATTAAAGGTGTGGGGGTAAAGCCAGGTATCAGCTCGGGTTCAGGGCTCTGATGCAGGCGGTGAAAAAAGGTGACGGCCCCATATGTTTTCTTCCGGCTTCACCTTCAGTTGATGGCTCTCCATAACACCTTTGAATACATGTGTCAACAACTGATTTTAACCCAGCGAATTAACACCTATTTCTGTGCCACGTCGTCTCGCAGATTTCACTGAAAGGCTTTTGTTTTTGCATTCGGGTGTAAGTCAACAATGTAAATGCGTGAAATAAAAAAAAGTGTCTTGTGAAAGTTTAAAGTAAACTGTGAGTGCATTACACACACAGCTCATTGACTGATTTAGTCAATGCAATGACGGCCACATGCACTTAGTCATTTTTTCCGCTGCTGACTAATATTACAGCCATGCTAAAAGCCAACCGGAAATATGAGTGGGGTAAGTTTTGTCATATTCATTTGAAAAATCATTACATATATAAAAAGTACATTTCATGTAAATAGAGTTTAGGGGTATGGTCAAATTTAAATTTGGGATTATGGTTAGGATATGATGGTTATCACATTTCCAAGTTAATATAAATTATAATATTGATTTACTTTGTTTAAGATAAAGAGGAACTAATAGGCCAGTGATTGATTCAAACCATATAATAAACATTTTTTTCTTTTTTTAAAAATGTTATAAAAAATATGATTTGATGGTCTAATTCACTAATGGGCAAAATTTCTGCACAAGATTGCTTACAGTATGCAAAAATTATTTTAGAAGTTGAAGAAGTAATATATATACTTACAGTATATATCACAATAACAAATCCTGACCCAGCGTGATAAAACTGAACCTGTTTTGGTTGCTTGTAACACTACCCAGGGGCCATACCTACATCTCCCTGAGATGGAGATGTCACTTGTGTAAATACTTTCCTCCTTCCCTGTCTAGTGATTCAAAATCCAATTTGAAAATCCCATCAGATAGGTATTTCCTCCTTCTGCAGCAACAACCGGAGCAGGCGACTGCTACATTCTTATCTTATCAGTGCCAACAATCTTGCATCTCGTCGTGCCCAAACAGGGACACAAAGAGTCATAATGAAAGTGGTATTTCAGCACCCACCTCTGTTACAAATAATTCAAACGCACTCTCTTTAGTCAGTGACTCAGAGTGCGTATTGGCCTTTTGTCAAGAAAAAGAGCATAAAGGAAAACCCCTCTTCATGCTCGTACTACTCCCCCAGCTTCCCTCTCTTTTTCTTTACTCTTGGCTCGGTGACATGCATGATAAGAGCAGAGAAGCCAAGTGTGAGCTCTGTCTGAGTCTGTACAGGAAGCACAGGCGAATCAGTGGTGTTGTCCATCAACGGCAGCCCTGCTCCCCTCAGAGCCTAGAACAATGGCCACAGACTCTCCTGGCATTGGGAAAACTTAGTCAGCCTGCAATCTCACTGCCACTGACAGAGGAGATAAAGTTAAGAGGAAAATAAGAGAAAGTAATCCAAAAATGACATTTATTCACATGCACATGGACACACTTGGTGCATTTAGATACAATAATACCCAACTCTGAATTTTCAGATTTTTAAAAAAATTAATATTTCAGTCGAGATTACATGTCTTCAACTCATAAGTCCTGAAAGTGGGCTGGAAAATTCACTCCGTGAGTCAAGTTACAATTAACCCCTTGATACCTGGGTACGTTTTTTGTTGAAAAAGACGTTGAAATTCTATACACATTAAATATTACAGATTTTTAACCCACACTTTTAGTAATGCTACAGTACATATATTAATACAAATTAACATTTCTATCTAGCACACTGGCAAAGTGTCTTATACTATCTTAGTTAGAAAGCAGAGATGCGACATGCTGATATGTCCATTCGCCCTACTTCTCTTGCCTGCCTTCTACAATACATCACATGAATACACATTCCTGTCATGGCTTTCTTTACACAGCAGGAAATCTAACCCCAGTCACCCAATTGCAAAGTAAAGGCTAGATACACTATGAAAACAAACAAAGCATGGAGACTTGTTAATTTAATGCCATGGAATACATTATTACAGAGGAAGCATTTTTCCCTGCCAACATAAATACATTCCATTCTTGTGTTGCCCATACTGGGGATAAAATATAATCCATAATGCTCTAACTACTGTAAATAATGGACCCCAGAGTCGACTGTGCAGCTGTAATGATGATAGATCTAATTGCTTCTGTACAAAAATGTGTTCAGGCTTCTGAAACTTAAAAAGGGGGAAACATGTGGGTTACTGATTGTTACAATTCTCCCAAAGTCTTTTTACAGTGATGGAAAGTATTGAAAACACAAAGCCATCTATACCCCTCTGATACACACACACACACACACACACACACACACACACACACACACACACACACACACACACACACACACACACA
>JAPQRN010000010.1:13076715-13111684 GCA_037367275.1 Coranthus polyacanthus
CACACACACACACACACACACACACACACACACACACACACACACACACACACACACACACACACACACACAAGACATCTGTCCTGGACAGGACACAGTGAGTGCATCCTTCAGTTCACACTTACTGGAGGGGAAGTCAGGCCTTGAGGCTGCTGTATGACATCAGCGAAGTAAAAGCGACACCATTTATCACCGACCACCGAACATGGAGACATTCATAACATCCTGACAGGAAAATCTTGTGGAAAATAATCACTTGGGCTTTGATAACAACTTGGCTGCAATTTTTGTCCCTCGTTTTGACAGTGTCCTGTTGTGGTTTGCTGTTCTTTATCGCTGACCATTATTGGTTTATCATGTATTGAATTTGAAATCAGGTTAATCTGTGATAATCATTTAAAAACATCATATTCAGTTGATTAGATTATGTACCTTGGACGTTTCTACTCTGATTACTCAATTTAAGAAAGGTATTTGACATGCTAGGATTACAGTGGCCAAGACAGAACAGTAATTCTGCACTATCTGTAATGGACAGGCTGTTATCGGTGTGATGTCCACAATATGACAAACTAAAACTACACAAAAGAGGAGATGATCAAATCTTTCCAGAGCACACTCACTTGTGTCCAAAGGTTGGCTGGTGCTTTCCCGTTTGAGCAAAGGATGGAGTCCTCACAGGTCTTTGTAGATGACCTGCTCTCACTTTTAGTCCCCCTTTTGTGCTGAGGTGAGAGTGGAGCTTTTGTCATATGTCAAAGGAGCATGGACTGCAGCCAAGCCTGTCTGTGGGTTTTCCTATTTTGACACACTAAAGCACCTGCCCTCACTGAAGCATGGCAGGGAACATCACTGGGAGAACAATAGAGAAAGGGCCTCTTTCCAGCCACTCCTTGCTGCCTGATCAAGCGCTGACTGCCTGCCACTCAAATCTATTAAAGGTCAGTGTAGCTTGCTACCCTCCAATCCACCAGAGGACACACCCTGATAGACCCTGCCAGTTCTACACTCACTTTTTCCCTCCACCATCTCTCCTTTTCCCTCAGAGGTCATAAGAGGGGGGATATCCCAAAAGGAAATGCCTGTGCTCTGAAGGATGAGCCTGTGCTCTTTATCGTTTTCCCCATTTCTCTTACATAGTCCTGGGTGTTATTTCTCTTATGCAATGGAGTGTTGGGTGCTGATAACAGGATGTCAAGAAACCATATGCCTCCTGAACCAAACTGGCAATAATTTCACTTTTTTTCTAATACTGATTTTGTTCAAGACAGGAGTGAGCTACAAATGGAGTTTCTGGAAAATATATTGCTTTTCATTAATGGGTGTGCTACTATAGTTTAGCTTTATTATACAAAACGGGAAAAAAGTATAATTTTATCTGCTTCTTTGAGGTTAATTCAAAACCAAAACCGATCACAGTAATCGCTTTAGAGAATTACACTTAGTCTGTTTTTAGTGACACAGTTGTCACCATGTGAGTGCATATAGACTTGACTGACCCGTTTTGAAAAGCAAACCTGTAATTCAAGTCAGATAATAATTCATAATATGATACCTTTAAGGTGACGATGGGTTAATTTAAGATGGTAAATGACAGTTGGCAGTTGGTCTCTGCCAAAGCAGTAATTCACTTCCTCCTGAACTTAACTATATAATGTCTAAAAGGTGGGGATTTATGGAATGTTGTTTGGACTGGTTTACTTTAAGTGTTGTTCAACAAAGGTGCTTGAAATAACCCCACACGGACCTCGCGTGTCACAAGTGTCACGTAACTTGGGATATGTTTGCAGAGCAAGTGGCTCTATGTCACAGTTTGCACAGTAAATGCATGGTTTTCTCAAGTGAAATATGCTCGTATATCTCTTACACCACAATTAGAGAAGAACTGAAACTGAAACAGCTAGACATCCGAGTAGCTGCGCATGTAACCAGAAGCATGCACACGAGCAAGCATGAACACTCCAGCATTAGTGTGTTCAGCCATATCAGCCTTGGCATTCCAACCCCTAGCTTGGGTGCAAGAGATGATTTAGGTCTCTTCCTCTTGATAAATGCATACCTTCACTGTAGTAAAATGAGGGGGCGCGGGGAAGGAAATATGAGGCACCTGAAGCAGTGAAACCAAGGAGACAGGTTGTCGTGGCGATACTTCATGCAGCACCTCGTTCGTCTCTGGGGATGTGAAGACAGATAAATCTCTTTTTTTTTATGCCGACTCCATCATCAGGAGCAGGAGATAGAGCACTTGCTGCCATGGTGATGACGACTCACCCCTATCACTGCACCACACAGGCCTCGAGTGTAGGGAGTTATGTCTGACTGCCTGCCCTCTGAATCCATCAAGACCAGATATGAAAGGATTGTATGTGATAAAGAATGTTTCCTTTTGAGTGTTACCTTCTGGGCTTCTGACAAAACATGTAAAACGTATTTAACAATTTTCCAACATAGGATAAGAAAAAAATTCCAAATAACCAGACCTATGCAAACACAGTGTATAAAAACCATGCTAAACAATGTGGAGACTTAAAAGATCTTGAAAATACACACTGCAGCCACATAATGAATGTCCTTGTCGTCTCCAGGATTACAAATACCACGAAGGTGGAATAAATGGCTAACCTCAGCAGCTATCTTATTTTCCCTGCTTAACAGCTGAATCACATCAATATCCCTTTTTTCCCAAGGAGAGCGGGGGACGTGAAGGGAAAAGTAACTCCTCCAATGATCTACTAATAGCCCCGGGCAAGCTTCAACCACGAGGCTGTCCATCATCAAGCTACAGTTCCTGCCCTTGGGTTAATAGTGAACGCACAGATAATGTCAGTCAGCCTACCTGTTGTAGTGACAGCTTTACTGAGGCAGTTTCCTCCTGACTTTTGCTGGTACCTCCTCACATTTTGGATCCACAATGTCCCTTTGTCTGGCCTTTGTTTTTGAAATATACAATCTTAAAAATAAAACAAATACTAAAAGTATATTGGATTCCATTTTTGATTTAAGGCAATATGAAATGTTGGTGAAAAAAGTCATTCACGATCTTATCAGTCATTATGAACTATATTAAAAAATCTAATAACTTCAGATGTTTTTCGTTTGAGCGTGGAAGAAAGAAGAAAAGTGGGCCCACATGATTTAGATGAACAAGTTGGAAACAATGTACAATGTAATATGAAGCAGTTTAAAGACACAGACTCTTCACATGCAAAGGCATTGTCAGAATAAGTTACTGAACAGGTAAAAGCAGGAATATACCACAAAACACTCACCCAAAGCTCACTGAGCTAATGAGAGTGAAGTCAGCTTGATACTGATAGGATAGCTGAATTTATTTTCTCTTATCTGTGGTAACTGATAAATGGATAATCATAATCTCCTGGCATCCTTACATTTGATCTCTTGCAGTTGGAGGTAACCAGCTTCAAAACACCAAGGATTTTGTGAAAGCAAAGAACTTGGACTTGGACAAATAACAATAAATACACAGTACAAATTTAAAAGTAGCTCAGCAGAACTTATCTGAAAACGTTTGAGCTGAGTCGTAAACCATGTGAGTGAAGGAGATGATAGCAGGTCGCCTGCCTCGTTCATGGCAGCTGTCAGCCTTGGCTCGTGGTTCCTTTCTCTGGGTCAGAGGTCATCCAGCTGTGGCCCCTCCCCCCTCCTTCTCCCCCTGACACAGCAGATGTGGTCGGACCACCATGGCTAGGGTCTGACCACATCTGGCTCTGATTACAGCCAGACAATCCAGCTTTATCAGCTCCATCCACTTCGCTCAGCTCTGCTACACTTATTCTCCCAGAGGTGATGTGTGACACATTCTCAACTCACCAATACTGGCTTTACAGTGTGATTTATATGCTGTTTAATTCACAAACCACAGTATAACACATGCACATAGTAGCAGAATTAAAATGTTTAATGACTATTACTAACCATGCTCACCATGTGTTATCTGTGTGGTTAGCTTTTATGTTCTCTTACTCTGACTGACTTTCCACTCAAGTAAAGTTGATAAATTCCTACCGGTCAAACAAAACTAATGAATAATGTTGTAATGACTGCTGATCCTTTATCAGTTAGTAACTGGTTAATGTTTGTTGAAGTACTGGACTGTACTCGAACATGTCATGTAACAGTGTGTTAGCTTTCATGAAGACCAACATATTAAGTTGCTCATTATTATGCATACATACCACCTTTATTATGTCGGACCGTCATGTGATCTGGATGAGAAATATGTCACACTTGCAGATCGAAATCCCAACATCCATAAACAGGGGAGTTTGAGAAAGGATTATGTTGCATACAGGGATCACTGACTGCAGTTTATTTTCCCAGGGTGCCTTTCCTATTATCCCCACCCCTTTGCCAATGAAATCTCCACAGCCCTCAGTTCCTGTGGTTACATTGGGATAACTCAAATCATTTCAAACAAACACTTGACAGATGAGACGGAATTCCACAAATCTGAAGATATGAACCTGAAATTGCGTTGACCTTGGGAAATTCATAAATACTGATTAAGGAGACGAAGCTCACTGCTAGTTTCAACCATTATCCATTCCGCTGCAGTGACAGTAGTGCCTGTCATCTCCTGCATCCAGAGTGCTTTATTGCGTCTTGTTTAACACATGTAGCTACGCCTCATGTCGTGTCACATTCATGCCATATCTCTCTGTGGCCTGCTGTCCTCATCTCATCTGAGACTTCCAGAGGGGAAAAGATGTTGAGGTAGGTAATCACAAAGCTTTAAACCTTTTCTTTCTATCCTTCCAACAATCATCACCCACTTTAACCCTACTCAACCTCAACGGCAGCCCAGAGCTGGGCCACTCTCTGCAGGTTTCCACATGTCAGGGGTCCCTATGCAGGGGACACAGGCATGTGCACTAAAGCTGTCACCGCCTTCTACTGCTGCCAGAGCTGGAGGTTATCTTAGAAGTCCCAACTGGCCCACTGTAACTGTTTGATCTTTAATACTACTGAATTACTTTGTTCCCCATACTTTCAGCTGTCTCAAAATCTACAATTTACTAAAGATTTACAAAAGCCCTGGCAAGGAGTCTGTTCTCATCACACAAAAACATTATTTAATCCAAATGTTTGATGCACTTGGCAACGATGATGCCACTTGACTGCGCAGAATAATGCACTGTACTTGTCTTGCTATGCTATAGACTGCTGATGAGACCCTGGATTTATGGATTCTGTCAATAAGAGGAGGAAATGGGTTAGATTTGCTGCTCTTGAGCTATGGGAACAAATAAACAAAATGCTAATTCGAGAAGATGGCCTCCCACTGACGGTGATAACTGCTTATCAGTGTGAAGGGGGATAAGATCGTATTTCACCTTTTTATTACTGGTAATGTGATAATTACCTAAACACCTGAAAGCTTGTGTGAAGGAGTAGCATAAGTAGCACATCTACAGCATATAGCAGTATATAGCAGCATTAAGACCACAAATCAATGCAGTGTAGTGGTATTTAATCTTGGCATCAATGATAAGGTTAATTAAACTTACTTTGACAAATAGATAAGATAATGAAAACTTTTATCCCACCTGGAGTCATTATCTGGATCTGACATTGCACCAAAACAGCAATTTAAACAACACACATGCCCTTACTATTGTAAGAAGGGGAAAATCATTCACATCAGACAAGCTGCCAACTGGTTGGAGAGTTTGTTACTTTTTAAGGTGTCATCAAAGTTGGTCAAACCTCCAACATGTGTGAGAGTGTTTTCTTTTGGGGGAGGAGGGAAGGTCTAGGGGACTGCAGGGAGCTAATTAGAAGCTATTCTCTAACTCAGGGCCAAATGGAGCAATTATCTGGCCGAGTGAGTAGATAATTCCCTCCCATTCATCTCCCACTGTCAGGGTCCCACTACTCACCAACTGCATTGAGGATTGGATGCTGGGGTCTGTTAACACCTAACCTCTTTTGCTCAGAATCTGCGTCCCTCCCTTGTAGGTAACTCCCTGCTGTCTCCTAGCAATGGCCTACATGGTGGATCACCTAAATGATAACTTCTCCCATGGTTGTCACATACCACTGCCTACACCCACTAGGATTTATGACTACCACATCTCAGGAGTCTGCTGGACACTGGTGGGAGAGCTAGCTTAAAGGAATGATTAATGCAACTGCCTGATAGGTCCATGCTTGAAACAGGAAAAAAAATGCACCATATGGACTTGTTGATTGAATTAGAATTGAATGCGGGGTTGCCAAAGGGACTGTTAGTGTATGCAAGAGTTAAATCAGGGTATACGTTTGTTTTCAAGTTCAGTATTTTGGAACGCTGCGCGAGAATTGCGAGCTAATATTTTCTACACTGGAAGGTACAGATCTCTGTCCAAGCTTTAACATTTCACTGCATTGCCAAGTTTGGCAAGAAAGTTCATGCTGCTGACAGGAGTTGCCATTTATTACCATGAGTATCTCACTTATAACCAATACAAAGAAGACCTCCTTTCAACACATTGGCTGTACTGAAAAGAAGTGTTGAGAAAACAGGACTAAAAGACTTCACTCATGCAGAACTTAAGTATGCGAGTCATAGGCTGTATGTGAAAAGAGAGACAGTAAAGAAAGTACGTAAGCAAGGAGCAAAATATAAATGAAGGGGGAAACATCTGTTGGAAATTTTACTATTAACAGTTATCTGCATTTTCTTTATTTTAAGAAATAATAATGCATTGCTCTAGAAAATTGCATCTTGGTCTAGGAAAGACATCCAAAGCACTGTCCCCTTGGTTGTATTATGTCATTTGGAGTATTTACTGGAAAAGTAGTTAATTTGAGATAGTTCTTTTTTTTTAAGTTTTTGATGATTCACTTGAAAAAAATGTGTTCAGACTAAATGGTGAGCTAATTTTAGAGTTTAGAATGTGTGTGAACAGATGCAAAGATGCATTCAAGCCTATTGAAATGTAACAAAAAAATGCACATTTACAAAGACTATCAGGAACCGACAAGAAGTGATCAACATTTACTGCAGACATATAGTGGGTATTTCCCAGCGAGCTAGTTAAAAACCTGAAGCACTAAATTGGCTGTTTGTAGTGACAAAAAAACAGTCCAGAAACTGTCCAGCAGCCAAATTTGTGTAAAAACAGAGAGGCAGAGCTTCACTTTTCACTCAGTTTTAGTACATAATACAAGGTTGAACCAAAAGCAACAGACACCGAAATCCTCACAATAATGCGTTTTTGCTCTCCAGTAGAAGGGAGGAAGATTCAGGAATGTCTGGTCAAGGCAGCTAATGAAATATCACTGAAGATGGAGAGAACTCAGAGGACAGCATCGGGGCTCTCCTGTCTCCCCACACCCCCACCCCTCCAGAAATGCATGCTCCATCACACCTCAATAATCTGTGCTTTCTGATCTATTGCATGGGGGAACTTCTCACTGAAGTCACATGTCTGTGTGACGGACCTACTTTTGAAAACCTTGCATTTTCTTCCCCCCCCCCCCCTTCCATACCATTCTGCCTCTTACTTCCTCTCTTTTTGCAGCTGAGGTAAGCAGACAGGGTGAAAGGAAAGGGGCCGAGTAGCCACATGACCTTGGAATTAGTAGAACTCCAGGGACAGAGCTTGCTGGGTGGGACTGCATTGGCAGCTGCTGGATTTTTCCCTCCCGGGTGTACAAGATTAATGCATGCATTGGGGGTTTGGGGGTGCTGAGGCAGTGGGAGGCTTTTGGGCATGTGCAGAAGCAAGAACGGTTTACTGTATGACATGTCTGCACACTGTGAGAGGGACTTGTGCATGACTCTGCAATAGCTGTCTACAAAGAGTGATAAGGAGTCATATTTGGATAAGTAATTCATTTCTGACCATTGACATCTTCTGGTATAGACACCGTGTTTAAAGAAAAAAAGTCAGCACTGGAAAAACAGCACATGTTTTGCTTTGTGCTCCCTGTTAGGCCACAAAGAGAAACACCTTTGAGAGTTTCCCTTTTTCTTTTATGTGTCATTTTATGTCATTTTATACCACATGTTATAACATTTCAAAGTATAAAATAAAAACGAGTGGTGAATTACTTTTTTCTTGTTTAAATTTTTTGACCATTAATGAATTATGTAATTACACACTTTCCCAAAAGTTAGGATAGCTGTTAGGTTGTTAGGTTACCTGATGCTGCCAATAACAAATCTTCAGCGACCGTTTTCCCAGAGTTCAATACCCCAGGAGGCACTTTTACCTTCAGGTCCACCACAGTAGCCCCTTCAATGGAGCTTCCAGACCTCAGCTGAGCTCAGCTGCTCAGTCAATCAGTGCTTTTCTACATTTTTCATATTTAGGGCTGAGTGTGGCTCACACGTGTGTTTGTTTGGGCACTGTGAGTGCAGTGTGTGAACACATATTATATAGTGTATATATCATATGAGTGTGACATAAATGCCATTGCCTCAGGCCCCGAGTGTCACCAACACAGACAAATGAATACTCGAAGTACAGGAAAAGACTGACAGACATGTCATCTGCTGTTTGACTTCTGTATGTGTACTCAGGCCACATATATCTATTTATCCAACTGTATTTTGATTAGGTTAACAAATGTAGAAAGATAAATGCTGAAATGGTTTAGTTTGTCGCATAGGATGTATATTTATTCTGGCACTGTGAAGTACTTTATAACACTAATCCTGTGGAGTTTTCATGTGTAAACACTATTTGAGATTATGTAAAAACATTTTAGGATTATGTAAAGGAGCAATTAGTCAGCAAAGCTACTGGCTCCACAACATGCATGGACACAGCTCAGAGTGGCTGAACTCAACAAGCCCTTTCATCTGGTATTAATCGAGTCATTTCATTTAAGTTTTTTTTTTTTTTTTTTTTTTTTTAATTCTCACATTGTAAATGTATCTATGATTCTGACAGGTGTTGAAACAGGAAAACTGCTACACACTCTAACAAAGCATTCATGTCTGCTGTAGACGGTTCAGTTTTTCACCCCTTTATTCCATGACTTCTCTCCATTTATTTGAATTCCCATTAACCTCATGACGTAGCATGGAATCGGGGTATTAATCGGACTTAGACCCAGCCTGTTCCCGGCTTCTCATCCTGGGAGTGCCTACAAAGGTGCCCGAGCAGACCAAATCCTGGCTTCATTTCTCCATATGAACTCATTTCCTTGCAGTGGTTCTCGAGTTCATGGTAATGTAACCTGAGGAGAGCATGGACTGTGGGCCTCCAGGGGATGAAAGCATCCAAAAGCCTGAGAATTAACCCCTCGGGTCAACTGCATTATCTACCTCTATTTATAGTGAAACTTTAATTTTTACCGGGTGAAAAAAGGCAAAAAACAGGATTACAGGGGTCGCAGCAAGAGATTTGCAGTTAATTAAATCAATTGTAGAGATTGACAAAATCTGTGGATTTTTCCCTTCAATATTCTATCCACTTAGTAAGAATTTAATTAGATTACATGACATAATTTCACAATCAGAGTGCCCAATGCCTTCTTTTCAGGTTGAAAAGCAAGTGATTGAGAGATTTACTTGATGTTTTAATCTCTCAGTGAATGTTTAGATGGCACACATCAAGTAAGCACTTTACATAGACTTTTTTATTGTTGTGTGATTAATGGACCACAGAGCTTCCACTCCCCGTGTCGCTCCGTACATCCACTCTTACGTTTGATGATTGGTGAACAAGTTTTTTTGTTTTTTGTTTTAAAAAGTAAAGGAATTAAATCACTGAAATATTATATGACAGCTTCTCTGGCATCTTAAAATCCAAATACTGATATAAAAAAAAGATTTAGACCGTTCCTGTAATTCTTGTTAGTCTCCCGCTCAGGTCCCACTGGGAGGAAGAAAAGCAACCTGGTCGACTATATTTAGACTTCTTAAGAGTCAATTATAGAAACAATGATATCAGAATCAAGTTACATTTGGTTAGATCATATTACGAAAAAAAACTTTTAACTTGGAGGTATTTTACATAAGAATTTGTGTGTGCATCACTGTAAAAATATACCCGTAAGTATGAAATTGCATTTTATATCCACAGACCATAAACATTTTTGACAGATTTGGAAACCTTTAATTATTCATATTTTCTGTGATTAATTAAGCTTATACAATAAAATCGAATTACATGTTTTGCCACTTCTCTGCAGTATTTAAATGTAAACAGAGAAAACCAAATACCTTGAGCCGTTCTATGACAATATTTTTGAGTGATTACTGCTGAACATTTGCCAATTTCCCGTAAATGATATAATTTGTGTTTCAGTTAGTGGCGTGGGAAAGAAACATAAACTCGAATGCCTGCAAAGTCGGCACAGACATATAGATGCACATTTAAACACAGGCTCACACAAACATTGGATGGACAAAATACTTTTAAATTAAGTCATGAAGGTTACAATTTGCGTCTCAAAACTTAGTGTAGCAGTCAGAAACCATGCGATTTCAAATAGTGCACTGCAGTACCTGGTGCATTGCATATTTTAATATACACTGCACATTCGCAGATATTTCATAATATATTAAAAATCAAGAACTATTGAGTGAAGCTGGTGCAACACGTAATAACATTATTGATGCTTCAGTGTAATTAAGTTGTACTTGGCATATTAATGCACAATACATGTAGAATGCTGCCATGATTAATGTTATTCATTACACCCATGTTTGACAAGTCAGAATTCAGAAAGCTGTATTGGTTTTATTTAGAGAAAGGGCTTTGCTGCTCACAATATAATAAATGGTTATGAAGTTTAACACCATTTCTAGTCCACAAAAATGTCTTCTGTCATTGTATTAAGTAATTCTCTTCACTAAGGAATGTCTCAAGTTATAACCTGAGTTTATTTAAGTATCACCTGTGTTTTGGTTTTATAATTAAGAATACTAATGGCTTTGTATGGGGGAGGGCTTCAAAACTGTGACGTGAAAAACAGCAGCGGGTAAATTTGACCCCTTTGCAGGTCTAGTGTTAAAATGAAATGCAGGTGACACCTCAAATGAGAGGATAGATGATCATCTGTTTGGGCTTGATAATGACCTCGTGATAATTGCTCCAACAGTATGTTCCTCACAAATTCCTCCAATATACCCCATCCATCTCCTTTACCTCAGTTTGCAGCTGCCCCCCCCCCCTCCCCCAGAAATGCAAACCCCTGTTCAGAGCACAAAGGGAGCTTGTGTGAGGTGTTCAGCCACCCCCATCACCCACCTCCCCACTCCCACTCCCACCCCAAGCCAGACTCTCTCCCCCAGTGTGGCTGATGTGCTCCATTTGCTAGATGATGGACTGAGCGGGACAAGGCAAAAGTTCAGACACCTTTCCTGTTCACATGGCATGGAGGCCTGCTTGACCCTGCTGAGCTGCTCTGGGGCCACCTCCCATGTGCCACTGCTGGCCCTCCTCCGTGCACTACAATTTGTCCCCTCATTTAAGGCCAGCCACGCCTCTGTTGTCCTATAATGCCATAACTGCTCTCAACTGTGCTCAAGCTGCCATTTCCTTGCCAGGGAAGGAGAGAGGAGGGGATGTAGGGGGTGTAAAGAGAGAGGGGGTTCTTTGTATGAGGTCAAGAGTGGTATATAAGCACACAATGAACATACTATTACAGCAAAAGGCCAAAATGCAAGGTTTATTCTAAAACACTTGCGCTTGTCTTTTCCTTTTCATACCTGTGCCACATCCTGTCAAAGAGTTGTGGGTTGCACTTTGCAAAGACCACAGGGTTTTTTTTTGGAAATGAGATTGTTCAGCAACTTTAACAGTGACACGTCTGATAGAGATGTGTGTGTGTGTTCGCGTCTTTAATCGTCTGGGTGGGTAGGCTGCGACAAGCAAAACAAATGGCAGAGCAACCATGCTTCCTCTTTTCCCACAATTCAGCTGTCTCAGTGAAAATGATCTGCCAGTGTGACTGAGCACAATTTGGCATCTCCCCACCCCGCCCCACTCCACCGCCACCTTCTCTCAGAACACAGACACCCACCCTCTGACCCCCACATGCACGCCGCCCTCGCTTATCCCCCTTGTGAACACACTCCGCTTCAGCCCAGAGGAATTCATTTTCTAATTTTCCTTGACTGAGAAAACAATACACATGCCTTAACAATGTTGACATCTCTAATGCCTTAAAACGCAGTAGTAATGGAGCTTTGATTGGTAGTAAGTGGCTACACGATTACAAACACACATAGGGAGCTGCAATCTCTCAGACGCCCACGGAAAACGTACATACAGGAGGCAAAGTAAGGTAAAACATTAAACTTTGTAATGATCATTTGGAGAAGAAAAAAAAAATAAAAATAATAAATTGACTTGTTAGCATTACATTCTGAGATTCTCAGTACTGTGCATTCTCCGTTTGTGGTTACACACTAACTATGGAGTGACACATTTAGACTTTATATGTTATTTATTTCTATTACAATGAAGGTCAGACGAGCTTGAACACACATGCAACTGAGTACCAGAGCTCAATCTCCGGCCACAAACAAACCAGGGTAATGATTTTGAGCTGGTTGATTTTTTTCCATGATGCGACAAACTTATTTGTCAACAACGTTGGGGCGTTAAACTGTGTTGTGTCTCTCGGAGGCAGCAGTTGATGTTTAACGGTGCGTTTAGCACATTTTCTTCTTTTTTAGCAGAGGTTTGGTTCGCAGGTGGCAGAGGGGAAATAGGACAAGAAGGGAACAGACATCTATGAATTTATTGACGGTTTTTAACAACATACATGTAGTGTTATTGGAAAATTGAATGGTCGCAAAAATCTACACAGGTAAAATTTTGTCGGCAAACCGGAATTGACACGTTTCGATAAAACCGAGTAAAGTATCGTTTTTTTTTTCATTTGAATAATAATAATTTCAACCTTAAAATAGGTCAAATGTAACATACACAACCTCATAACACATTGTATTTCAAGTACAGATGTATATTTAGGAGAAAAAAAAGTATGTTTTAATATTCTCACTCTCAGCAGGAAACTGCTCCAAAAAGAAATCATATGCCTCTTTCACAGTTTGTTGCTCGCTCATTGTGGTGCCACCACAGAATGACATGTCAGCAAAATAAAAAACCCTAATTTGTTGACCAAAGTTATGAAATGATCAGTGTAGTAACAAGTCAGGCTGTGGATGGATACAACTGCAAATGTGATTTGCAAATGCTCATATTCAAATATAATATGCTATTGCTCAAATATATTAAAAGACACATAATAATTCACCTGCAGTTGGGCTTAATCTCCACCCTGACTGATTTCAATCATTGTCCATTGCAGTGCATTTTCTTTCGGTGGACTATGAGACATTGTGGAGAGATTATGCTACAGAAAGATTATGTGCATTGATGATTATATTGTGTATTAATAGTATTACGTACTTCCTAAATTGTTCAACACGGGGCCAAATAATAGGTGTTCTATTTAGAAATTTGTCTGAAATGTATCCCTGTCTGTTCACCGGGATAAATGTCACCTGCATGAAGTTAAATTCTACTGGGCTTTGAATGGGAAGTCATTGTCAGACAGCACTTATTAACCAGTTTGTCTCCCATGAACACCTCTGTCTGTTATAAAGGCTAATTGTTAGCCAAGTTAACAGTGACAGCAACGTCCCTTTCTACATCGCACAAGTTTTGCTTGAGACAGTTCACACCAGTGGACCCGCATTAAATAGAAATAGTAGACAGAGTACCAAATGAGTAAATTAATAAAGTAGGCCATTTTTTTTCGTGAAAAAAATTCATTTATTCTGTCCAGTGCCTAAATATATTCAAACCCGCTGCAATTTAAACATTTACAATGAGAAGTTTAGAAAGGGACAACGTGAGTTTTAGATTTAACTTTACAACAACAAATAGAGTGCATGCCGTACCCTGTTAGTTGAATGATTATGATTATGGTTATGATGGTTGTTAATAAGACTGTTTAGTTTGAAGGCACCCCCCACCACCTCCCCACACTCAGCCTGAGTTAGGATCTATGGTAGCCTGTTATGTGTCTAGTAAAGAGCATGGCAATTTTGAACAAATAAATGGAAGGTAGGTATTGTTATGGACTCCATGCCTACACTCCTCCAAATAGTGAATTTTCAATATAGATGAGTATGTTTAAAGAACAAGAGGCCAAAAGACATGCAGCCATTTAATACAATTTTTGATTTTCTACTCTAACTAACACTTCCTTGCTTAGTGATGAGACTTTTGTCTGACCCTTGAGAGATCGAGACATCTCTCCCAGGTCTCTGATTCCGTGACATCATGTGACTCCCACCTTTTATATGTTGCCATAAAGTCATCTGTTTCTGGTGAAACCAACCGCTGAGTGACTTATGCCTGACTCTGCAAGGAAGGCAGTCCAGTTCTGGAGACAGGCTAGGTCTACTTTAGTAGCCCCCACAAAAAAAAAAGACCCCTTCAATCATTCCCATGGTTCTTATTCTGGGCAGCAAGCGTGGTGTCTACAGTTTCCCAGGCCCCTCCTAAAAAATGACACATTCTCAGACCAGATGCTTCAGACAGCCAGTACAGAGCTGTGATTATTAGCAGGGTTCTCTTTTTTTTTTGTCTGAGAGACGGAGCAAGTTATTTTTAACCAACGATGAAAGTTTGAATATCCATCCACCCCTTGCCTACACCAACCACCGCTGCCAGATACTGCAGGGTTTCAACCCAGACAAGGGGTGTCTGGAGGTCACGGCGTCCATTCAGAGCAGCGAAGCAGCACTCTGCCATTTCTGGCGATGGTACATTTACTTTCTCTCACTGCACATAACCCGCAGTTGAATGCAAAAGGCCCTATTGATGAGTGATTTAGAATGCTGTAAGGTTGGTGTTAAGTTTTGAAAAGGCTTGTGACTGCCTTCTTGTCGTATTCTTGTCGTAATCACTGTCAGTGGCATTCCAAGAAGCTATATTTCCCATACATTCCTACATATTTGGGGGGAGATTGCAGTGTGGGCTGTCAAGAGTGAGCTGCAGATGACAAGCTGAGACTGAGAACAGAATGAGGGTTGTCAAAGCTTTCTTGTATTAGATCTGGAGAAAAAAGACAAATGCTTACAGACAGGATAAAATTATGTCTGCCACACAGAACAAACAGGAATCGTTGTGTTTGGTGCTTGTGTTCACTTTGAACTGAGAAATGACTCAGAAACCAAAACAATAATGTTTTTTTGTGATTCCGTACGGCCTTGGTGTTCTGCTTTTCTACTTACACTTGCTTCTTGTCATGAAAAACACATGACACTGGATGCATGTAGTGAGGGGAAAACATGTTGGCAATCATGTGCTTGTAGCTTCAATTTCATCAATGTATTTCTAATTTCACAGCACTGACCAAAACCACAGGCAGTGCAGACTGAAATTCCCTTGTGCCTTGTGTGCTTTCTGTACAGTAGGGGGAGTGAATGGGATTTAGTTCGAGGTCAGACAAAGTGCCATTACAGTGCATCTGGTCAGACCTCAAAAAGTGCAGCCATGCAGCCGACGCTGAATAGTGCATTTAAAATTTCACTTGGAAGACGGTATAAAACAAAAATCTTAATCAACGGAATAAGTGTTTTCATTTTTGTCCGCATTCTTCTAATCAAAAATTACAAAGGAAAGCAAAAAAAAAAGAGAAATTTGAAACCTCTCTCCTTTTTAGGCATCCCACTGTTCAGTAAAGCTCTTACTGCTTATCACGTGTAGACAGCACTACGCAACTGCACTGCTGGACAGTCACCATCCACCACACAGATCTCACAGAGAGGCATTTATAAGCCTAGGGCTCAGATCCAGTGTCAGCTATATGAGACAAGGCTAATAAATAATGTGATTATCAATGTCCTGCACCCACAGAATTTGTCAAAGTCCCAACCGGCACTACAGCTGCAAAATATTCTGTGATCAGCTGTGTGCACACATATATTTTCTGGAAACTATGCCTCATAAACAAAAACAGGTACAGACTCTGCAGATTGTTTTTGCATGTCCTTGTAAGCGATAAACCTGACATATATCGTTCTAACAATGGCTCCGTGCCAGACAACTAGTAAGAATTTCTCCTGCTCCTCAGACTTCTGCAGGCGCCAGCCGCCACTGCACTGAAAATAACTTAGTAAGGGGAGGATAGGACAGGAGAGAAAGACTATTTTAAGAGTTAGCATAAAAATTTCTGAAAAAATGACATGAATGAGTGTGCATATAGGTCAGTGTGAGTTTATGGGTCACTAATGTAACACCTAAGACTGTAGTGGCTGGAAAATGCATGTACTCTACACAGTCATGAGTGATTTTTTGCTTGTACATTAATTGTTGTGAGTAAAGAGTAAATGGAAAGAACATGCAAAGTTCTTTCATTCTTTTTCTCTCTTAGGCTCTCTCTGTCTCCTCTTTCCATCGCTCTTTCCCTCATCTCTCCATCTCTCTAGGGGAGGAAGGTCTCAGAGTTTCTCAGGAATGTTGACTTCTCTGTGCCTCGGTCCCTTGGGGGACGTTGGTAGGGGTCTTGACCCTTCTCCTCCTGTATCCCTGGAGCCTATCAGCTAACTAAGTTAGCATGAGATAACTCTGTGCTCCTGGCCCCCCATTGCAGCCTTTTTTCCTTCCCTCCCTTTTTGTTTCCCCCCACCCTGGGCTAATAGGAGACAGGAGCTTCATTAGAAACAGGAACAACATCCATCACTCTACTGTCTAATCATGGCCTGTGGTCAAATTTGTCTTTCAACCCTATCCTCACTTTTGCTAATTAATTTCTATGTAGTAGTATCATTTTAATCTAAGTCTTCTCGTATATGCCTCAATTATTTGTCTTTCACAGTTTAACATTTTCTGTTTCATATCAGCTGAAATCAAAACATTGTCAAACTCCCGTCAATGCCATTGGGAGCATTTTATATGTCATCACAGTTGTACAGGTCAGTCACTTTCACTGTGTATGGAGATGAACAAGTGTGTTGGGTCAACAAAGCTTTGAACGCAGGATACAACTGTTTGACACCTGTTTCAGCCTGAAAGGAAATATTACTTTTGATGACTGTTCTGTAACTTTAACCCTCAGTTTGTTACTGCAACCACATCGACTATTTTACCATTAACCATTGTCTTTTCCTAACCCTGACCAAGGTTTTTGTGCCTAAAGAGCCTGTCAACGTGCAGGGTACCAGAGAGAAGTCACTGTAAATCCTGTGAAAAACCCTTAGTTTAGAGGTAGTTAGAGGCAGTTGGAGTGCTTATAGGAGGTTACAGGAGACTAGGGGTTCGTGTCCTGTTTCATGCTGTGTTAATTTGTACGTTTTCTTTCTTCCTTTGTCTTTCTTATTTTAGCCCTTCCCCCGACCCTTCTTCCCTAGCCCTAACCTGTTGGTGTTAATGCCTAAACCTAATGAAACCATAACCATGGCATTGTCTTGACGCTGTAGGGTTACCCTGAGCGTTGAAATGTGACAACCTGACCAAGCGTCAGTATGTGACGAGTTGGGAGTGAGATGTGTTTTGGCCTAAACATAAGAAATCTTCATTATAGCATTGTCATAGCTTAAGCAGCAATAGTGATTTTGTGCGTTACATAAAACGATTTGAGGTATTTTGTAGTATTTCTCCTGCTGCTGTTAGGGGCATTAATTCATCAAACGCAGGGCAGGGACAAACAACATGTGGTCTTTGGGTTGGAGGACTTGTGTAACAGAAAGTAGACTGATTATATAGTTGCTGGCCTTTAAAACCATACCTAAGGCCATTGCACGCAGACAAAATCTGACCATGCGCTGAAGATGACTGATTTGCCTCTTGTTTGTTGAGTATTTTCTCAAGCCTTTCTTATTTCCCTGTAAGGTCAGTAACCCTGCAATTTTCTCCCACACACTGGTTAGTATTGCCTGGCTATAACACGGTCCACCTCTTGTTCTCTTCACCCCTCACATCGCCTGGGGTGCTGCTTGAACTTAGGGACACACTCAGTCCCTCAGTGGGAGAACTTGGAACCAGAAGGAAATAGGCCTTTTCCCAACATAGGGACAGGCAATGCTAGAGAAAACATGAGGATTGGCTTAAAAGAGGAAACATGGAGATTATAGGGGCTGAAAAAGAAATGGACAAATGCTGTTCGAAAAATGTGTCACTCCAGAGAAGATGCTAAAGAATGTATTTGTAGTGAGTGCATGGATAGCCTGAGGGTAGACTTAGTTTAGAAGGTCAAAGTTTGAATGTGGAACTTCAGAAATCTGGACTTGGTTATTCTGTTACAATTTATTTTGTGCCATCATTTCTTACTGCAACCTAGTTGTGCCACGCTAAATATGAAACCACAAAATACTGGCTATTATTTATTATTTACGATTTCTATTCTGGAACCGAAAAACAAAGGAAATAGACAAGTCCATACCTTGTCTAATATGAACCACACAATTTTCCTCCCCCTCAGCTGAGCCATTTATTGCTCGTCTCTTAAATGAACTAGCTGCCTGCAGACGGATATTACTCATAATTCCAGCAACTGCCAAGTCCTGGTCTGAGGGCCATTAAGGTGTTTAAAGTCAGCCATTCATATTTGTGCTGGATCGCCTTTCTCTATTTTAAATATTCCCCTGAAATTCTTTTTATGAAATATAGCCACATTGATTGTCTGAGAGTGCACTGCATCATGCTTTACCATCCTGCATTTATAGGTTTCATTCAGCACCTTGCATATTATATAGTCAAACTACACCTTTGTATTTCCCTACTAAGGTATGCTCTGCCATATTTCACATTTGAACAAGCTGAACTGAAAATTTACAGGAAGTAAAACTTGGCCAACCTGCGCCAGTAAATCTAGGCAATTTCACAATTGACCTTAATGAATAATGAAGGCTAAAATGTCACATTTGTTTATTATCAGCACCCACTAAGGGTAACATGAGTTGCGCTTCATTTGTTGGTTTGTGGATTTAATTTTTAAATGTGCTTGACGGAGTTGCAAATTCGGAGAAAAAATATACAACCTGCACTTGTTCAGTAATTTGAAGACAAAGCACATACACATACTTATTTTCCTGTAGCTTTTCTACAGGCACATGTTCAGTTATTGTAGCGCTTTCATCCATGCAGGCAGACACCAGAATGACTCTGCTACTTTATTTTGCTCTGCTGTATAAAGCAACATGGATGTGATCTTACTGTGTTTTAACTGTGTTATCGATTTGCAAATTTGATGCTGTGTTAGAAAACCTGAATCTGTAAATGGATACCAGAAACAACAAACAATACAATTTTGCAGTGAATTCCAATCGTTTGTGCAGAAATGCTGTGTTAACATTACCTTTTCGTTTCATAATGGTATGATCAGAAAGTAAACACTGGCACATGTATCACATGGCACACGACCTTAAGCAACCATGTGCAAATGCAATCTAAGAGGCGACACATTTTCAAACTAAACTAAGTGATTTCACTCAACTGAAATTTGCTGTTGTCTTTATACATTTATTCCCATATCATATTTAAAGCCATAGTACTTGGAATTACTGCAATACTTGGAATGTGAGGCAATGCAGTATATGTTCAATAAAGGACTGAGTGAAACTGGCTTTTCTGTGTGCTTGTGCAGAAAGGCCCCTTGAGGGTGCTTTACCCTGGAAGACTCTGTATATGAGAGACCGGGGAGTCGTCTACATGACTTGAGTTACACCAGACCCCAGTGACCTCAGAGTCACAGGGCTGAATGCAAAAGTTACAACGAGGATAATTGCCTGCTAAAGATAATGAACTGCTGATTGAGATCAATGACTTTACCAAAGACAGAAGTGGAGTAAAGTAGTACTTGATGTATTGGTGGCCAAAACGTCGAGAAGTACTGCCCCACAGGCAAGCTGCAAGCAATGCTTGTTCAGTTGATACTCAGTTGACCCAAAATGTGTACAGAGACAGCTTTCCAAACACCAGTGTCAATCACAGCACACAAACGCACCTTCACACTGTCATGCTTCAGAGCACACAAAAAGGGCCAGGCAGGCATGCATTCACATGCACGTTCAAAACACTACAGACGAGGGATTTGTGTACGATGTAGGAATACAGTATAATCTACTTCCTGTGATCCTTCTCCATATGCCAAGTTAAATTTTATTCACTCTGTGTGTAACATAAGAACCCAGAAGTATCCCCAGAGGAAGAATAATCAACAGGTCAGTTGAATATAAACATCTGAACAAAAGGCAGCCTAAACATAACAAAGCAATTTAAATTACGTCGTATTAAAATGATGTGTCACATAATGCATGTTTAGGCAAAGCGCCTTCAGAGTGCAGTTCAAGTACAATACACTGTAATAAACATTTACTCAGGCATAGAGAATAGTTAGCTGTTTAGCTGCAGAATATGACCCTAAACTTAGTAGTGGTAGTGATTGCAGATCTTACATGCACATTTCATTTGCAGTAATAATGTAGGCCTGCGTTAAACTTAACCATGCTTCTGCCAATCTTATTGGGTATGCTGGATAAAGTTAGAGGCAAGCAGGTGTAAAGTTCAAATGATTTGCATTTAACTACAGTGTCAGTGAGGTGTAAAATCCAAGCCACATGTAAAAGGTAGCACTCCACAATGACTGTGGTTCATGTGAGCACAACGTAATTTATTTGGCAATCAAATATAGAAAGCTACTAAATTATGTGGCCTGCCTGTATGTCTGCCTCTCTGATCCATTTATATTCGTCATGTTTGAGTTTCATCATTGGCATGTGTCTCTCTATTATGTGTCTCTCCACATCAATATGAAGAGTTGCTGTAGTTAAAGAGGTACACATTCACTCGGGGATTTCAGATTTAATTACTAACCCAGGTTTCCTCCATAAGGCACACAGTGTTCTCACATGGTGGTAGTTGTTCTCTTGAGAGAACCTCTGCTAAAGTGAAATCATATGAAATAAGCAGGACTCCTGTGTTATGTATATTGTTACATATTACTATACGGAGCAAAAGCTTTGGTTTTAATTGTGGTATCAGCAGTTTATGATGATTTTTAACATGATTTTACTGGTAGTACTGCTATTTACGAAACCCGAGTCAAGTTTGTATCTGTTGTAACCAAAAGCAGAAGGTGCAGCCACGTGTAAAACACTAAACAGAGGTTTAGGTTGGCAGAGGAAGCAAGCCACGTTCTATAGTTATGTGAATAAACATGCAAAAGGGACACAGCAAGACTCATCAATTCTCATTACAGAGCAGGGAGATGACAGCAGTAGTTAGATAGTTTCAAACAAAACACAAAAAGGCATTGACCTTGATTAGGACTGATGTATGGCGAGAAAAGAGGCATAGACAGACAGAGGCTGAATTTAACCTGGGTGGGATGCTGCTGATGGGGGCTTAAGTGAGGAAGGTGGAGCAGGGCAGTTATAGTGATCCTTTGGGGCTTTGATGTAAACAAGATGAATATCTGGCATGTTTATGCTTTAATTTAGTGCCCAATTGTGAGAAGATTGCTTACAAATTGAAAAATGAATATCAGGTGCAGAGTCTGGGAGTAATAATCATCTCCCTTAGTTTAAACCGCATACCTACAGTACATATGTAAATACTACATGTGCCCACAGGCACAGAAACTCCCCATTTTCTTTGTCAGTGTCCCCTTCAACAAGCCCCACCTCCTACGATCAGAGTATCCAGAATCCTCTGCAGGTCGAGAGAACTCCACTATCACGTCCCCACCTCAGCTAGGCTGGTGCGAATTTGCATTACACAACTCACCAGCAAAACGTGCGCCATAAACTCTCTGCTAATTCATTTTAGTCACACATTTAAGAAAGTCATAAGAGTATTTACAGAGCGTCCGATGTGAGGAGGGGAGAGGGAGCTTTAACTTGAGTTGCTCTGCTATTACCCTCTGTCCTGGGAGAATGAAACATCTTGTTTTCATTAAAAGGGGGGTCATGGGTGGAAGGAGGGCAGAGGAGTAGGAGGGAGAGTTGAGGTAGCAGTGCAGTATGGGTATGTTTGAATGTTTCTGTGTACATGTGTGTATTGTAAATGTGTTATTCATATGTAATTGTCCGCAGAACTCCTCTAACCGTGAGGTGCGATGGTTCAATGTCTGTGTGGACAAAAACAGAATATGGAGCTGATGACATCCAGATGACATTTACAATCCTCTACACAAAACTATCTGTCACCAAAGAACTGTGGTTAGCTAACAGTGCATTACATTATGCTCCCATTTTGTTTCTACTGTGACAACTTTCCGATGAAGACATTTGCAAAGCAGCATGTTGCATGATCATTGTGGTAAGGTTGAAAGCCAGTGTGCAAGTTGGCTCTTAACCACAACAGAAAGCCCATACGCAAAGTAAAAGGCACAAAACTTCTGGATGTACACAGCTTTTACCTCACTTCCAGTCATTACTCATGAACCGCTGAGAACTTGTCATGTCTAGGGACAAACACATGTGGATTTTAATGCTCGTACTACTTTCAAAAGGAAGCATCTTGAAATTGACAAGTGATTCCTCCCAGTGGGTCGCAGGGTATGTACAGCTAGAAACTGATAAAAACATATACATCCATTATCTAAATAGGAAAACATCGAAATAACAACAACAACTGAGTACTTTTTTATCCATTTTAGCATGTGTTATGCTTAGTTTGAATAAAATATTACTGTTTATTCAACCATCAACATTTCTGAGTACATGAAAGAGCTATGATTTTGATACTGATGAGCAGCAAAGGTGTCCATAAGCACAGAAGGACTTTCAAAGCTTTAGAGAGCCTGTAAAAATACCACAAAAACACATACAGAGATCCAAACACATCCTACCTGAAGCGCCCCGCTGTTAGGAACAACATAGGAGATAATGTTGTTTCCTCTCCTTCCTATGAGCTTAGCGTTGTCAAATCACTTGAATGTTTTGAAATGTTAGTATCTATTCAAACAGCAGGAGTTGTGTGGCACATAAGTCCTGCTGTCATCCTGAAAATGTTGTTCCCCCTTTCTTATCGTCTCCGGTCACAACAACAATATTGACAATATTCATCATAATAGTGTTCAAACGTCTGTTTTTCAGGCCATTTCATTAAACTGCATTTTCTTACGGTCATTTATCCAAAACCTATTTTAACAGATATCCTTTTTAATCTCAAGATTTAAAAAATAAATAAATAAATCACAAGACTGTTGCAGTGCCAAACAAAAGATGACACATTTTTTGATGAAGAGGCTTAGTTGTACAGAAGCTCAAAAGCAGCATGACCAATGTCTCCATCCTCTGAAAGGTCTTTGAACACTGTGGCAAACACATGTAGTGGAAGTGTCGGAAACAGGTGCTTTGTGGCTCAGGCAGCTCTCCCCGTTTGATATCCTTTATAAGAAACAGACGGTAAGTGCCGGGCGTGTCCATAAACACAGCAAGTACAAGCCTTTGGAGACCACTGCATGTCAGTTCCCCTGTGCTATTAGATGATGAAGGATAGAGTGTTTAAACACTTAAATATGAAAGCGCAAAAACACTAGCCAATGATTTAAAAAATGTACTATTTTTGAAAGCCGCACCTACATACAGTAAGTTATTTAATGTGTTGTATTGTTTTAAACCAAAGCTTCTTGCTTTGGGCATCATTACAAACAAGTATCAAAAGAAAGAAGAAATTCAGGGTTGACCGTTTTAGGCCTGTTATTAGGCCTATACATTATAAACCGACATATCTCTCTCTATATATACTGTATATATATATATATATATATATTGATTCCAAATTGAATTTAACTGATATAAAACTCTGGATTTCCTTTAGTTTGAAAACTTTAAACAGTCTCATCTGTTTCCCTCAGCAGTGGTACAGATCATCTGTCAGGAGATTCTTCTTCGAAAGAGAGTCATCAAGGCTGAACTTGTCGTGTCAATGATCTCCCAGGAGCGGCTGAGACTGCTGACATCCTAGACCTCCACCCAAGTGATGCTGGCACAATAAAAATAAATCGCCACTGATGATGTGTTAATCCACTCTGACAAAGTGTCTTGCCTCAGAATTAAGATGTCATTTTTTATCACCAAAGTGACACCTGTTTATAATAGCAGGCCTGGAATGACTTATGTGCCTGTTATTCTTGCCTGCACCCAGAGTGACCAGAGAAAGCGAGGGGAGCCAATACGTGGAGCCTTATATTTCACCATCATTAAAGAGTGGTGGAAATGAGCTCACAAGGGAGTGCTATTATGTTTTTTTTTTACTGCAGAAATTAATTAATTTGAACAGTTAAATTGGGATTGGATTTAATGTGCAGATACCTCAGTTCCCAAATGAGAGTTCCTTCCATGCCATCTGTCATAATAAAACCGTGCATCAACTCTAAGCATAAAATTTAATGCATGTGAAAAAACCTTCCATTGATTGTAGGTTTTTTTTTGTCATTCATGTGGGGCTTAGCTTGGTTGTCACGACAGAACAAAATATCTTCCATGCAGACCTGTACACACAAAGACTCCTGCCACCAACGTCACAGAATGATCCGAATCAGCTTCCTGTGTAGCCAAATACCTTGGCTCTTTTGCTGTCAGACTAAACTGTGGGGAGCTGGAGCATGCAGTCCAGATGTGAGCCAAGGTGTCCGCCCTCTCAGTCTAATCAGATTGATTAGGGGCAGTAATCTGGCGGGCTGGCACTGGACTCTGTACTTCATGAGGCTGAGTAGTGAGAACGCACAAGATGGCTGGATATTACACAGTCCAGAGCAGCTTAGGCCTGCCTGGTCCTTTCACACACTGACATGTGAACGGTTAGGTAGACTGGGGCTCTGACTATCGTATTGTGTGTCTGTTTTAAATCAAAACCGCAGACTAAAAAAGACCCACTCGCATTGGGCATTCTCAGACCAATCTGAAGTATATTTTTATTCTCTTTTTTGATGTAATATTGAAGTATTTCTTTCCTTTTCAACTTGACTTCCTTCCATCGGATGAAACTGCCCAAAACTTCAAATCAAAGCAGTCAGCATATAAGAGTGCAGCGGAGCTTATAAACAGGCGCAGCAACAGGAGGTCTTATTCAGCTCCGGTCTGAATTTCAGACTTTGAATCCAACCTATTGAAAAGATTTGAGAGGGATGTGGGAACTGAGATAGCGGTGCTGACAAGCCAGCCCAATGATCAGGAAAGGAAATGCTGTTCTCAATGACCTTACTGTTACCCGTAACAACGCCGCATAAGTCCACTCTTTCTGATACCGGTCTGGGTTTGAAACATCCAGTTCAGTCCCATCCCAGGAACTAGCCTTCCTCTCATTTCCTGTCTGTGCTACAGCCGTCGCCTGTTTAAATTACGCCCCAGTACCTCCCTATTTCTCCTGCACATAGCTTCCCTCTCTCCTGGAGTCTTTTTCTGCTCTCTCTCTTCATGTCTTTTGGATCCAGTCCAGCTGTCTCCTATGCTTCTCTGAAAAGACAACAAGACATGGTATATTGCTGATTGATGCTTTACAAGCTCCAGAGAACAGCTGATAAAGAACAAATACATTGGATTTTACAAAACTAAAATAAATAAATACAAGTGAATGTAACAAGATCACTGTAAAATTCTTTGAATAATATACATAATTCATTTTTCATCTTAAAATACATTTTGAGACAATTTTGAGGTTTCAGGAGGAAAGAGACACCGTCTTCCTTTTCCTGACTTACATCCTGCAGCAACCAAAAGAGACCTTGTTCCTTGTCCCTTGTTCCCATATTGAGTCCTTACCAGTTGAAATCTGGGGTAATTTATGCATCCATAACAGAAATCATGTCCTCTGTCTGACCAGGTTCAGCCAGATCCTCTGAGATGCATATTTGAATATCATTCCTCAAAGCTTTTTTTATGCCGCCACTGTCATCATCTTTTAGTGAGTGGACCCTCAGCAGACACAACACTACAGGAACAAGGAGAACCACATGAAAAATAATCAACGTTGCAGCTATAAAAAGGCCAATTTTGGAAAGTGTGAAGAGATACTGGTGAAAACCCAGCGTACTCATTACCTCCATGTCTAAAACCACAACGTCTCTGAGCGCAGATGCTATCACACGATTTCACTACACATAAGATGGACATTGTTACTTTAACAAGGAATGATGTGGCATTTAATGAAAGTACGAGAGTTCCTTAAGTCCGTGCTATGCGGCTAATTCCCAAGGAGGCGGTTAAAAGTGAATTTATTGTACTCGTTTACATTTCAATGCATGTTCCAGGGAAATCAGGGAATTATAAACCACGGGTCTATTTTTCTCCTCTCTGAGTATGCATAAATGTAGAGAAAAATGCTGCCAGTGTTTTACATCTCCCCCATTGCTCTGAGTGCACTCTATGGACACAGAGGGGAGGGTGTTCTACATCATTGCTTTTCTCTACACATCTAGCGTCTACACAAATCCCACACACATATAGTGCTGCATTGCAATCAGAACATATTCAACGCCACAGTTCCTCCTGTGCTGCCTTGTACTTAAGCTCAGATAAAATTATAATCATCGGTAGAGCAAAATAATGTTTTATGTCTGTAATTATCATATTTGTGTAACCCATATCTAGTGTGTGCACTTGTGTCCAGTGTATGCATCCACAAGCACAAGAATAAACCAGAGGACTGGGCTGAATGTGGAGTTTTGGATGGACAATGACTTGTGGGAATTATATTCCAGTCCTTTAGTCTCCGCAAAGAACCAGCACGTTAGTGAGGCAGCAGATAGGCAGTTATCCCTGCGCAGCATTTGTCAGAGACCCACCCTGGTCAAGCAGAGTTTGTTGGTCCCTTTGGTCGAACCACCCACCAGCTGTGGCTCACACTCTGGTCAGGCACAGTTAAGAGGACCGGTTGCCAACAATATCAGGTTTGCACATTTGAAGCTTCAAATGGCAGCAAGGGGTAACTGTTTGAACCTGATTTTGAACTCTAGATCCCAGAAATGGTGTAACATGATGTCAGTAAATTGCACACAGCTTGCTCCTGTTTACAAACCCACCCAGTGTGTGTTCTCTTAATACCTTTTGTTAGAGTTCAGACGCCTCTCCGCAGTTTGCTGCTGTTTAGTTTCGATAATATATACGGTAGTAATGTAATGAAGACTATTCTTCTGAAATCTCATTGTATTATGTTATGTATATGTAATATCCTAGGAGTTGTTGAAAAAAGCTTGTTGACCTTTTGATATCCCTATGTAACTACATCACGATAGAAATATTTTCGTATACCATATTTTCCTTTGTGATACAGTATTGACGGCAGCTGGCAAGGTGTAAAATGTTGAATGTAAAAGGTAATTGTTGAGAACATTTGTTGTTTTTCATGGTTAAGTTTAGGAACTCACAGCAGCTGTTCGGAAATCAAAAGTGATTTAAAACATAAGTATAGGTACTGTATTGTCATTAAGCCAAAACCAGGATTTATTTCCTGACCTCATCAAACGCTTTTATTGCTTAAACCTAACGTAGCCTCCATTTCCCATGTCTAAGTCTTTCAAATTGCACTTCTACAATACAAATACATTTCCTTGCTAGGCTGGTAAAAATGTTCTTCCAGAAGGCTTTGTGTTTTATGATTTATACATGAAGAATATAGTCGTACAGTACGTTTATGAATGTCATTTTTAGGAGATAGGATCATTGGTATATTTTGTTTAATCATAGTCAAATTTAAAAAGTACCAAGGCTATAACACTCAGCTGACAAGTCAACTGGTTATCCCTCTGTTGCTGTCTCTTTGAAAAATGACAAGAATTCAATTACTGATCTATAACTCATCGTGTTGTTCAGCACTGCCTCTACAGTGTGCAAGCACGATGACTGATACTGTAGCAATACTGGTCTTTTCACCACAGACAGGAGACAGCCTGACATGGTGGCCAATAAAATCAAAAGTAAAACAACCCCTGTTGGGTTTCATGGTCACACTTGACATCAATCACTGATGTACGGGGTCAGCAGTACAATTTTGTCTGCAGGACTCCTCTGATCACTCCCTCACACTCCACCAAAACAGGCCTCTACATCAATACTTCAATGGGAGGGCACTTACTGGACATGAGGTCGTTATTGCCAGAAGTTGAGCACTAATACCTCTGGAGGTCTCTTTAACGGCGCTCCTCAATCTGTGAGCAGCAAAAGGGCAAAACCTGAAAGTGGGCTTTTTTTGGGGGAAGAAAGAAAGAAAATTGTGTTGATTTTGGAGTCTCCCTTGTTTCTCTTCATCACAGGAGTGAGGGGTCCAGTGATTTTTATTGGGCACATGGCTGACATTTTGATTTCGACTGTATACTTTTGACTTTGATGTCGACCCCTGCAATTTTCCCCGCAAAAAAGGTTGTGACACGTCAGGGTGGTATGTGCAATATTTACTGTATTTCCCTCATTGTACGTTACACTTTGTCCTGTGAGACCACTTAAACGTGACAGATTAGAATGGAAATGATCAATCACTGAAGCTCCTAAATACTAACACTTCCTCCATACACACACACACGCACACACACGCACACACACACACATGCGCACTCATACAATATTATGTTCACACCCCGTCTTGTCTTCTGCTCCCTTCCATGACCTTATAGTTATGTGGTCCATGAACAACTTTCTGAATCCTCTCAGTGGTTTCACTCACATTAGAGCTGTTTCCCTACAGTCAGGTTCTGGAGGCATGCCCAGCCAAGTATATGGGGAATTCCCAGCATGCATTGTGAGAGTGCTGTACGTGTTAGCAACAAAGTGGTTATGTATCTACATCAATAAACCAAGACTCTACTCCCCAAACTTACAAACAGACTGTAGAGTGTACTGTCTTAGACTCAAATCTATTCTTCTTTGGCGTGTGGGTTCATAAAACCAGCTATAGTTACTCATTTATATGCAAGATTAATTCAATTTTGACGTGTCATGCGCTGGTGCCAAAATTCTGAGGCCAAACCATGCCATGTGTTTTTGTTTTTCTTTCGTGTGCATGTGAAAGAACATTTGGAAGCAATTTTTCTTTGTTAATATGAGTATTATTTTAATTGTAGTAATTATAGGTTAAACTGTTCAACCACTCGCAAGGTGCTCACCAGCTTTTGACAAGAAGACAACCTGTCTCATTTCAGTCCATTTTTCCTCTCCTTATTGCCTTTCCCCACACAGATACTTAAATGAGCAAGCATCATCATTCCCTGAGCAAAATCTAAAATTATACAAGGATCTACCCACACTGGTGCATGTTTTGCTGGAGTATAGATCCTTCAGATATGGCTTGTACTGTGACAAATCAGCATATGACAGGCAGCAAAAACTCTGAGGAGAAATTTTTTGGGAGTTCAACTGTTTGCTGGCTAACCTCTTTGCGGTTTCCTCTTTATGTGACCCCTAAATCACAACAGAGATATAATAGTCCAGCGTTGAGTCTGGTAAAATTTAACCTTCAGCACACTTTAGAAGTGGGTGGTACAACATATTTCACTTACATGAAGCCTTGTTACAATTCAATTATGTCAACGATTTGCCTGCTTTAAGTGAAACAACTAGAAATAATAATCTTTTTGCATGAAACACGGTCTTCTTTTATTATTTGTCCTTGCTACCGGAGAGCTGTATGAACCGGGACCGCTGAAGCACATTTTTTTTTATCTGCTTGAAGCAGCCCCAGAGGCTCATAAAACCCTTTAAAGTCGGATTTTCAACAAAACAGTTTATGCAAACTATATTAGGGTTTTTGTGAGAAAGTGAAAGTGGTAATTGTCCACATTCCAACAGTTTCAATACATAAACTATGGGACTGTCAGCCGTGAACAACGCAGCTGCTAGCAATTTGTGTAGCAGATAATAATCAGGCTACATGCAAAGCAGCGTTCCTCTGTCAGGCATTAGGCTGTGGCCCATGCTGTATGGGATTTGAGACATTTAAAGGAATGGTTGGTTTAGTTTAAATAACCTTGGACAAGAGGGAAAAACTAGACCTCCTCTGGCCACATTAACAATCTCAGTCCAAGAGCAATCGAGATCATTTATCAAGATGAACCAAAGCATGGGTACACTCATACTGTAGTCTACACAAAAAACACATGTGGTATTCGGGCAAGCTCTCATATCATGCATTCAACACATATACCATCAATTTGAAGAAGCCAGCAGTGAACATTAATCACAAATTCCAGTTTTAGAAACGGTCTGACTACAATTCACAGGCTTTTTATAGGCTTTTAATAGAAATTCTTGTTTGTCAGCTCTAATTTAATAGACACTGTGGTGGAAACAGAGGTGTTTATAGGCAGCGAGCGATTTATCACTGAGAGACACATTTACAGAACCCGAGTGTAAACAGAATAATAACACAATCACATCTAATGACAAGTTTTCCAAAGCAGTTATGGCAAAAAATCTCAATGTCTTCAACACGTGCAGACACAAGCGGCAACTGCGGCGTCCTGCTCAGTGATTTATATCACAGCTCACAGTCTCTCAGGGTCTTCCACAGCACATGGTCACCTCATGAACAGCTGGGTGAGATATTTGATTGGATGTCAGGAAGGACTCGTAGACGTATTGTATGTCTTTCATTGGCGTTCTATTCTTACATGTATGGTCTAGTTTCATTTGGGTCAGAAAGGATTTGGGTTGCTCTAATATTACTATTCCTTCAGCAAGAGAATCACCTCAAACTGAGCTGATAGACTATATGGAGAAAAAGGTCAATCTACATGTCACATTTATTTGAATATTTTCATTCAAAAGGTAAATAACAGAGTACATTCACTTATCTGTATGAATTCAGAAGTGTTTGTCACATAGCAGCCAGCACCATCCGATACAGACAGAGTTGTATCGGGTCAACACAGAGCTGCCATCGATCTGAATTTTTTTCCTCCATCCCAACAGGTGCTGCTTCAGTCCAAGAGATTAGGTGATCAGTGTCCTCAGATTCCTTCCCACGTGGAATGTCCCACATGCAGAGGAGGACAGACCTCTCCTGGCTTCCTGGAGGGAGGTTAAGGTGAGCTAGGCATTTGGATGAAAAGGTTAAGGTGACTTGTTGAAGAAGTGTTCATTGATTCTGTACAAAGATTCACAAACACATTTCATTGGTGCTATACCCATAAGATGCCATTCGTGTTATGTTAGAGTGTTGCAAAGAGTTAGAAGTGTTGCAAAGGTGATAAAGAGGGATTAGATGTGCATAAAAGACCCCGGTCTGATCTAAATCTGTCAACATTGGAGTTGCATAAAGCCATAGTAATTTATATATTTGATGTTTTAGATTCTTTGGTGGAGTGAAGGCATCTGACATTAAACACAACACAAGCCGCTGTATTGATCGTCGTTATTTATTTATTATTTTGAAAGAGATCTATAAGTCAAGGTGTGTTTAAAAAACAGTTTCCTCCACACTGTATTATGTCTTGTCTTTTCCAATATGCCAAATATGTCGAGCTCACTCTTACAATATTTCAGGATTTATTTTACTTCCAAACGTACCTATATGTAATAGACTTTTAATTCTGTGGCAACCATGTAATAATGTAAAGATTAGGATGGAAACTTAAATGCAGGGTAAAGGGATATTCTGGTATTTAGAATGAGTTAAAGTCTGGCGACATGGAGACAGTGATGATACAGTGAGGGTACTGGAGGGTCATGCGTAGATGGGGTTGAAGGCTGGATGAAGGGAGGTCACACATGCTTTGTGTCCCCCAGGGAGTCGTGTGGGACGAGACAGGAGTGGTGCCTGCGTTTGAGGTGCAGCTACTGGGCGCCACACAGATGAGCTCATGAAACGTTATGCTGTCCGCCTAGCCGGGGGTGGGGTGAGGAGGGTGAGAGGAGAGGGCATCCCGGCCATCAATCACTCAGGGTGGAGCTGGGATCTGCTGCTCACAGATCAGTCTGACAGGCTGGAGTAAGACAGGGCCAAGGACATATTAAAGGCATTGAGTGTCCCCCTCAGTTTAAGAAGGCAGGGAGAGTCAAAGCAGAGACAATGAGGGGATAACAACCAGGAGGCGTGGTGCCATGTAACCAGAGAGGTGTTGTTGAGCACGGAGACAAAGTGAGGAGCTGAGACAGTGGCAGGGGAGGGACTCATGTGAGAGAAGGCAGCCCGTGAAACCTGAAGACCGAGGTAAAGATGGAAAGACACAGACATTGTCAGAACCCCGGCTTACGACTAAGAGCTTAGTCCATGAACTCATCACCTTCGGTCACATGTTGCGCAGCTTGGACAAGAATGCTCTCTGTTTCATAAATGTGTCTATGCTAGCTTGGAGCCAGGAGTCAGTGAGAAGCAACTTCAGGACCCTGTTATGCCTTTAGAGTTCTGGGTAGAGTGTGATCCACCCCTATGTGTTGGCAGGAGTTACAGACTCTGGGTGAAATGGTCTGCCGGCACACAGGCTCACGCTCAGGGTATCTGGTGTTGACAGACAGGCAGCAGACACACCAGGTACCAGTCAAAGCTCATCAAGAAGCAGTTCTGGAAATTCATTTGAATTCTGAAAATCTTTATAATGTGGAGAGTGACGGCTCATATTACACTCAAGTCTTAACATTCAATACGGTAGTATTTATAAAAACGTCATGAAGAAACAAGATTATATCCACCTCGTCCTTCAGGAAAACTCAACTGTTAAGCTGCATTGTCTCAGCGGGAGGATCACAACTTTCCAATCAGTGAACAGTTTCACACCACATTTATTTATATGCATTAAAAAACAAACAAACGCTATTACATACTCATCATGTCTTGGTGCAGATTGTGCTGTAACCCTTGCGCATTTTTAAAGGGCACACCTGTAACACATAAATCTGTAACAAACTCCCAGACAAGTATGTTACATTTCTAATAAGCGTCACCAAACAGGGAGGGGGGTAAGAGAAAAAGAATGGCTACTGTATGGGTTTGTAATAAGAGCCAGCTGTGAATAGCCATGTGGGCTCTGTGCCGAGCGCATGTTGCAGGAAGATTTGCGCCAGGGAGAAGCTGGCAGGCAAATCATAAATCCAGCTTGTTGGGTACAGTTGCTTTTTTTTTTTTTTTTTATTAAAGAGGTTCATGACAAGCAAACTGCTTTTTAATTAACAAGAAATCACTCCCAAGCATCCAACACAGTATTAGACAAATGTCACACAAGCTGTGAGCACAGAAAAGTAAAAGCTTGCCATAACATGCCTACCGTATCAGGAATAGTTTTCAGAAGCTTTGTCCACCTGATGTTTACCTGACAATGAAAACCTTAACCCCAACGGCGTACTGTGTTTGTACTTCGCAACATGAACACACATGCATTTTGATGATGGTTTGAATATGGGCCCCACTAATCATCCTGGGAGATGGGCTGGCGTTTCATAACGCTAAATCTGCTCCAGTAGAATCTGTCCGTCCTCTGCTTAAAGCTCTGAGTGTCTGAAATAAACCATGCAGGACCTTTTTTTTTCTTCTTTACAGCGCCACATGCAAACATGTGAAACTGTGTGTAGGTATGAAAAAGAGAAGTAAAAAAGAAACATTCCTGTCTGAGCAATCACTGTAAGCAGTACATCATGTTTATTAACAGTACTAAATCAAGGACTGCACCGTGGAGGGGAGCTACAATACTCCTGAGGAGCCTCCAGAATGACTCCGCCTGGGTGAGCGCTGCCTTGCACATTTGGAGTATGTAATAGGAGAGGTGGGATTTTAAAAGACAGAAATCTTTTCTGTATTCCCTCCTTTCACCTTATATTCTTGTTTCTAGCTGAATGAGTCAAAAACATTTTAATTTTAGGCATTTCCTCTGAGAACGAAGAAGGTGGAAGGGTATAAATATAGTATAATTATGGTATAAATAGTTTTCTACTTTTTCTCCTTCATTCCATGTTGCTCCTTTTCACGTTCCCACAGGCCGAGACAGCTTTTTCTTTTTTTCATTATTTTGAAACACTGGAGCAAGTACAGGAAAAGCGGTGCATGCCCCCCCCCCTCACTGAGAAAAAGCCAAGGGGTTAAAACTGTATTCTACCAAGTCTTCTGCCTTCATACCATCTACATCTTTTTACATGCCTTTCTCTTCTCGCTCACCCAGAGCCTTTAGGGCCCCATGCTCTCTGTGTGGGCCTGGGGCTGGGCCCAGGGCCCAGGCAACCAGGGACAAAGTGGTACATTTACACACATGCCCCTGTAGCCCTGCGCTTCCTGCTCTCATGTGACTCCATTGGCTCCTGTGTTTGTAATTACCACTGTGAGTAAATGCACTTTCCCTCAACTACAAATTGCTGATAAGCTGTTTTTCTAAAACACAGTCCACTACTACCAGTCATTAGGAACATGATCTCATACTATATGCCCACCCTGGTGCCTGTGAAAACACAAACGGCAGGGGAGGAAGACTTCATGATGGTTGGCTTAATGTTTAAAGTGGAAATAGAATTTCTTGTGCAGAAGCAGAAGATATTTAACTCTATGCGAAATTATTTTTAATTACCTTGATAATTTCTATGAATTTTATACACACATTTGAGCCTTACAGTCATTTCTCACCACTGCAAAGCAAAAATGCGGTGCATGAATACGGAAAAATCTCGGCGTTAAAAAAAAAAGTCACTTAAGACAATATTTTCAGATGACTGTAGAACAGTCCAAGGCCCTGTTTAGGATACTCACCCCACACATCAAGAAAAAGCACACTAATAACTGCTAACCAATCAACCCTGTGCAACGACTGGCAGCTTCCTTGAGGTGAGCATTTTAGTTTGACATTTCTCTTCCAAATCGTAAACAATTAGTTGGGCTTCATTTGTTTAAACTACCTTTTGCTAAAATATAATATTATTATTTTCCTTGTGGAGCTCAAGTAATGTCATGCCTCAGGGATGCTTAACCAAAGGTGAGAGTAAAAGAGCATAAGAGCCTTTCAGATACACTTCTGTAGGTATACAATTATTACTAACGTCGGATTTTATTTTAGCTGGTGGAAATCAGCTCCCGTACAATTGTCTGCAATTAAAAGCTTTAAAACCACATTATAAAGTGTGGGCATATGT
>JAPQRN010000010.1:13115812-13130364 GCA_037367275.1 Coranthus polyacanthus
AAATAAGTCCTGTTTCTGTTCCTGGCCGCCCACACACACACACACACACACACACACACACACACACACACACACACTCACTGACGTAACCGGGTTGTTCTTACATGTGTAAGTGCCAGAGTTTTATTTGGTAAATATGAAACGCTTCCGCTGTTTTCTGTCTCGCATTCATATAGTAATTAAGGGTTCTTTAATCTTAAAGTAGATGAACGAAAAAAGGTTAAAAAAAAAGTGTTGTTAATATTTTTCCTTTGACGTTGCATTATTAATATCTTTAAAGGCATCTATTAACTTGTGGCAGACTGTATTTAAAGTTGTTTAATGAACTCAATTGTTTTAAAATTCTTATTACTATTTAGGTATGAACTTTATTCAGAGGTCAACCATCTATGCAAAACAGGATCTACATATGAACTGAGGGCTGTCTCTGACCACACATGCCTCAAATGAGCACATGCTGAACCTTGTTTCACTTTTTGTTTAAACCCACTCTTCCAAGATAATTCAGACACAAATATGCTTAAAGCTGCAGAGGTTTCTTAATTTCCTGTGTAGGCCACACACAAGAGAGATCTTCTGGCTAAAGACAACTCTCTGAAACTAAGACGCAAAATCCGCTGTCATTATTTTTACTGTAAAAATAGATTTCAGTGAATAGCTTTGCTCCCACTTATAGAAAGTTTAAAAAAAGCGTTAATAATGAATTATAGAATTAAAATAATTAATAAAGATAATAAAAAAAATATTTTATATATTTTTTTCTGCACACAGCAGTTTTCTTATGAATGTGACTTTTTCACACAGTGACTAAAAAAGAGGATGCGTATTTTTACATATATAAACATAAATGATACAACAAGAGGTGCATTGGAGCCTTCAATAAATAAGGTATTTTGACATTTTATTTTCAGTTTCACCTATCACCAAATAGCTTACTAAACCTCAAACTGAAAATAAAGACTGTCTGTGGAACGACCCCGGTGAACACTATTGCCCTTATTTGCACGTCGTTTTTGAGTGACACCTGGCTGGTTCTGTGACGAGTTCCACATCTTCTGATTTGAGCCAATTAGTCAGCAATTCATCAGCGCACAGCCGTCGTCAGCCTGCTGAAACGCAGCGCACTCGATTGACCCACTTGCCCAATAAATGCAAAGAACGTGCTGAGAAGAGAAAAGCAGAGCAGCAGGAGAGAGGCCAAAACCTGGAATTAAACGGGGCCACCTGATCTACAGCAGCAGAATCAAAGCAGCCAAACAGAGCGCTCATTGTCTGTAGCAGACACCACTGAGCTCTGCTCTTTGTCGCCCCCCTCCCACCTCCACATATATTGTCTTTTACTAAAGCTCACTGCAGGAAAGAATCATAGAACCTCAAAATGTACATTTGTCAGAGCAGAACATGTTTTAATATAAGCACAACACACATTCTTTGTCTATAATGGCTTGAAAAAGCTATATAAACATTTTTTTTCAAACCAGATACACATGATTGTTACTCAGAGTTCGTCTTGACATACACACACTCACACCAGATAAAGACACAATTACAGAAGCTTAGTGGTGCACATGAAAGGCCTACAGCAGCACATAGACACCTATGGAGGGGAACGGGATGGGACTCAGCAGGCAGCAGCCACTGCTGAATAATTCAGAAGTGGAAATGCATGATTGATGTGGGACATTTCATTTCCACACCTTTAAAAGGTCCCTTTTAGCTCCGGCACCAAACAGGCCAAGTGGTCTGTGCAGTTCAAAGCCTGGCATGGCTCTGGCCTTCCTAGTCAATCTCTTCGGGACAAGAGTGGCTTTATTCTGTGGATGGGGCACCAGTGGTGGTGGTTGGGATTCCACACCTGTGTTTGCTCCTTACCCAATAATTGAGAGCTGCATGCTATTTTGAGCCCAGAGCACAAAGTGCCTCACTCATAAGGAACTCTGGGTGAGGAATCTTGGCTCCCAGTTTGATGTGGCTGGAAAACGTGAAGGCCTGAGGATTAGCCCTGCAGGGTGCATATATACTCAAGAACATATGAGCTTGAAAGACAAACATATTTAAAACGGAACATCTACATATGGCTCACTTGCGACTGACGCATTATTAGCACAGTCACATTATCATTAATCATTAATATTTTGGCTTAATTCTGTTGCATATATTTCAGCAATGAAGTCAAAGACGATTATGTACAGATTTGTCATTTCCTGTGTATAATATTTTGAAAACAGAAGCAGAAATGATTTTCCTTTTATTTCTGCGTGTGCTCTGCAAATGCAATAAACCATAGAAATATAAAAATTCGTAGATAGACTAAAGAGGCTAACTGTAAGCACAGAAAAATGGAAATGAGCAAAAAGAACAGCAATTGTGAGCCAATGCACTGAGCAAAGTCAGTTTAGTGGAGGGTCAGTCCAAGTGCAAAGAGAGCTTCAAGTCAAAACAAACACTCACTTTGGCTTCTGATGGGACGGCGCGCTCACTTTTTCCCACAATTCTCCAGAACAGCCTAATTCATAATCACACAAACTAGGTGGTCATGATACTCATCACAACATGATGTTCCAGATGTAATTTAATTTTCTTGAAACATCCACCCTTCCTGCCTTATATGCAGTGCATGTTATATATTTTGAAAAAGTGACAATGATAGATTTAGAGTTATGTTTTGGGTTTCGTGACAGTTCTGCACAGCCTGTTCATTATGATATTAATAAGGAGGATTGAAAATGTCAAAACATTCCTCATTTGTCAAGCAACTTTGCCCTGGTCAAACCTGAGATGTTGCTGCCAACCAACAGAATCCAAATGGTACTCATTTTTACTTAAAATGTTAACTGGCTGGCCAAGCTGGCTGGGTAATTTATTACACAGAGACAGGAATTTTGACAAATCATTCAGCTCAGCAAACTGAGCTGTGGCAAAGTTCAGCAATTAGGCTCCTATGTAAAGAACGTCTACCTCTCTGCACTGGGTGTGCTGGATTTATGTGTGCACTCGAGCTAGCAAGCAGGTTCAAAGCCCTGTGTAGGGGAGCTCGAGGTTGACACATGGGGGATTTTACAAATATGGTGGAACACACACATTTTGCAGTAAATCTGACCAGAGAATAGTGGTCTTTGGGGAAAGTAGGTGGTCAGCGAGGGGAAAGAGGTGGAGTGTTGAGTGAAAGCATAGCTAAATAATCAACTCGAGATCGGGGTCAACTGTTTGCAAGTCATCTGTGATATTAAAGAGACAGAAGAAAGAACAAGAAAGCAGGATGACTGGGAGTTTTCACAGCCTGATTACAAAATAATGGAAATGCAGCTTCTCTAAGGCTTCAGAACTGCTTTAAAAATACAATCGCCTAATGCAGCTCACATGTGTTAAATTTTGACTTCCAGTCAGCCAAGCCTAGAGCCTCTGTCAATATTTAGCTTTCTTTTAATGGGCTGATTTTATGCTACTGTCTGACCATGATAGCCAATGAGTAGCTGTTTGCTCAGTGTCCTGCAGAGTATACCTGAGAATAGTAAACCGCTTACAGTCGAGTTTGCCATAAAGCAACAAGCGACAGGAATGCGGCTCATTGGCTTCTCAGATTTTAAGATATACACTCAAATGCTTCTATTTAAAGAATTTTACTTTGTTCTGACAAAATGAATTAATGTTAACATTATGATAATTCCCGATACATGTGATTTTACACGATAAATCTTGTAATATATAATAAGAAACAGCTGTGATGTCAAAATGGATTACCATGAGTCAAATGACGATTGGTTTTAAAAAAAATGCCGATATTCTAATGAAGAGCAGAGTTATTCAAATATATATGTCCCAAAGAAACACTAGTATTTCTCTAATCCATAATAAAGCCTACAGAACTGTATTAAAGCTTGACAAAATACCTTATTTTTGATAACTAAGTAGTTTTGAGAATAGAAACATAGACGGTTTAAATCAGTTTTAATGCCTAAATCAGATCTGAGTCTTTAATCCAGCAGATCACCTTGGGACATTTTTCTTTCATACAGGTCATGCAGAATGGCGCTATTGACGTCCACATGATGTACATTATTTTGTCTCAGTTGGATCTCCATGGCTTTATTTTTATGTTAATTATGGTAAAAGGCTTGTTTCTTTAAATCTCAAGGAATTTCCAAGACGTAAAAAAAAAAAATCAGTTTTAATGTAAACCACCTAAATGGAATCTTGTTGTGGGGCATCCGACACATTTCTTTAAATCTGACTGCATCAGCATCTGAATGGTTCAGCTGAGTGTTTAGTCTCGCATTCAGAAGGTCCTACAAGCTGTAACAGTGAGTGAAGTCAGATCACAAACAGGCAGGTGAAACACTTTTTTTTTTTCTTGCTTCTGGCTGTTCAACCATTGAGGGTTTTATGTTGTGGACTGGAGTATTTTCAGAGAGTGACCTCTTGTTAGCCCTGCACCACTAATGAACACCAGACACTTCTAAATGGTGTGTGTATGAACATGCTACACACACAAAACAAGCATATCCAAACACAGTACACTACGCACTCTGGAATGAACATGTTTTCCTCTTTGATTTGTATTTAAATAAACTTATTGTGTTACATTTCCAAGTATAAATCAGTAAGATTTAAATAGAACTGAATTCTCAACTGATAAACATACAGTTTAGGAAACGTTTAAACAGCATTATCACAAAGTCAGGAATGAAAAACGATTACACAGTAGAAGAAACACATTGATATCAGTTTATTACCAAAGATTTAATATAATTGAATTGTCATGTTGAAATATTTGTATGTTTTTTTTTAATCCTATATGACAGAAGAAGCTGTGAGATTGACTCAGACCTCTGCATATTAGCAGGTAGTTGCAAAAAGACAACTGTTGAGCATTAGAGCATTCACACATTCACTGTTGATTTCAGCTAAATACCCAAAGCACAGATGAGAAGCTGACGCTAATTAGGTCCCTGCTGCTGCTGTCGATGAACGGCATCTGTCAGCAGACTTGAAGGTTAGAGATGCTGCCAAAACCCTCTGAAAAAGTAAAGAGGGGAGGAGACAAGAGCAGGAGGAACGTAACAGGGGCGAGAGGAAAGGTAAGAACCATGTCCTCTTTAATAACAGAATTCAGTCCAGGTTAAATAATGTTGAATGCTACTAGTTTCCCAAGAGTGTTTTCCAAAAGAGCAGAATCAGAAATGTAAGACAATAGCTTTTTTATCAGAATGGTAAGTGAGTAAAAACTGCCTTCTGCGTTCCTCACACTGGAACTATATTCAGATCAAGATTAACATAATGTAAAAATGCTGGCTTGACGACTGCAGTACAGTTTTTACTTCATTATTACTTTACAATATATAATTAATTTATGTTAAAGATCATGTTCAAGTAGCTTTTCTCTGCCTAATTTCTTATTTCTCAGTGTGAATTTCTGTTCCGATGCAAAAATGTCAATAGAATCTATTCCGACATTTCAGATATTTCATTTTTTTGTTTTAATACTTTTTACACACTTCATACTTTTCATGCTTTATTATACTGAAATGAACCTAAATTAAATGGTAGCTATGTATTATTTTGCCAGCGGGTAAAAAAAAATACAAAAATACTGTAATGTTTTATTTCTTGTAAAACAGACAAGCATGATTTTAAGAAATTTTCAAAAGAAATTATTTTAGTGTGCACTTTGGGGTGCATTGCCAGGAGTATACAATCTAAATGCACAATACCAAACAATGGCATGGTGGGAGTCCATTTTGCATTTTACCTATCCATCATATCATTATGAGATTAATTATTCCAAACAATTAAACATAAAAAAAAATTACTTGTCCTATTATAATTTTTTCTAATCAAAAAATGACACAAAAATATCTTTTGAGGGCAATTTAGTGCATGAGAGAACGGAGCTGAACCATGTGTCAAAGCAGGGGTAAAGCATTCAAAACAGGTCATGTGAAATTCATTTAGTATTTCGTAATGTTTCTGGACGTATGGTGTGAGTGTAATAAAAAAAAAAGAAGTGCCTGGAGGCAACACTGTATCAAGGAGGCTAAAAAATGCTTATATGACTACCAGGTGTATAGTAGGAGAAACATTTTTATTTCACAATTATTTTACAATAAATAATACATTTATGTGTAATGCCATGTATAATTAGTGAGGTAGAACTGCTGAACTGCTACAGGAGAGATTAAAACTGGAACAGTTACGAATGACACTAATATAAATGCATGTGACGGAAAAACACTCACCAGCTACTTTTAACCATTACAGTCTGATTAGATTTATTTGACAGAGTTCCTGCAAATTTATATCAAAGCCTCTTGTTAGACAAAGGGTGCACGATAAGCATGTGTTTCCATCTCCTTGCAGCGTGTGGTGCCTACGTGTGGTGCATTAGAAACTGTTGTCATTATACCTTCACACCTTCCTTGTCTTTTTGCCCCTGTCACGGAGTGCAGCATCAGATCGTCTGAGGTCCGATGTACTTGATGCTTTTCATGCTGTTCTCTTTGACACATCATGGCTATCAGCAGCGTGTCTGTCACACTGGCTTTGTTTTCCACAGGGTGCAGCAGAGGCTTTTTGCCTACAGCTACTCTGCTGATCTTCTTCAGCATCAGTTAAAAGCTAATGCTGCGGGGCTGCAGTGTTTTGACACTGATTTGGTAATGGCCCGCTTAACTGCGCCTGTAATTGTGCTAGTATCTTGGAAATACTGTGAGGTTTTGACCCACACTGGCACATACTGATATTCTGAGTAGAGAGATAATCTAATTTCAGATAGGATGGCATCCAGAGGACATCTGGGGGGAATAAAAGGTCATGGGAACTTTGATGATAAAAAGAAAATATGCCTCTTAATAATTTAGATCTCGGAAAAATGTTAATTAAATCGCACAGCCAAATCTCAGCGTGGTCAGTGCCATAATCTGTGGTTTCAGAATGATGTCACATGTGTTTGTCCTACTCTTTTATCCCCTGTAGGGCATGAGCAGAGGGGTCAGAGCTGCAGGTCACACACACACTCATGTCTGCAACAACTTTGCAGCCAATGTACAAATCACTGGAGTCGACGTCAGCCATCATTTACTTGTCAGGGGTGGAAACAAAATAGATGAGAAATGAAGTGCTGAGACTGGACTGACCTTGCGGATGATTGCTGCCTAAATATCTGAGACTGAAATTGGGCATTTTACACCCTGGCAGCTGCCCAAGACACAATTTGTCCCAGTTTAGAGGGCAACATGGCCTGAGTAGCATGCCACATCAAATACCAATTTCCTGGGAACTTGCCTTTCCCACTTCGTATAGAACCGTGAGTAGAAAAATACAGTGTTCATCAAAAAAAATTACATCAGATCAGCAGTGAAAGTCTGACCTACGCTATCATGGTACAGCATTTATACTGAACAGTAGTGTAAAATACCAATTACCTATTTTAGTATTTCCATCAGTGTACATTTCTGTTCCAGTGCAAAAATTTAATTTATTCCTAAATTTCTTTTTTGTGTGTTTTGAATATTTTATACTTTTTATACACTTATTACTTTTTATATGCTTATTCAAAAAAGAAGCCCACATATTAAACACCTACTTGAACTACATTTGTCATGTAAAGATTTATACTGACTGGCTGAATTGTAGTACTTTTTACAGCCTATTAAACCATACATACAACACAAGATATGTTTTCCCTTTACTTGTGTTCTCCTTCTAGTGGGTTGCATATTTTTATTGCAATAGAACGCACTGCACATGAGTACAGTTAGCACAATTTTGGCTTTCTGGTGGGTCAGTAATAATAGCAGTAATTGCTCTTACAGTAAATGGTCCTGGGACAGATGGAGAGGTAAAGACAAAGTTCACGAGATTAGGTGCAACTCTCCTCTCTGTGGCCTACTTAGGTAACTTGTCTTTGTTACAGCTCATTTCTTATGTGTCGGGTGATGTGGAAACTACAGTTAACAGTGTAGACAAGATGCTTGGAAGCAGGCTGCATGAATTTATTTGTCTGGCTGCATCTTAAACAGAACCTCGTGAAAGAATACTTTTGCCATTAAAATGTATTCTGTGCAGTATATTTCACCGCTGCATGGTTCCAACAAGCTTTACCCATCAGCTGAATGTACAATATTTGGGTCTGCTACTGTAAAGTATACTGTACGTGGCCCTTACCTCAGTTATTTTGTTAGTTTAGTAGCTTAATCCAGAGGTGCACCTCAGCAGCATCTGCCTGGGGCTGGTGGGCTTATAACTGAGCAGGGATCACTTATAATGCAATCCAATCCCTAGCTGTCTGTTTGAGAGGGCTGGAACTAATCGATCAGAGGGGAGCATCTGTGAAAGAGACGTTCAGAGAGGCAGCTTTGACTGTGCTGGAGCCAGAAGGGCTACTGTCTGATGCCCCAGTTCTGGCATTACAGCACAGCATTACCACTTGATACGCCAGTCAAACTGGCTTTGATGGAAAATATGGTGAGATGTGAAAAAGTAAAGCTGCCACATTTTTGTCCCAACTTCTAATTTTGTCATATCTGCTGTCTTGGAAGTCATCAGTTCTTCCCTTCTATCTTTAATCCCTTGTCGATGTCCCTCTCCTTTGCGCTCTCTGCATATTTTATATCAGTTTCTGCGTTAAGTCCTTCCCCTCTGAACTCAATCCCCAGTCTGGCCCTCTGCTTGAGCCCCTCAGCTGCTGGTCTGCTCTCACACTAACCCCCTTGTTTATATCGGGGACGCAATTAAGTCCGAGCCAAGTAGAGGAGTCCCAGAGAGACGGGCAAGAGTGCAAGCTTGTGAGTCAAATTTCAACTTCGACACTCACACACTCCTCCCTCCCCTATTTCACTCATTTTCTCTTTCCCTCGCTTTCTTTGCTCTGTCTCTTTTCTTACTCTATTCCTCACTCTGACCAATCAAAACATGCTTTCTGTTCCTATTGAAAACAAATAACATAAACCATTTTTGGCTGTTTATTTTAATGTCTGATAAAGCTCTTATTTATTGGACTTATTTTGTGTAACTGAAAATGGTTCACTGAGAGAGAAATATGTGGCTGGAGATAGCCTGATGTGCAGCTAAAAAAGGCTGAAGCAAGACATTACCTCATCTCTGTGGGATGTAATTTCAAATGCAGAAGATTTATAAATTTTAACGCATCAATATATCAGTTTTATGTTGTAATTAATATACAGCTTAATGCACATTTTCCCAAAATAACAACATTGAAAACATTCATTTTAAGGACAAGCTTCATTGTCTACTGATGACTACAATTTCTTGTTTTTCCTTTTTGTCATGGAGGACCTGGTTTGAGTGCTGAGTTCACGTTCTCCACATGTGTGGTCCATGGGCCCTGGGGACCTATCCCAGAATTGCAGACACACGTGTGCAGGCAGAAGCAGTAGTGCAATGCAGAGTAGATAAACAGTGCTCTTACTGGCCACTGGGCACACTCCTCATCTAAACAATGCCAAGTTAACTACTTTGCAGGAGTATATAGCAAAAGCAAACAAAAATACAAGCAAGTTAGCTCACCTAAGGAAAATCATTCGGGGCAAACTTTTTCACCACTTGCCCAGGCACAGTGGCAAGAGATGCATCTATCTTTAAGGTGTCAGCGTATAAATTGGATCAATGCAAACTGATATATACGCAGGTTTTGCATGTGTGTGTGAATTAAGCATGCACAATGAAGCATTATTCCTCCTTCATTGAATTTAGGTTCAGAGATCTTGATTGCCCTATACATTCCAATGCCACAGTGCAAGTGTGCTTCACTTTCACGGGGGACATGCAGGAGAAACTCCAGGGATGTGTGCAGCGTTGACAGACAGGGGGATAAACAGAGGGATTGTCCCTGACCTCCCAAAACCAGTCTGCAGGAAGACGAATAGCCCCCCAATGGGCCCTGAGCAGATAAAATACACCCTACCGTCTTCAACACCAGGTGTGACAGCCATCAGGGGTGGCCTATCAGCAGGAGGTACAGAGAAGGGGAGGTAAGGGTGAGGGGGCACATTAGGAACATATCAGCAATTACTCTGTGGGTTTATTTTTCTTCCTGCTTTAACGCCTGGATACCAAGTTACATTCATTCTGGGTGTTGATTGTATCTTCAGGTTTAAGTGAGAACACTTTGCAGAGTCATTTGTCGATTATCTGCTTATCTAATACACTGAAACATGTTAATGTTATGTTATAGCAAGTGCTCAAAAGCGCTGCATTTCGTTTATTTGATTTCAGTGAAATCTGTGGCCTTGTTTTTTTTTTTTTTGGGGGGGGGGGCTTTAGTGCTTATCTGGGAAGTTAAGCTCCATCTTGCTTAGTGTACCCTGAGTTGCAAATCAACTTCTTTATGTAATGGAATTCACAGGGTCGAGGACATGTTTACCTCTTTTTCCAGGCCCATTAGGCACCAAGCGGCTATATCATATCTGACACAAGAGAATGGCCTCAATCTGTTTAAGCCATGATCTCTGACTGCATGGGCCCCACATCTTCAGACTGGCCTCTGCAAGCAGAGATATGAAGAAGGATGATAGTCATTTATATATCCTGAACTTTAAACAATAAATGTGTTATGGGTGCAGACATCCCACAGACCAGACAAATAAATGGGCTCCGCTGTGTGTAGTTTGAGTTGTACTCCAGGACAAAGGTTCTGCAGGCACATGACCACAAAAAACTGCTGGAAAATATCTCCCTGGAGCAGAAATCTTAGTTGAGAAAGTGACTTATTTTTTCATGAAACAGCATATGCTAATAATGTCACATAAGCCTTTTATGCATCCCGAAGTGTCAAACTGATCTGCAAAAACAGAAATAAAGAGGCTGTGTGCAAATGGAGCTCGTGTGAAAAAGGGAAGCCCAGACCTCTAATTTCCTGTGCGAGCATTTGCAGTCAAACGGGAAGGCCAGACCACTCTGCAGCTATCAGAAATCAGCCCAATAGTCCCCGGAGCCACCCCTGCCCTTACGATACCCTCTCTCAAACCCCCCTTCCTCTCAACCCAGGCCCCAGGGTCACTGTGGGTTAACCTCGCTCAGCCGTGACTAGAAAACAGAGTGATATCTTACTCATCTAATCCCCCTCTCAGTCATCATGCAATAAAGTATGCCTTGCAACCCTTGACCTCTCTATTCAGAACAACCACCCCACCACCACCACCACCCTCCAGCCACAACACCCTTCCAGCTTCCACCAAGGGAGCTATAAAGCAGAGAAAGTAAGATCATTTAGAACCACAATTAACATCAATGCCATTGCCATGGTAGAATGAGTCTGAAACTCAGACTTCATTATTATAGTAAACTTTTAAGCCTATTAAATTCTACATACATACGTATAGTGTAGAGGTTTGTGGTGGGACGTGTCTCTGCTTCCAGAGTTTATTTACCACTGCGAATTTTAATTTAAATTTTTCTTTTACAGGTCCAGTAATGTAATATGCTGTGTGCTTATGTAAAATTTGTTTTGGAGTCTGTTTTGTGCTTGGAGCCGGTTATTTGTGGACATTTCTCACATAATGGTACCGTTGCACATTGTTGCTGCTGTAAAGGAGCAGAAAAGAGGCAATGGGGCACTCAATGCAGAAGCATAAGGATTTTTGTGGAAAATCAGACCAGAGTCCGAAATCAGTCTACCGGCTGTTATCATGAATGTAGGCAATGGTACAGTAGTAAAAAATCCATTCACACACTGGAAATAAAAATGTGGTTAATACATGTATCTGTAATCTCGCCAAATAAGTTATAAGATATCATATTGGATTAATTGTTTTAATTACATGACACTGTTAAATGGTGTAGAACAACTGGGTACTTCATCTAAACTACAACTGGGTAGGGTTGTGTTACATAAACAGTATTTAGAGATGTCATGTCTTTGTCTGTCAGTGTGGTATGATGCACTGATGAAAAATATGTCCATACAAATGATGTTCAGCTGCTGCACAGCCTACAGCAAATACATTTCCTGTTGGCCCCACCTCTAGTCCTGCCTCAATTTATGTAGGAATATCAGAGAGGCAGAGAGAACATCTGAAGTACAAAGGGCCGGATGTGCACAAAATGACATGGTCACATGTGGAGATTTTGGAGTGTCATGTCTGTGTCTGCGCGTGCAAGAGCCAGTGAGACTCAGAGGGAGGCATGCATGCTCCCTTTGGTTGCCACTTGTGTGCAGATATTGACAGTGCATGCATACGGTATGTGCATGTGTTTGTGCAGAGAGAGAGAGAGAGAGAGAGAGAGAGAGAGAGACAGGGAGTATGAGCCTAAAGCTGCTCAAAGGGGTTCAGGGCTCCCTTGCTCCAGCACATCTGGGCTTTATATCAGGCCTTTAATTAATCCTGAGTGAAGGCCAGGCAGTGACAGGCTGACTGGGCAGGCTCCAGCTCAGGACAGGGCTTGATTTATAACAACTGAGCTCCAACCAGCATTGATTTATTTCAGCTGAGGAGAAAGGAGAGTAGAGGGGGTGTGTTTAAGGGGATTTGGGGGTGGACACAGAACAGCACTGTTACGCTAGGAGGGGCGAGACACTGAGGTTAAGGGGATGTTGAAGTGACTGAGAAAGGTGAGTAACAGACTGATGGGCAGGGAGTGAAGACGGAGGAAGCGGTGGCTTTGTAAAGCCTTGCTCTAAAGGGAGACTTTATATCGCCGGAGGCTCTTTTTACTGGTGGCAAGCAGTCAAGCGGTCGAAAGAGAGAGAGGGATGATGAATGTGATAGAGGAAGAGGGAGAGATTATGAAAGTTGAAAACCTCTCTCCATCAGGTGGGTTATGTTCCCTCCCAGGCATGTGCTGTCAGTCAGAGTGACTGCTCTCGCCTTATCTCCCCACATAGGGGACTGTAAATCCTCCTCTGCTCATTTGACTTAATCATGACAGTCATCTGAACTCAGCAAAACACAGGAAAGCATTTCACGTCCCCCTTCTCACCTCCCCCAGGTCTCTTTGCTGGACGGCAGGAGGAGTATGTAAAAAGGATGTTCTTTTTATTATCTACATGCATCAAGTAGCCACAAATGGTCTATGTTGTGGAATGTGATCTCTGTGTGTGTGTGTGTGTGTGTTATATTGCTGACTCAGTTGTGGAAAAGATGCCAAATGTGTCTGTGTTTTTATGAGCCTCCGTCGTCGCGGGCCTACAACATGCTTCCTTCTGATAAGGACTTCATGACAGTCGCCGCTCAACTCTTAAGCCGATCAAAAAGGGTTTCACTGCTTAATCACCAAAAATAGAAGAGGCAATAAATCTTTCTTTTTCTCTCCACATTCTATACAGGACGTTTTAAGATGCTCTACCACCCATATTTAAGCTCCTGTAGGCATTCATAAAAATTTCCGTTACCTCTAACCCAATCATTTTCTTGTCAGCTTTGTTAAACTGTGCTGTGAATAGGTTAATGCTTATGAAAGGAATAAATCTATATTTGCTTACAGAATGTCAATCAATCATATTGCCAGCTCTACTGTGTTTCATTTCTGTCCCCTACTGGTGACTGGCTCTGAATCCAGCATCTGCCGTGATTAATGGGTGTTTTTAGCTCTATCGTCTAGACGTCAGTTCCCAAAATACCTTGGGGCAAAAAGAGACATCATTGTTGTTACAGTGCTTCCACCCACTCCATATGTTTGTGTTCTCTATTTCTGCATCTGTGAACTTTGTTGTCATCTTATAACCTGTTTTTGTTTTTTACTGGGTTTTTTTTTAAATGTGTTGCAGTAATTAATGACAGATAATTCTAAGTAGGGATCAACCATTTCTTTTGCTGCTTTTACATATGATTATTAATAATCAAGGCAACTGATAACTGATATTTGGAACTGAAATAACTGTGCAGTAAAAATGTAAATCTTGTGACTCCAACATAAAACTGCCCTTGAAATGCCTCGAAGGTGACTGTCAAAACAAACCAAGAAATTTATATTGAACTGGAGGGATCATAAAAAATCATAAGGAATAACTTTTTCAAGGAAGTAACTATGGTAACTATAAGTAACTGTGAGGAAATAACTAAATGTGCTTTTCTCATGTCAGTGTTGTTGCAGAGGTGGCAACACACATTCTTTATTCAAGAAAAAATACAAAAGCACAAGCTCTGAAATGCACTCAGGGAGTACAAGTAAAAAGTATTTCTACATTTCTGCGCTAAGCTATATGAAAATCACATTACTTCTGTCAGTATTAGTTCTCCCGGTCTCCGACATCTCATTAAACAGACGGCACCTTTTCTCCAAGGATATGTGTCCTTCTCTTGTCTGTTTTGTCTTGTCATGTCTTTCATGTCGTTTTATGTCTACGTCTGAAGGCAAGCTGTGATGCAAAATAAAAAACAAGGACAAGATAATTCCCCTTGAATACATTTTAAAATGTGAGGAGAAAGTACAGATACCTGTATTAAAATGTAGGAAGCAAAAATAAAAAGCCAATCACAACAGTAACAGTTACAGTAAAGTACAAATTCCAGAGGAAAGTACAGATGCCTGAGAAATCTACTTAAAAACAGTAACAAAGTATTTGTTCTCGTGACATTTAACAATCACAGACGGGG
>JAPQRN010000010.1:13140148-13152924 GCA_037367275.1 Coranthus polyacanthus
AAAGAACAGGCAGTTTTATCATGATTATGTTAAAGTTATTTTGCTTTGAATAAGGGCAAGAGTGTATGTAAGTCCACTGTATGTAAGACAATATATGGAATTTTAAATGGGATCATTTCTTCACTGTGCAGTAACAATTTAATTCAAATTTGTAATTCCTGTGCTGATATAGATCTTAATTTAAAGACACTGACAAGAGACGAAGAGTTAAACGAGAGGACTCCATTGTCTTGCAAAAGCAGGATTTCAGCTAATATTTGAAACAATATAAATGTAAATATATGAATCTGTTCTCGGTTATGTCAGCACCCCACACTCTTGCCTCTCTTTCCCTCATTTCATCCCTCCATCATGCCCCCCCTCCCCCCCCCTCGTCCCAAAAGGAATGTGTAGATATGACTGATAACGGAGGCGGTGAGCTAAGCAGAGGAGGGAGAGCTTAAGCTGCTCCTTGTAATAAGCAGAGCCGTAAAACTGTGTCAGAAAAATGTTGCCCCCTCGTTCTTCTTCTCTCCCCTCCCTTTTATTCTTTATGGGTCTGTAACCACATTTGTTACTCGTTTGATGGGCTGGGGGAGCCGTCCGGGCGCTGGAGTACAAGATATTATTCTTCTCTCGCTCCTCGCCCCTCAGCCCTCCCAAAATAACAGCCTCCAGCCTACTGTTTAAAGTCTCTCACCAGAGGGAGTGAGGGGGAGGAGAGGAGAAGGGGTGAGGGCTGGGGAGTGAGGAGGGGAGCAGAGAGGCTGAAAGATGTCTCCATAGCTCTCCTCTGAGGAGATCAAAGTGGGCTATTCCTTCAACCCTGTGGCACCATAATGGTTTGGTGGAGTCAGAGTGAGAGCCCTCACTGCTCAAGATGTTGTAACACGGATGATTAGTGACAGTGTAATACTTTGAACATTCTCCGTACAAAGGGAGAACCCAGCTGAGCAAGAGGCTTTAAACTTTTTTTCTGGTGGGGGAGGAGGGGTGAAAATATGGGGGTTCCTCAGCCACCGGAGAGCATTAAGGACTGAGATGTAAAAGGATATCACATTTATTTTTCCCTTTTTATATGCGTCGCAGGAATAAAGGACAACAAATAGAGTGTGGGATGCATCGTGCATGCCTGTCATACTTTCCCTTATTAGAAAAGGGAAGTCTGGGACATGTTTTTCAGAGTCTCAGCAACACAATAGTGAAGTTATTTGAGAGTAGCACTAGAGAAGAATTAGAAATAAATATCTTGTATTATACTAGAGGACATTATGTGTACACTCTAATGAGTTTTCACTGATTTAAACAGGCGACGACTGAGGATGTGAAAGTGGATTATCATTTAGTTTAACTTCGATATTATCTTGTATGTACAAAAAAATGCCTTCATTAAGAATAAAACAGATATAAAATAGGAATTAGAAAATGCAGCTGCTTTGATTCCATGTCTGGTTACTCAGCCACTAAAGCGTAAGTTCGACTACTCCCTGCCTTGTGACTTTGTGCAGCATCTTGTCAGAATCTCTGAATTCCCAGGTTGTGACTAAAGGAGCATGCTTTTTCAGTGATTAATCACTGGGAGCCTTATATAGTAAAAACAACATTCATTCCTTTTACCAACTTATGAAGTCACAGTAATCCTGTGCAGTGCACAAACAGACAATATCTAAATGTATATTCTAAACGTTTTATTAAAAAGACAAACTAGTTCAGTTCGGTGGCTCATGAGATTGAATTGTTTTATTGTATTTGGTGGAGAAAACTGCAAGTCAGTGGCTCGAATGTGAAAACCACTCGATAATAATGTCAGCGTAAACTGAGCTCCATTTGTGCTGTCAGTTGTGATGTGGAAGTGAGTCTTTGCCTTTATTCCTTCAGTCCATTCTGCACGTTTCACTCAACAAACCTCCTTCTTTCTTCACTTTATCACTTACAGAGAGGCATCGGGGGACTGTCTCACACTGACAGGATAAATCGAACAGTACTTAGAGAAGCCAAAGCAAGAAATTACACCGATTTTTGCATTCCACACAATTATGTTGCTATTCTTGTGGCAGTGAAAATGATTATTCTGGACTGAGCGTTTGAAGAGGTCACTTACGTGTTCCCCAACAAAAAGAGCTTCACCATTTCTCTGTTTTCGCGTTTCCCTTTTTTATCTCTGGCCCCAGTGATACCGTTTTCGTTTAAGCATATAGGAGTGTGCTCATTAAAGGTGACACTAAACTTTTTGAAAAACTGTAACAGAAAAAAATATTCTCTTAAAGTTCCCTCTACCTCTTCCAACAAATTATGCAGTAGTCACTATTATTAAATACTAGTTCATGTTATATAAGCCTCAACATGGTGTAAAAATAACAGTTTATCAGCAACATGGGACATTTTTGGAACTAGTTTACCATTTTAGGTAAAACATGCCCAGTGTGTCTGGCGCGCACCGATACGGTCACTGCAAAGCTCATACACAGGCTATGTAATCCACTTATCTTAAGTGGGCTTAGCCAGCCTCACCTGCCCGGCTTTTAAGAAGAACAGGAAAAGGGGAGAGAAGGAAACATTCACCTGCAGCCATGACAGAATGAACCACTGCACTTTGCTCCACCTCACATGAAGGGCACTCAGCGCTATTATCACCTGTTGGATCACTTCACAGGTGGAGGTGTTTTGAAGGTCGCTTTATGGTTGCAAAGTGCAAAGCCGGATGTTGTGATATCGTCTTTTTCATGACACGCAGGCCGTTGTGATGTGTGACGCTGTGTGTGCGTGCGTGAGTGCGTGTCTTTAAAGCGTTCAGCAGGAAGTCTGCAAAGTAAAGTCCCCTTTTCATGCACCTGACACTTTTCATTTGGTCTAAAAATATTCTAAATATTCCTCTCAAGAAATAAACATGTTTAAAATAAGACAAGAAATGCGCCTTTTATGGCTCAGAATAGACTAGTCTCTTTCCGTGTGTGGCTTTCATGTTAGAGGAAGTGCAAAACAATCATATTGTTACATTGTTACATTTCCTTCTCTTGCTGTGAAAGCCTCACATTGATCTTTATAAGGTCACAGACAGTCCTTTAGACTCCCTGCAGATTCTGCTAATACCATAATAAATACGTGTAACTTGTGCTATAATTATCTTTCATAATGTAGGGGGTACTATTCTAGTTTTTGGGATCAGAATTAAAGACACGGAGAATTATTCCTGTAAAAATTCTGAGTTTTGATATAAAAGAAAATTAAGAATAATAAACATGTATTGAATCACAATCGTATCTGAAAGGTGCTACGTTTGTGTTGTTTTAAATTGAGACTTTTCTTTCATGTAGCTGATAGTTGATGTTTTAACGACTGTCCATTACTTGTTACCAACATCAATATTTGAAAGTTTCAACAATCCAATAACACAGTATTAGTTTGCTACTAATCAAGTTGTTGACGGTGCCAACCATGAACACGCGTCTGGTTCAACTCCCAGTCAGTAGGCAGGTTTTCATCCAAATGCGTCCCAAATTTTAGCAAAATTTTCCGAAAATTGGCAAACGAAAATCTGTCGATCCAACCATCATCATCATCCCTATTTAAAACTTTTCCAGTTAGATGTAGTGTTATGTTATTACCTCAAGCTGGCTTCAGCTTTTGTCCCCAAAGCTGCTAGTCTGGATCATATTGTGTTGTTTCAAACTCTTTCGCAGTTTCTCAAAGCCTTTGTCTAATATTTGTTTCTGCACCTTGTGGTGCATTTTATCAATACACCGACTTTCCCTCCTCTCCAAGCGTGAAGACTTTGCGACATTTCAAGGTTTCACGTTTTCAACATTTCCACTTTTATGCGCAAACTGAAACTGCTGCACGGAAACAGACGTTGTGTGACCGTTGTTGCAAACAGACTCACAGAAAACACGCTCATGAGACCAACCAGCCTGTTAAGACACAGTTGCAGTATGTTTCGTTGTTTATCGATATCTAGCAGTTGTTCTCCAGATCATTATATTTTGACATTCAAGCGACAAGACCTAGAAAGCCTGGTGATGTAGTTAAATGGCAATAAAGTCTGCACAGGCAGGAAGTCAGGGTAGATTGTTGGATGAACAGTTTGGATTTTAAACAGTAGACCACTGTTCATGTCCTGTTGGAAACCGAACATCAACCATGATCTTTCCCTACCCCTAACCAAGTTGTTTTTTTATCTTAGCACTGTCACAAAATAAGCTCTACAAAGATTTTGTATATTTTAATACTCTCTGTTCCGCTACAGCATACATTTTGTGTTTTTTCCCCTGCCATCAGTAGGGTAATTAATCAAATACCCCATCAAATACCCCACTACCAAAGGGTAGGAACAAACAACCTATACATAGGTTCCTATATCGTTTTATGTCTCCTTTCTTCTGTCTGTAACAATTGTATTGTTTGTACCATCAGGCAAAAGCAATTCAAATTCACTCTCTTTTAACTGTGTTTTGGTCTCCACCAGCCCTTCAGTGTCAGTATGTTACCAAGCTTATTATTAACTGTGTCAGCAATGTACTGTAGCCACACATTCAGGTGACTTAATGCACACACGAGTAACCAAATAAAGCTGTTTTCCTTTTTTTTTTATTGTCTTGTAAAAATCATTGGCCTTTAAATGGCTCTGCAGCAGGACTGTGTAAAACATATTTTAAAGGTAAAGGGAGGTAAAACTGACAACAGCACAAGAGAAAGAGACAAAGGATGAGAGCGAGACACAGAGATACATAAGTTATAGGAGATGTCACAATGTTGAGTCATGTACTTAAACTTGGCAGGAAAAGGTGAACGATGTGCTGAGCTCAGATGAGGACAGGGCAAGAAACAAAAATCCCTGATTATCTCTTAACAGTCACTGGCTCGCTCATGCTGTCAGGACAAATCATCCAGAGGGAGAAAAACAGCATTCTTCTACTGCAGCTGGGATTAATGAACTGACAGACTCTGTTTGAGGCTCATGATGGGGCACCTGCAAGGGGCAAACACAGATAATGGCACAAGAGCAATACAGGAGGTTAAATAGTCAGCAATTCCCACCAGTACAATTAGCAGTCGACCTTTATGTCTGGAACACATAATACGTCATACAGATACTAGAGAAACAGGCTACATTTCTCTGGTCAATCTCAGCAAGTGAAGAATGAGGCTGTTTTTGAACTATTGTGGAAAGTCCCTAATTGCTCTTTTTGTCTTTGTGTCCCTCATCACTCTCAGCGGTGTCTTCATTCTTCTTAGCCAACCCATCCTACCCCCACACTGTTGTACGGTCCAGCTGTTGCTGCTGCTGCTGCTGCTGCTGCTGTGGCTGGCCCATTTGGTGGTAATCAGGTACAGGCCAGAAGGCCCACATCCTCTCCCTGATTAACACTTCTCAAATTCTAACACAGCTCTCATCTCCTCCTCTTCTTGAATATTCGACCACAGACCCCAGATCTGCTCACCTTCTGGGAGATGAATAACTCTGTTGTTGACATGGAAAACAGCTCCATGGTACCGTTTTTTCCTTTGAAGAGAGAAAATCACGTGCTGTCCAAGGCTACCTCACAACTCTATCACAACTGATGGCTTTCCATGCCATATTTGTTTATTGTACCAAGCCAGCAGTGGAAGTTTTCTCCTTTTTTGTAATCAGCTGAGTTCTGAAAGGTTCCTGGCCGGAGGTTCTCTACCTGTAGTGGAATCTGGACCATTCATACGCTCCATTACCAGTGCTGTCAGGTCCAACGAAGTCAAGGCACAACACGCAAATTAATCCTTGACTGCCTGTTACAGGACATTTGGCACAGACATTTTTGTCTAGCCAGAGAAGTCTGAGGAGGGAGGGAAAAAAACCTCCCCTGAAGAAGCACAAAGAATCTTCAAAGTTTAATGTTGAAAAGGAGCTAAACCTAGTACCCTATAAGACTTTTGACTTCTACTGATGATACATAAACCAATGTTTTGATGGAAATGTGTGTGGGTCGTGTATCGTCATGATCAAAGGTAGCCTAATCTTGCCTGGCACTTTTTAATACTCGCATTGTTTTAGTCATGTTGTGATTCAGTTATTGAGCAAGACGTTCTCTCTCCCTCGCTCTCTCTCTCTCTCTCTCTGTATGAGTGTGTATTTGAGCAATTGTGTTCTTTTTTTGTTATTAGGATGCAGCCTGCTACAGAAACCAGAGAAGGCTTTGTGGTTAAATAATCAGAGACTGCAGGGGTCTCTTTCCTCCTCGGCCCAGGCTGTGAAGTTTACAACCTTTCCATCCTCCTTTTATTTATCGGTTATTTTCTTTTGATACATTGAACATGCCTAACCACATTTCCCTCCGGTGACATGCTTCTTTTCATTCAATCCTAAACACGGGTCTTTTGTAGCAGGGCACCCTACCGCCAAATCTACTTAGAAGTTTCTTTGAAGTTTTTCCCCTCTGTCTCTGCTTTATTAACCTTAGGCTCAGGGTGACAACATTTTTTAAAGTGAATAGTTAGTAGTCACACAAACATGCAACATGACGGACTTTGAAATTATTGGCAACACCCACAGACAAATGAACAACTTATACCTCTGTAGTAAATGTCTCCCTGACACTGTGGCACCCTTGCATGTGACATATAAAAAAATGAATCACCTTTTCTCAAATCCCATCAGCAGGATTTTATTACAAGGGGATTGTTTGGCCTCAGTTCTATTTCTAGTTTGGTATGGCATGAAAAGGAAGTGACCTAAATTCATCCTGGGCTGATTGGCAGATGCATCTGCTTTGACACCATTCATCATCAGTCATCGTGAACACACTGAAGGCCAGGAGTCGTCCGCTGTATTTAACACTAACAAAGAGCTGCAGACGGAGACTGACGTGTTGAAGATGAAACTTGCTTTGTTTTCTTTTTAGATGAGGGTGCAAAATTAATTAGTATGTAAGAAAAAAAAAGTTGAAAGTCTCATTCAATTCCTTCAGTTTGTGGAAAAGGTTTACCCTTTTCTTTATATTACCTGGGCAACTGCTATCTGTACCTCTTAAAGACAGCACCACCCACTGGATGCCAGGAGAGCTGCTGTAGTGAAACCACATCGTAACTTCACATACAGGTGACAGCATGTGGTAGAGATTACTTACCAACTCCAAAAGTGTGACCACCTGGCACAAATGAGATCCCCTGAGAAGATTTACAAACCCTTCATCTGAATCCTCGGCCCTAAACTGAATTCTCTCGCTCCCTCTACCCCCCTCTACCCCAGTTTTAGCCCTTAAATCACCATTCCCTGCAACAAAACACTCCCTGATATGCAGAAATACACATACATGCACACATGCGTACACAATACCCCACTCTTCCTGGAAATAAAACATACAGGAGTGTAAAAGTGACAAACTGAGTGTGCAAGATGAGCTTTGCCATTATTTGTCTAATGGGTTAGAGGATGGAATCTACCAGGAACTTGCAAAGCTCCTAAAGTTTCCCGTCTTTCTTCATTATATTAGTCCTCAACATTCTTGCTTAAGCCGGGGATTATAAAAGAAATTTAACATAATTTTCCACCAATTGACAGAATGTCAGCAATGTAGCTCCACTGGACTTGCACTGTATTACAGTTAAAATTGTGATCCTATATTAACACCATATTTACAATGCTGAGAGTGTTAATTGTGTATTATCTTGTTAGAGAAGTTAAGAAGGACAGACATTTGGCAGTCAGTCATGAAGGATTTTGCACCCAAGGAAACCAGAATAATTTAAATATGTATAAAGAGCGGTTATTTTAGGAAAATAAACTGGACCCCAGACAATTTATGTGTATGAGTGATATTATATGTTGTTTTCCTCTCTTTCAAAACTGCCCCTTAAGGGATAAACATAAGTAATTAGAACTGAAGGTAAAACAAGGAGTCTTTCTTTGTGAGAAGTGAGCCACAGAGGCTGAGAAGGAGAGGAGGAGAGGCTGATTTTTTACACTTTCTGCACAATTTCCTCTCTATTTCCTCCCTGAAGACCGTTGTCTGCAGAATGTGCAGAGTATGCTTTCCATGGACAGGAGGCTATGGAACCTGCCAGAACAAAAAATCTGAAAAAAAATGGAGAAAGAAATGTTCCTCCCTCATGCACTGCAATATAGAAAGATGAAGTTATTACCCAGAAACCTCACCGCCTTGTTTTTTCACTCTCGTTTTTATCCCGGAGTTCCCGGAACACTGAGCTACTATTACGACCAAAATACTTGGACCGCACACCGGTTACCCACTCTGACGTTGAGAAAGAAGAAAAAACAAATGCTACTCGCAGCAAAGTGCATCGGCCTTTATTCCTGTCCTGCATCACGCCTAATTGGTGTTCATGTGAGACAGCCAATGGTAGATGGGGGCTGAGGTTCAACTGTGGGTAGAAATATTAGAACGCTGGAATAGAGTTCCCAGCCTGCCCCCACTTAACTGTCTCTAACATTCGTCTTGGTTTCAGCTAATGACAGTGAGGAGGCTGTTATTAGATAAGCAGTTTGCTTTTACACTGGAAAAAATATCCATGTCAATTTTGGGTAATAGTGAGCACTAAAATAAAGCCCAATCATTTATGTTTGGGCTAAAGTTGTTATTGCATGATTTCTTATTCCCAGAATACATTGTCCTTGCAACAGTTTGTGAAATAATATTTGTGTTTACCAGAATATCTTATAGCCTTCATCTTCTATTAGTAAGTCACCATCAATTTCAGTATATTTGGAGGAAAAGGAAGAGTAAACATCAATAAACCATCCTGACAAGGACAAAATTTATCACTGACTGATGACTACTTTTGAAATGTGACCTTTAAAGCCATGGTCAATGACAGATCTCTGTCTGATGTTATCACCCTCGCAGTGCCGCCTCTCAGGACAGGTGGTGAGAACGGCTGCAGTTAGGAGCCATTTGTCTTTAACACATTAAAGCTGAAGTCCAAGGGCCACGTGAAATGCCTGCTACATATGGGAGAACCTGTGAAGCACCGTAATGCACAATGGGTGTTAGAGAAGAGGAAGCTGAAGCCAAAGAAGGAAGGATCCCCTCTTTAAAACCAGGAAATGAGACTCCAGGATGCCAAATGCTCACCGCCAAGAATCAGGTTAAGTAGCAGGCCACTCCATAATGTCTGCTTAACTTTCTGTGGAGACAACACACCTGATTTCAACACTCATATATTTGCCAGACACAGCAAACCACAGAAGTGCCACGTTTAGTCATAGTGGAAAAAAAAAAAAAATTCTAAATCAATTATCAGTCTATAAACAGCAAACAGTATTTCATGCCGTTCCCATCATGGCACGGCTGAAATTATGACAGGTGTGACGTGTTTTTATTTGTATCATATTTGTTTCTCAGACAACATGTTTTCCTTCTCCTTTGTCATGAGTCACCAACCACCGCTAAGACTGGCTGTCAATAAAAAATAACTCAATAACTCAAAAAGCTCTTAAATCACACTTCACTGCAAATTGTAGGGCGGCTTACTAAGAATCTACTCCCATCTAGTTTTACACAAGCACGCACGCACGCACGCACACACACACACACACATAATGACAGAAATCAGCTCAGGATATTTGAACAGGGGGAGGATGTAGGAGCAAGGCCAAGGGCTGGGAGAAGGGAGAGGAAGGAGAGGGGAGATGGGTAGATAGACAGAGTCATTAAGATAGCTAGGGTGTCAATGTAATTCATCAAGGCAGATAAGACCATGGCCCGCTGCCAGAGAGCAAGGTGTGGCACTTTCCCTCACCAATCATGTCAGTGGCAGTGTCCCTCATAGCGAGTTTGTTGTTTTTACTCTTGCTATTAATGTCAATATTGATGAAATGGAGCAATCAGGCTCAATTACTGTCCGACAGAGTAAAAAAACAACAACACTCTTCTTCAAAATCAACTCCAAACGTCTGATAAAAGAATACTCATTTCCAGGAAGTAAAGAATTCCTGACTATATCACATAGTGTGGCTTTAAACAATTAAATATGCACCGACGAAAGTAGCCACTGATGAGACCATAACAGTGATATACGGAGGCATGTAAATCAATATTATGGGAAAAACAGACATATTGTATTTTCGACTTTACACCTATAATGATACATAACCAATGCGAGGAATGAACTTTGCCTCCGCATGTTAACTTTCCACCCATGACTGAGATTTTTGAAACCGACCTGGCTTCATTTCACCTGGAGCGAGATTTTCAGTTGCTCAATCTGTCAAGTGCGCACACACACACACACACACACACACACACACACACACACACACACACACTGTACACACATACACACACACACACACACACACACACACACTGTACACACATACACACAGTGGCAAAATCAGTTGAACTACTAAGGACCTAAGCACTGCATCTTATAGGATGACATTAAGCTGAGGGGAGGGTTTACTGTGTTTTTCCTCTTTAAATTACCCAGAAAATAATGTGTGATCCATCCTTGCGAGTACTGTCTCTCCACACGATGATGGATGAATCCATCAGCTTCAAGTCTTCCGATTAAGTGGCTGTATCTAAACACAACCTTCAATTTGACTCAGTAGCAAACCGCAGCAGATTGATCTATTGTAGAGTATTTTTTTTTTCTCCCTTCTTTCTCTCCTGTCAGCTTTTTCCACCTCCACCCTTAAACGTATCACATGACTTATAGGTGCACTGCTTCCCAAGTGGCCTGGGATTTGCAACAACCTCAGTACAGTGCAAAGCCACACAAATAGTCAAGTCAAATCAGTCACTAACCACCACCAAACAGGCCTTGTGTTTCCAGAAGCATGGAGGCAAACACACCCAGTCCTGTTCTGAAGTCCTAAAACTTTGCTCAGATGTGTCGAAACCAATGAGAGCAGAGCTCAAAGCTGTGATTCTCACTGCAGGTTTTTTATCAATGTGGCGGAACTGAAACTTAGGAATGTTTCCATTTTCAACACCTTCTTGATAAAGTTTGAAGAGCATTTCATACGGTTTGTGATGTGTTGGTGAAAGAGAGCTTTATGCCAATCTTGAGGGGAGTGCTGAGGAGAGAGGAGGAGGTACAAAAATGAAGTGGAGTGGGAGCTAAGGCCTCCTGCTGCATTTAAGAGGTGTGAAAGGCTGTCCATGTTCCACTGTTCAGCATCTGTCCCCTGAGCAACAAGAGAGGCTGTGTGGGGACCAGCTTAACATGCCACACAAAGATGTCCTGTGTTTTTTGTGCGCACACACACACACACTAAGGCATATGACCCCTAAAGCTTTTCTCTTTATCAAGGCACATGTTTTAGAGCCCCAGCTTACAAATACTTGTTTGCTGACAGCCTGCTGGTTTTCTGAGCTGCAGAGAGCAGAAGAGTGAGGAGCTTTAACCCACATCTCTTTCCCTTAGGCTGATAAAGTGCTCTGATAAGCTGCTAAGGTGCTGGTGAAAAGTGGCTAGCCCTCAGCCCCCACGGCTACAATATGAAAGAGTGACTTGTCTGGAGCAGAGCAGAACAGAAGAGACGATGAGGCCAAAAAAAAGTATAGGAAATAGCAAAAAAAAAAAAAAAGTCCAGAAGAAAGGAACTGGATTAATGATGGAGTGGTCTGGATGCAATGTGAGTTTGTATGTGTTTGTGCAGGTATGCATGTGTGTGCGTGCATATGTTTTTGAGTGCTTTACTTTCGCCACCAGCTGTGGGCGTCAAGAGGGGGCAGGGTGTGTAGAAATGGGGGAGCCCTGCCATGTGTTTATGTTGACTAATGAGCTAATTACCCAACCCCTAATCTACCTCAACTTGTGTCATTTCACAGGAATGCTGCAGCAGTCAAACGCTTGCAGATTATGGGTCATTTCCTGACAGTTAAAGGCAAACTACTACAGCAGTAATTCCTCCACACACCAGGCGTTAAACCACAAGTGCTGCAGCTTCTCCATTTGCCATTTTATGAATTTATTGTCTTTCTTTGGGACAGCAGGATAAAAAAAAAAAAGCATTCACAAGAAAATGAACAAACTGAAGCCAACAGGTTAAAATTTATTAGTGAAATGATTCATTTTTCCCATTTGAGTTTCATCCATGTTAAAATATCTTCTGGATCTGTGAGATATTAGGCTGTTGAGCAACATTTGTTTTTGTAATTCGGCATGTAATCCACTGGTGTTAAATCTCAGGTTGAAACTTTGCAAGAAATTGTTTGTGATACAATGACACCATGATACGAGGCAAAAATCGTTAACTGGTTTATTCGCGAAACCACAGAATGACCATTTACAGAGTAATTTCAATGTAAAACCCAAACTAAGACACAACATCATCAGAGTATTACCAACATAAAATAAAAGGACACTGATGTAAACAAAGCTTTTAAGAGCTCTTTAAATGTACATGGAATTTGTGCCTAAGTCCAGATGTTTATGATCAGACGGTGATGATATTTAGGGGAAAAAAACAATAAAACTGGAAAAGAATCTCAAAGAAGTTGGAGAGCAACCCTCATGTCTGTCAGGTGAGTGTTGACTAATCTGCCCACCACTACATCTCTTGAGGTATTACTTACTTTCATCTATAGTACGGAGTGTTGGAAAAACACAACTACTATTACGCATTGGAACTGTAAGAGCTAAGTCATTTTTACATATTAAGTTCTTCTTGAAAGAGCGTATTATTCTACGGAAACAATGGTGCAGATGAAAGTAAAGGTTTTGAGGAAAAACAGGCAAAAGTTTAAAGAGGATGAAGTCAGTTTAATTTTGAGACAGGCAGCTTGGGAGGTCTCCATCTCCTCCACTCACGGCGCGAGGTGTGAGTGGGGATTTGGTAAACTCAACCCTGCACCCCC
>JAPQRN010000010.1:13152947-13163233 GCA_037367275.1 Coranthus polyacanthus
ATCCCCCTCCCCTGGGGTGTATGCTGCTCTGCTCCCCCTCAACAAGATCACATCCATCACTCCTAAGATTTCACTTTAATAGGTGGTCCTCTTCCTCCTTTCACACACCCTTATGGGAAAATTATACTAAGGAGAACAAGACAGCGCAGGGTGAAAGGGCAGCATTTGAATGTAGTATTGTTCTGCAAATAAAGTGCATATGGTATATTTAATGTGACTGTATACCTGCACAAATGACCACCACAGTTGTTGTTCCTCATTCTGGTCTACGTCCATTATTCAGAGAATGCGAAACAGCAGCAAAGGGGTTCTGAGCTGTGCAGTAGCAGTCCATTCAAACAGAAGGCAGCTTGGTTGATATTTAAATGGTCTCTGTTTGTTTTTCTTCTGGTCCCGTGTGTGCATGCGAGCCCAGTATAAAGGACTATGTCCTTTTGAAGGGGATAGCACCAGGAAAGTGAGGGGGAAGGAAACTTTGCTTTGGTATTTTATATATCAATGGAATGACTTCCCTCAAATAAAGATGTGTTCCATTCTGCCTCAGTCTGGAACAAGCTGCTTGTTTCCTGTCTTGAAAAACTTGCTATGTTTGAACAATGCACCCTGGCCAGAATAGAGGAGATGTCATATCTTGAAGATGGTGGTGTGGTGCTTTTGTTTGACCGCGTGTTCGCTTGAATCATATGTTTACAGTATTTGTGACATTTGAATGAACCGACACAATTGTGTCATTTGAATTAATATAAATCGAGTTCCTTTTGTACTGTTATTTGGAACAAAAGGCAAAGATGAAAGTAGCCCCTTTGTGGCTGTAAAGTGTCTTTAAATTCACTTTTCAGGGCAATAGAGCCACAAAATAGAGCTGGCTATGAAGATAAAGACACCTCTCTGAAAATCAATCAACTCCAGTTGAATTAATCTTGCTCTAAATGTTCACATTTATGCCAACCGCCATATCCACACTATGCACAAAGGCTCCTCTTTGCCTCTCTCCACTGGGAGTTCGCCATGCACAGTTTCTCACTCACGCTGTCCCCTCATCAAATTACAGCCCTGCTCCCTCCTGTCATGTTGGCAAACAAAGGTCTTAAAGCGCACTCCCAGTGTAATTGCCTCTAATCTCAGACATAATGTGGTCTTTCATGTCAACTGTTCAGAGAGAAAAGGGAGCTGTTGTTCTCTCTGCCTTTTTTCACCCCTCGAGCTCTCTCACTTTCACTTTGAAGCGTGCATTTGCTTTACTCCGCTTTGCTTTCCATTGTAGGAAGGCGGGAGAGATTTATTGTAACATGGCGTAAACACTGTGATAATCTAATAATTTGCTCAAAACAACTCTTGCCACAGTTTTGTACACCATCGGTGTGACTTAAATAAGCATCGTGAAATTCGGAGAAATGTTTATGGTACTGTAGTGCAGTAGTTCTTGGTGAGCTCCTCCACCTTTGGCCTGAATTCTCTCCGTGGTGAGCATCAGGCAGTCTGCAGCTGGAAGTGTTTCTGTGGTTTGGCCAGGTGTCTCTCTGCCCTGCCTGGGACAAGGCCTCAGCGGGGCCTGGGACTGGAGTCTGGGAGCAGGCTGGAGGCGCTGAATGAGCTGGCTGCCCTCCGTGATCTAAAATGTCCCGCAGACCCACCTGACTGGTGGTCAGCTGTAATTGATACAACACGATAGCAGCGCTGGAGGGGAAAAAGAGAAAATTAAGATGTGTGTGAGCATGTGTGGAAGAGACAGGAAAACATGGAGCTGTGGAGAAAAGGAAAGAGAAGGAGAGAGGGGATAATGGAAATTTTGGACAAATTCTTAAACTGCAGAGGCCCTTTGGTTAAAAATATGGAACGCAGACTTTAATATGGTTTCCAGGGGCTTTGGCAAGCAAAGATGAACATATCAAGTAAAGAACACAGTATCTGATATCTGCGCTGTGCTCGATGGAGAGTGAGTGGCGAGAGATGCAGAGTGCAGGGTAAGAGGAGATGCAGTGTTTCTAAAACCATTCAGCTGGGCTTTTTTAAGGGACCCAGCTGTGCACCCTGGAGGTCCTGAGCTCTAACTGGGACAAAATCAGCACAGTGAGGCCAGGCTGCAGCCTCAGAGCAGGGTTAGCCATGACCTGATGTTCCAGGAGCCTCAGTGAATTGATGGGCCCCAGGAGAGTCATCACAGGGCCCTCAAACAATCACCCATTCATGCCTGCAGCCGCAGCGAGCGGGCAAACGCTCGTACGAGTCTTCAAAATAGGATTTTAAACGCGATACAGTGACTTATGAAAAATTGAGACACTTCAAATGTGGGAAATGCTTCCATTCACATGCATTTTTCAAATAAACTGAAATGTTGCAATAATTTGGTATGTGAAATATGTAGCCTATTATACTATCATTTTCCCTTTGCCCACCTACGTTGAGACAGGGGAGCGAATTCTATTTTCAATTGTGAAATTTCAGGATTTCAACATGTTAAAACTCAAAAGAACACCAAATAAGTGTATGTTCCCCTGTGAATATGGCTGGTATATTTTTGGATAATGTGGCTTAACTGGAAGCCCATCATGCCTCATCTGCCAGAACTACACACTGCTGTTACATAAGACAGCTGAGCTGGTCCAGACCTTTAGTCTAGTCCTTATGTGGACAAAATGGGTGTGTTTACTGTGTTCACTAGCCCAAATCCATTTACCATGACTGTTTCAGCCAACTTTTGCTGTAGAGTCGCCTCTTTTCAAAGTCCCTTTCAATCTCAAAGAAGAGAGGCCTGAAGGTCAGCTGCACATCAGTTATATTTCCCCGTGAGTTACTGGCCAGTTATTTATAGAGCAAGAACAAATATACAATGGAAGCAGGGTAGTGGTTTGGGTAGGAGACAGGTTAGGCCAGGGAACATCTGTCCTTTCATGGCATCTCCTCCTTGGTATGCTCAGAATCCACTCCAGGGGTGTAGGTGCTTCACTAGTCAGAGAACTGGCATGTTAGTCAAAACAGAGTTGAAGAGGGGAGTGTAAAGATCCTCATCCAAGTCTCCCATACCATCAGAAAGCCACTTTTCTTATGAGAATGTCTAGAGAGTCAGGCTGGTGCGAAGCGAAAAAGCATTATTCTATCCTACTGAGGGCAAGAAAGAAACACAATTTTAAGCCTGAAACAAAACCTCAGTTTTATGTATCGCATTTGACGACGAAAGATTGACAGATTTGCCTTAAGTCTTGAGTAGTAATAAGCAGTGTCTTATGAAGAAAAAAATCTAAGACAAAATTAGCCGGCAACAATATTCATTTGACTTTTAAATGTCTTCATAGAAATCACATTGTATTCACTTAACCCCGAACCTTTTAGCAGGTTTACCTTATTTTTGCAAGTTTGTTTTTTTATTATTTGTCTTTTAGAGAATGTTTCTCTAGGCCAGAACAGAACACATTACGTCAAGACATGTACACGTGTGTGTGTGTGTGTGTGCGCATATACTGTATGTGTGTGACACCGACACAGTCTCAGTTCAGTCCGCCTGCGTCAGAGATGCTTCATCACGCTGTCGTAAATTTAACCACACTGACACTCCCAGCTCGACCTCTCAATCTCCATTTCCCTAATTCGTTGGGACATGCAGGAAAACACAGACTCACACACAAATGGACAGTGCACACAATCACGTGGAATGCCAGCATCGACACCTTTATTTACTACCTTTCCCATTAGAAGGTGACATTTTTGGATGTAAATAGTTCAACAATGGAAAATTTTCTTTTCCAGGGGAGAAGTCAAAGCACATGTGGACAATTTGAATTATTATAGCATCACACATAAGATAATCAACATTTTGCATGTTACAAAAAAAAAAAAAAAAAACCCACTGGCACATTTTTCTGAAATTGTATTAAAAGCTTAATGCAAAAAATAATAATAAGTTTCTATTAGGCATTATATTTATATTACTACTAACTAAATTACATAAATGAGGATTTCCTGTATGATTTGTTGTACTGTTGCTCCTTTATGTTCGGTAAATTAGACGACAATAGCAAAGTGTGCAGAAGAATTAATTAGATGAGTTTTTTTTTTTTTTCTTTTCTCTGTTTTTTTTCCTTGTGGCCCTGCTGTGTTTTCCTTTCTCAGCCATGCATTACAGAACAAGTAGCGAGACTTTGAGGATGAACAGCAGACTAAATAAACTCCCTGAAAAAGTAATATCACATACTTGCTCTGGCTGTGAGATAAATTATTTCTGAAACTGTGAAAAGGGGGGGGGGGGGGACTCATAAGAATATAAAATAATTGTTTGGTAATAATATTAAATCCATTATTAATTATTTGGATCTTAATGTATTATAAAAACTTTAAAAAACTATCATATTTTACCAAATGTGGACAGGCACTTTTGAAATCCACAGGACTTTATTTTAAATGTACATGTAAATTAGATTTGTTAAATCCCCAAATGCATAAGGCCCAAACTGTATGAAATGTATTTTTGCAAAAGGATAGGCATTGTTTTAAATGGTCTATTTTAGTCAGGGCATCAAGCAGGTTATAAAAACAATTATTATTTAAATTCAAAGCTTACAGAAACGCTTAGTATGAGACGAGAGGCCAGACGTGAGCTTGCTTCTGTTTATTTTTGTGGCTGCAGGCCTAGAGAATTGTCACATAACGAAATTTCCAATAGGCTTCATTTTTTTGGTATTTTTTTTTCGTATGAAAGTCACAGGCTCGTCGCCCACCGTAGCCGTTTCATTGGTCGATTTATTTTGGATTATTAGAATAATAACGCATTCACGTTGCATCAAGACGGGGCATTTACCTCGTTTTTTTTTTTTAATATTCTAGGTGCGGTGTGAGGTGTTTTCCCCGTGAAGTTACAAATGGAAGTGAAGTGTGAGTGGAGTTTCCCTGATCGACCCTTGTTTCAGAAAACATGCTGAACACGTTCACCTTGACCCTTCGGCTGCGCAGAGGCGACGCAGCGAGGTCCGTCCCTACGTCGACTCTGACTCCGGGCGTCGAAGCTGCAGCTCTTCTATTTCTGACCTTGACGGATTCAAAGTGTCTGTTCTAGAAATTTAAAAAGCATGGATGCCATCGGTGAAGAGATAAGGGAAGGTAGAGTAGCTTACTTCAGCTTGAGAAATAAAAACTATCTTGAACCTACTTGGAGTTACGTTCAAATTCAAATAATTTAATTATTAAAAAAAGCAATAAAAAGTCCATGAAGTGGGGCTGTTTTTTGGTTGAATGCGTAAGCTGTTGACCACTATTATTAACCACTATTTATTATTATTAGGCAGTAGGAAATTTGTTTTAATTGTCCTTTTACAGTAAAACCTCCCATCATTTACGTCATGTTATTTCGTTATTTCCCATCAGAGAAAGTGTTCAAACGCATCACATCCTGTCATTCTAAATACTAAAACAGTTGTGGGATCACATGCAGAGGGAGGCTAGTAAATACACAGCTCTTCTAATTTACTTATAAGTTTGTCCTAAAAAAAACAAACAATTAATATGCTAATTAAATTGCATTAATCATATTATTAGAAGCCTATAAACTAATGAAGAAGAAGCTGGGTTTTACAGATGAGGTGTTGAAGGTATAATGAGGGGAAGCGGGGAATAACAGAAATATTCAGAAACAATGTTAAATATTAGACTCCACTCAGGAGATAATTACAATGCATCATGAAATAGAAAGCTTCAACAGAGTTGTCAAATGCAAAGCAGGAAAGAAATCCCCTTATAATTACATTTTAAGAGCAAAGGAAGCTGTAGGCCTGAACCCTGTCATTTAGCCGGCATTAAATAAACACAAGCCCCATCAGAGCCAGATATGCCCTCACACAGTTGCACTGTAAATAATGACTGTCTTGGCCATGAGCAAAAATCCAGGGTCATGATCAGGGCACGTGAAGAACAGTCGTGTTATTGTAAGATGATATATTAAATCTCAGTAAATCATTGGGGAAAACAAAACTAACGCAGCACATTGTAGCTTTCTCTCCATTTATTATCAATTCACTCTCAACCTGTTATATAAAGTTAAAACTATCTATTAGTGAGAAAAAATAAAAAAGATGACAATAATTCAGCACGAGGAGAGATCAAGACCCAGCATGCCGCTACTTGTCTACGGCTCAATACAACACAATATCAGGCGATACTTTCATGGCGTAACTTCTGATTTGAAAATAGTCTCATTGTGAAAAACAGTGGCGTAAATTGTAAAGATAAAAGTGTTGGTCACGGCGAGGTTTGCAAGCTCACCCTATAATCTGAAACTTGATATCTCACACATGTCATGGAATTTCTATTCTTCTTCTTCATCTGCCTGAGCTTGTGTTTGATGCGATGCCAAAACCATCAGACTGATGAACCTCTAAGAACCTGTAAAGATGAGCATTACTGTGGGATTACAGGTATTTAATGACAAACAATTATTGTGAGCAAATTTAGGATCAAAAGGCCAACTTTGTTCGACAATAGAACAACAGAGTAAATTCTGTCAGCAAGGTCAGGATGTCAATATTTTGCATTTCAAGTTTCGTGTTGCAGTTGAAAAAGAAGACACACTGTTTATATTGTTATGTGTTTGTCCACCATGAAGCATCAATATATATCAATTGTACCATTTAATTGAAAGAAGTAATTAAATGAATATTAACTGAAAGTCATCGAGAATCAAACTTCATATGAGCTTTTTTGTATGTTCTTTTCGTGTTCAAATTAATTTCACGACGCAAGCTCGCAGACATTACCGGCCCCTGATGAGCTCTGTCCCTTCCCAGTTCTAGTTTAGAGATTTAGACTGATCTTTATCACCTCTAAGGTCAACATCAACATTGTTTCAAGGTGTCCTTGTGTGGGCGAGCGGTGCCAACGCTCTATGACACAATAAAGCATTTAAAAACACACTGTCTGCTCGTTAAATGGGAGGTTGCACCCTCTAAAAAAAAAAAAAAAAAAAAAACATTTCTCACCCACTTCTCTAGCCACATCATTAATTATTATCACGTCTACAGAGCTGTCAGTGCAACAGCCCTCAAACAAAAGGAAAAAAAACAAAAACACATGGTAAATAAAGTCATTGGATGAAAATGATTTCTGATAAAAATTCTAATAATATAGTAAACAAACATTAAGAAATGCATCTAGAGTTTTTATCTCGTTTCCAATCTTCCACCCACCTCCAGAGATCCCACGCCTATGGTCTCAACTGAACTCAACAACGCACCAAATATTTAGTGTAATAGCTGGTTACTGTGCTATCTCTACCACTACAAGCTGTCAATCTCTGCCCTGGAGCTAATTAAAAAGGCCCCGGTGCTTTATTTGTTTGCACACACTCTGAGGGCAGACTGGAACAGTCAGGCGTGGGGGCATGACAAGCACGCCATGCCCCCTTTAAGCACTCCCCTGTGCCAAAATGCTGACACCACACATGAATCCTGACAAAACATTTGCAGTGTCCCCGGTGTGGCTGAGTCACTCAGACAGTGAAGGAACCCGAGAGACGTGTTTTAAGTACGCACGCTGCACGATGACTTATGAAGAGTCTTTCTCTCCCCTCTTATCACTCTTCACTTTGCCACGCACTCTTTTATAACATCACCAGTTCCCTTCCCACATATTATACAACGCAGTGTATCAAGCGTGCTCTAATAACTTACTGTGTCCCAGGCCTGCATGCTGTCTCATCCTGGCGTGTTCTTATCCCCTTCATTTCCACTTTAAAATTTTTTTATTTTTTTTTTAAGCGTTACGTGTCACCTCTCGCAGTTGAAGTGGTTTGGTACCTTCTGAAACCCGGACGAAATGACACTAAGACGGAGCTGGCAATGAATAAAAAACACATTTTAATTGCGTTCCAGTGGAGCCTTTGGCATCAGCTGCTATGGCCTCATGGCTCTCTGCTGCCACCTGTCTGTCTGTGGAGGTGTGGAGGAGGCGCAGCAGCGTTCAGGAGCTCTGAAGATGGACTTGCAGAATATGCTGAGTAATGCTCAAGAGTCACATTAAAAGCTGCTGCCTCTCTGTTTTGACATTGCTATTTTTGGTTTGGCTGGATTAAATGTTACAGTTAGTTTGCCACAAGAAGATGAACCTTTCTGATTGTAATTTATACTGGTTATTGTGAAACTAACTGACTGTTTCATTACATTAACACTTAAATATGTTTTGCTCTCTCATTTATATTAACTCTCTCGTATATCAACCAGCTTTGTGTGCGCCCAAGAAGTAAAATACATTCTTTTAGGGAGGAAATATCAGCGACTAGATTTCGTTGGGATACATAGTTTGACTGACTCTCTAGAGGGCAGCAGTAAAATTGCTTTGTTTCTCATCGAACATCTCAAAATGAGTGTGAACCCCTGTTTTGCATGATTTGATAGCCCAACAGGAATACTTCAGACAGGAAACTGTTGTAACGCTAACATAAATAGCAATCAGGCCATGAGTAAACCAATCAGCAGCTTTGTTTCAAAATATGCAGCAATCAATTAGCAAATGGATTTCCTTCCAAATTAACAGACCAAATCAAAGCATTTCAGGAAACAAGTTACGCACAATCTGCAGTTTGTTTTGCTTAATTGAAGACCTCACGCTAATTTTCAGTCTCAGCGCTCCAGGTTTTTATTCACTTAAGAAGTGTTTACATTGCAAAGGTTTTAATCATTTGACTGATCATCCCTCCTTCCTGCTTAATGAGAATTTTCATAATCCAGGGGTACAATGTTTGAACATGTTGAACTGACAATGATTTGCCATTCTATCTCATGCTAGGGTTATTGTATACACTGTGCACACTGTAAACAACACCTGATTATTTCTACCCCTTTAAAAAAAAGAAGAATCTATTCAGTTTTTTTTAAAGTGCTGGTCAGGTTTTGAAGACGGCTGTTGGCCTCATATGTACTCCAGTCCTTCTCCAACAGCTGTCTCCCAGGCTCCCTCACCTGCATCCAGCTGCAAATCACAAACAGATTGAAGCATTTTCCCTGAGGGGGAAGTCAGGCCATCGCCGGCACGGAAGAAGAGGAGGCTAAATATTAAGTAAAACCATTCGTAAATAAAAAGAAATAAAGGGCAGTTTACACAACTATAAGCTTTTCTGCAAGTGAAGGCTGATGCACTAGTAGCTAGGAATGTTGTCTGAGCATGTGACAACATTTCCCAGACCACTAAACATTGAAAACAGACCAACAACGCAACATATTGCATTGATTTAGTCATTTGACAAATAGCTTTGGAATGAGTATGAACGTCCAGTCATTTGTAAGCGGTTGCCATATAAGCAGTGGATAAAAAGAAACATAGTTTCTTATTTTAAGAACAGGAAATGAAACAATGACAGGAGACAAACTTATCACATATTGAGATGATTGTGGTAACTGTGGTGAGAAATGATGTGTGGATGCTTTAGTGTCTCTCCATGCTAAATCCTGATGTGGTCATCCCATTTACAAGATGTTCATTGCTCTTGGCATCCTGCTGTAGCTCATGTCCACATGCTTACAGTAAAGAATCAGAAAGTCCTTCATGCCTCAGTGCCTCCAAAGAGAAAAAACACATTTTAACCATTATTTCTACATTATTTTTTTGTGCTACACGGCTGTTATTTTGACCCAATCACCAGAAAAAAAAATGCTTTTATTGTACATTGTTTGACATATACATTTAATTGTTTTTTATTATTAACAATTTTTATAGTTAGGTTTAGCCACTGACAGCACTCGTTTAGGGGAAAGATACCAGGGCTTGGTTTAACACAACAAAAGACTCACACTGTATTTCGTAATATTTAAACCAAACCATGATCTTTGAGTTAGCAGAACCAAAGTGGTTCTATTGCGTAAGTCGAGATGAAAACTCCAGTTTGTCCAGGCTGTTTGCGTTCTGGATGTTGTGTTATCCACCATCCACCCAACCACCTTCTGCCTATTGAGCAAAGAGAAAAAAAAGTAGCAGGTCCTTCAATAACAAATTATGTTGAGATTATACGTGTCAGCGGTTTGCAGAAACATTCAATGGCAACGGAGGGGTGAGTGGGTTGATATGGCAGGTCAGCCAAACAGTCAGAGCATCTTTCGAATGAATGACCCAGAGGCAGTGCTCTGCTGCAGTAAGTATATGAACTCTTGAAGAGAGTGAGAGAGTGAACAGTTTTTGGGACTCAAAACTGTACTTTGACCATCTTTAACCTTTTAACATCCAGTCTTTCCGTGGCTTATAATAGAAGACGTGTAAGTCCAATGTGAACGTATTAGACTTCATTTGAAAGGGAACATCTTCTAGTCTCTGTG
>JAPQRN010000010.1:13191147-13203780 GCA_037367275.1 Coranthus polyacanthus
TGATTTGTTATAACATTAATTAACATAAATAACATTATGTGTGGATCATAAAAGTCGTATTTATATGACAATTTAAAGACAGAATCAATGTATGTGTGTTGAATCATTAAAAAAAAGTGTAAGAAACACAAACTTTTAAACTGTTAAAATGCCCTTATTTCAAGGAGCAAGGCATATATGACATGATAAATATGACAATTTAAAACAACTACACCTCTTTTTGTTTAATACACAGGTTTTCTTTCTTTTCATTTGCAAGCAGTTATTAAGGAACATAAATATATGGGGTCTATGTTTTTTCTTTTTTATGATTGTCCTTTACAACATATTTGTGAATATTTTTGTCATATTTCATCAGATTTTTGGACACATTATTTGCTGTATGCAATGTATATATTGTCAAACTGGGTTTTAATCCAAAGCAGAAATGAAAGGAAACATACTCTGATTTAAGACACAAAGTCACTTTATGTACGTGTGCACACTTCAAAATACATGCTGAAATTGCTAACACTCAGTGTATACAACTAGCACTCTGTATTCAACAATAATTCATGTAACATTGACATAAACATAGTGCTAACAAATTTTAAGCAATTTAGGCAAGTGTAGGTAGGTAGTGTATTAAATTTTGATATAGTCAACCTTCACAGAAGGCATTTTTACAACATTAAAATGTGGAAAAAGCATCTAAAGTAACATAAATATGCAGCCGAAGTAGCACCAAATTGATATACCAGTTCAAGCATACAGTACAGTTTAAAAAAGTTACAAAAAATGTATGCTTTGTGTGTTACATTTAACAAAACAGATACAGACATGCAACCTTTAGCAAAGCCAAAGCAGTTACTAAATTTAATAAAGAATTTAAATAATATATTTTTTTCTGATAAGACATGAACTGTGCCGTTGAAGTGTTTGTTACTAAAGTTAAACGTATTTTCACACATGGACGAAGCAGCAATAAAACAAAGACGACGACCGCACGAGCCTTTCCAACGAGACGAACTACAGTAGCTTCGTGTATAATCTAAGTTTAAATAAATACTATTATAAAGTGCACATGCTAGAGCTTATGACACCAAGCGCACAAATTCCTTTCTGCCCGTTCTTGCAATACACATCCTAGTATTTTATGGAGTCTATACCATTTATAAGATACACTACACGTTTTCACCTCTTATATAAAGATCTGTAAAAGGTTTTTGTTTACAGTCTGAAAAAGAGTACAAAATGAAATTGATGACAGAGTGACAATCACGAAGGATTATTAGTGACATAATAAGTATGTCCTTATTACAGTAGCAAATATAAGGTTTTACACACAATGAAACAGCAGCATACAATGACAGCACAGTGTACATATTTGGTTAGAGATGAATACCAAGTGGTTATTTGAAACTGAAGTGTCAGTGTTAAGTAAAAGTAGTGTGCACAGTTTAAAGCCAAGGTGACGCACAAACTCCCATATACAGTATATGATATTTGACTAATGTTATGTTATAAGAGATTATGAAACTTTTAAAAGTCATTATACAAGGGGAAAAAAATAAAGAAAACATCTTATAAAGAAACGCAATCCAATAAAACCACAAAAATACAGCTTCAGCAGATGAGTTAGAATCTTTCAGACAGAGTTTCAACAGTAACTTATTATGAGATTCACAAAAGGAGCGTTTTTAAAGTTCTGAGCTCTAATCTTCGTGTTTATTTTTTTCACCCTTCGTTTCTTTATGATTACTGTTTAGGAGTTGTACGTTAATCAAGGAAAAGACACTGTAGTGAGAGTACAATATGACGCCCAATTTGGCTATCTACAAATAATGCAAATTGATTGCCCTGGTGATTTTGTACGTTGCTGACACTAACACAACACAGTGGATCACGTCTCAGGAGCAGTGAGGCAGCCACAGTGTCAGCGCCATGCCAAGAGGCACGGAGACTGAAATTCAGGTAATTACATGGACAGGAGGGTTGGTCCAAGTGGCCACAGCTGGAGCCATCACATTACTTTAGCCCTGAAATACAGTAAGATAACGTAAAACGGTGTGTGAGCGGTATATGAAGGCCTCGGTTATTACAGACGGATACTGCACAGCTTTCTGTTTTGTTGCTAAATTTGAGCCATGCCTCCCCCTTGTGGATATTTTAAAAACATTCTTCTAAGGGTTTAAAACACTGAAATTATTGTATGTTTTTATCTCTTTGTACAAATATCCTAATTTTGATTGGTCATTCAGAAGAAATGAAAAAGAATTTTGTTCTTAATATTACTTGTCTTTAACAAAACAAACAAACCTCAACTATCTGTTGTGGGCACGCATGATGATCGCCGTGATCTGCACATAGTTTTCTGTAAAATAAATAATAAAAAAAAAAAATTATGAATGAATGCGACATAAAAATAAACACAAATGACAATCAAAACAAAAAAAGTCTATCACCGAAATTGCAAAGATTAAAAGAACTTTTGCTTGACATTTTTCTAAGAATACAATAAAAATGCATGCAGTATTTATTGTTTCAAACGTATTTAACACCCCCCGTGTTGTTTATAAAACATTTAGGGCAGGACTGTGGATAGGATACTACCTTTGTGTAAAGATGGTGATGGAGAACTGGGTCAGATAGCCACGGATGTCTTAAGGCTTCAGACGCTGACATCCTCCAGCTGCACAGGAACACGCATTACGTTAATTTCAGATAACGTGAGGCAAGACAATAAAACAGAGAGAGAAGATGGGTACCTTTTATTCACAATAAGTAGTCTGGAGATGAAGTCTTTGGCTTGTTCAGACGTATCTACAAACTCTTGCTCCTCAAAGTTCCACTGACAGGCCAAGATGTTATTCAGAGTCTCGTTGTCATCGTCGCCGAGGAAGGGACAAAGACCACTCAGACTACGAAAAAGAAGTCATCAGTTTTAGGATGATAATACGTGTGCATGTGCATGAGCTGGTGCGTTTACTTACAGCATGTACGTGATGACACCGAGGCTCCACATGTCAGTGTTGAAAGACACAAAGTCATAGTTGATTACTTCGGGAGCGAGAAACTCTGGAGTACCGAAATTCACTTTCAGCTTCTCCCTCGGTTTGTATCTATTCGGGAACGACATTTAAAGGTTTATCCTTGACATGTGCATTGTGTGATGACAGCAGTCGATAAAACAATAAATAAAATAACACTTACATCCGGGCAAGACCAAAGTCAATGATTTTGATCTTATTTGTCACTCTGTTAACGCACAGGATGTTCTCTGGCTGAAAGTCATAGCAAAACCAAAAGATTACACAAAGTGAGCGATTAGGTAAACTTTAAGAATTGAATAATTCTCTCATATCCAGACAAATAGTAACCTTTAAGTCCAGGTGAAGGATGTACATTTTGTGCATGTGCTGCAGACCCTCACAGATCTGCCTGATGAACACCAGAGCGTCCAGCTCCATTAAAGTGTAGTTTTCATCAATGATCCTGTCAAACAGCTCCCCTCCACCAACGCTGAGGTGACAAAACAAAAGCAAGATATTGCACACTACTTGGTAACTGCATTCATGTACATTAATGTATCATGTGGCTAATGTATTATTCTATCAATTAGCCTATGAAATGTAATTAATATTTATATCATTGCTGGGCATAAGTGGTGTATTTAGCTTAAAGGTTCAGTGTGTAACCTTTAGTGGCATCTGATCTGAATAACCCTCACCTCACCCTCCCAAAATGAGATATTTAAGGTTCAAGTTTAAGGAGAGAGTAGGTGATGCTAACACACTTTAACGCTGGACGCCACCCGCCATAAAAAGGAAAAAAAAGAAGAAAAAGTTAGTTCTGGGCTACTGTAAAACATGGTGGACTCTGTGGATATAAACGGCTCAATCTAAGGTAATGAAAACACAACAATTCGTTTTTTTAAGGTGATTATTCAGTAATAAAAACATAATCATACATATTATGTTCCATTTCTACAGTTAAATCCCCCTAAGATTTACACACTGAACCTTTACACCCTGCCAAATGAGCAAACGTTAAGTCGATAAAGGAAAATGTCTTGATTTAAGGTGCTGAATATGATGTTTTGAAAAAAATATGTTCATATGTACTGAAAATATAAAAGAAGAAGCATACTATTCAAGTACAAGGATGATGTCATTCCTTGACTCATAAGCTGCATAGAGTTGGATCAGGCTGGCATGGTCCAGATTATTCATGACCTGGATCTCATTCTTCACCACCTCCTACCAAAAACACAAGTGCAGACAGACAGATGCAAAAGCAGACGAACAGACACAGATGCAGACAAATATGGACCCACAAACGCAAAAACACCGACAAGCGAGCGCACACGAACACGGTGAGAGTGTCAGCTGTTCTCTGCTATGAGACAATGCATCTTCTCTTCTAGGTCAAATATTTCTCACCTAGGTGAGAAGTATTCCCTCAGCTTCTGTTCCAAGAGGCCTTGTAGTGTACGAGTATGTACTAAAAATTGTATCTGGGCCCTGCTTTTTTATCATGTGGTGTGACATACACAGAATCAAAATAGGGCCATTATTATGATGGGAGACTCTATATGAGACACTGTACCTTTTCTTTCTGACTCCTGGCTTTGATGACCTTCGCAGCCAAAGTGAGACCGGAGGAGTTTTCAACACATTTGTGCACCTGGCCGAAACGACCCCTTTAAGAAAGAGACAGAAAAAAAAAATCAGATCCTATTCTTGCAGCGTAACAGATGCCGACTTTATCACCTCCAGTCATTCATCCTAGAACACTAGAAACAGTTGTGGTATCAGGTGTAGATAGTATTTTATACGTTTTTCTCATGGCAAATGATAAACTGATCTGCCTTCAAACAGAGACGTTTTAGGAGAGTGTGGCGCATAATCTGTTATTTCATTAAATCTGAGCTGGGCTGTGTCTCCTCTTTGAAGACTAGGATTAACACTTAGTGATTAGCTACCAGCTGGCACCAGGGATACAGTTTCACATACCACTCAGTCCTAGAGTAAAAATAACTGCAGTGACTCTAAAGTTATGAACCAGGGGGAAGCAGGGGAGGTGGGAGGTGGGGTTACGCAATTAGGTCTTGTGAGAAACTGAGCGCTTCTTTTCTCACTGCCTTTGATCTATGGCAGATAAAGCAGTCATCAAAAGCTTTCATTTTTCACTGGTTTAGAAAGTAGAGCGCTCACCCTCCCAGGACCTCCTGCCAGTTGATGGTGTAGAAGTTGCTAATCTGGTTGGGCTTGGCCGATACGATGCGGTGATTGAAAGGAGCCGCCGGTGGAGGAGTGGTGTCTGAAGAGAGAGATGAAGAGAGAAAAAAAAAATGAGCGCCCATGCTCTGAGTAATGTGAGAACATCAGACATGTACAGAGGCCTTGACTCACCAATAAAGTATCGCTCAGCATCATCGTCATCATCATCGTCATCTTTTTTTTCCTCATCATTCTCTGTGTTCTTTTCCATTCTCTCTCTCTCCACCCTTTGTTTCAGGTCCAGCTTGAATTCAACTCCATCTGCCTTGAAGACAGCCCAGCCTTCAGAGTCAAGGTTCTGTTCGTCCTCCTCATTGTCTTCGTTTTTTCCTTCGTCTTTGTCTTCTTCAAGGTGTTGCTCGGGCGCAAACGTCACAATGCTTGTGCTGACCTCCGCTATCTGGTCCTGCTCAGCTTGTAGAGGTGGGGAGGAACTTCTGTGGTCTTCAGTACTGGAACAAAAATGTTTTTGTTTCATTTTTATTTATTTTAGTATGTTTGCAAATCACAGCCTCTGCAGGAAAACTATTTGATATCTTAATAGGATCTCCAAATTATGTCTGGTCTTAAATCATTTATCATCATCTTATCATCTTCATTGCAAAGACATTAATATGCCATTTAAAATATGTTTTGTTTTGCCAAAATCAACAGGTCAAAACCCCAAAATATTAAAGTTATTATACTGTTAAGATTTATATTATATATGTATGGTATTGTGTATGTGTATGTATATACATATGCACACATATAACATTTGCCTTTTGACAATTATCAGACTAATTTTGTCGTAACTTTTCTCTGTATTATTAACTGTCTAACCATTGCAGGTTGATTTGCAGTTAAACATAAACTACCTTGGGGCCGCTGGTTCTTTCTGAGTGTCTTCAGCTGCAGGGAGTTCTGTTCTGGCTTCTTCTTCAGCTGCAGGACCTTCCCTCTTTTCCACTGGAATTTCCACTTCCAGCGCTTTCTCTTCCGTGGCATCCTCCACATGAAGCTTGTGCTCCCCTTCGGTTACAGATCCCTCTCCTTCGTGTACCTTTTCCCCTATTTCCTCTATTTCCTCCACGCTAACACTCTCAACATCGTTCTCAGCCTCAGGCAATTTGGAGTCATCTTGCAGGTTGCAACCATCAGTTTCTAGATCTTTGGGGGACACTCCAGGCACCAGATCGTGATATCCAGTGGTAAGCTTTAGACTTGATTTCTCTGTATTCTCCCTGTTGAGTTTCTGCACCTCTTCTAGTAGCAAAACCTGTTTCTTTAAGGAAATGTGATCTACAAAAAGAACCAAACAAACTGGATTTATTCACTCTTAATCATAACCATAACGTGCCATCAGTGAGATGATATTGATCTGATGCTCACAGGATCTTTGAAAGAAAATTCGTATTAAAATTTATACGCTGCTGCTGTGTCTCGCAGATTATTTTGACTGTAAAGAGACACTGAAATGAATGACTTATTATTGTAGAGGTAAAATTACCTGCTGTGTCTGGGGGCTTCATCTTCTTCTGTGCTTTCAGAGCCTTAGGGCTCAAGCAGGGCTTCTCTGTCACATCTTTGCCTTTGTGGTCTTTCAACTGAGAAATAAACATTTAAAAAAATGGTAAAATGGGAACCTGGTATATCTGTGTATGTATTTATAATATGGTCAACGAAACGATGGCTAAAATGAATCTCCACAACACTTTAACCTCTGCTAAATGCATTTTTCATAGCTATGATATAGTTATAGACAAATCTCTCATTTGCATTTGTTTTTGAAAAGAAATTCAGCACATTGATATTAAGGCAAACCTTTAAATTAAAAATAGTTTAGAGGAGGAACAAGGACAAAGAGTCAGCCTGAAGTCACAAACTTAAAATAAACTGTATGCTCTTACATATAATATAAATAAGGACACCTTCCTGTATAGACTCAGATCATAAGCACAATAAACCTACAAAGTTTCCACTTTTGCGAGATGCGAGGAAATGCTTTGGTCCATGGATCTTTATCTTGCGAGAAGGCTGTGGCGTACTGTGCACACATGCAGGAGTTATCTCTTGAGTCCCTTTACTTGCTTTATTAGATGTAGTTTTCTAGTAAAAAGACAAGACAGCAAAGCTTAGTAGAGTTATATGACGGCACGTGAAATGGGAAAATGTCACATTTTAAGCATGAATCGCTTTACAGACAGGGTGATCAGCTGAGTCACATGAAATAAACACAACACAACAAATGAATCAACAACTGAATAAACAATATAGTGACAGATCTGATGAAGTTAGTCACATGAAATAAACACAACACAACAAATGAATCAACAACTGAATAAACAATATAGTGACAGATCTGATGAAGTTAGTCACATGAAATAAACACAACACAACAAATGAATCTATAAGAAACAATATAAAGACAGCTTGGTCTGATGAAGTTAGAGTCACGTGTAATACACACAGTGTAAGGAAATGAATCAGTTATGAAATTAATAAGTCAGTGAAATGACAGATAACATAATGAAAACGACAAAAAAGAAGCAACACTTCCACTTTTCAGCTTACAGATTAGCACATTTATTGTACGTCTCTATGCGCAGACTGACTTGTGTAACGGCATGCCTTTGATTATTCATGGCAGATGGATAGACGGCAGCAGGGCAGTGAATTTATAGCTTATCACTTGTTGCACTCAGCAGTGGAATGCAATGCTGACCCTGAGCGGAAAATATTACAAGTGACCGTAGGCTGTTGTTCAAATTTCTCTGCTGAGGAAACTCACTAAACACTCTCTGATCAGGTTAGCATGGAAAAACCTGTCTTGAACTCAGGCTGTCGTGAGGTAAACAGTGGAGGAGATATTTTGGGTGTAGTGTTTCCCCAGAGACAACGGTGCTTTCCGATTGGGAGAACAGGCATTACTTGGCGTGAGAATATCCCGCACCTCTGAAGGTGGAGGAAGACGCCTGACAAGTGCTCTGGCGACAGAAATTCCCTGAAATGGAAGCCATCAGGCTGTTAAGCAGCCATTAATATCCAGCTGTAACATCTGACTCTGCAAATTCCATATCAAAAACTGCACTTAGATTCAGTGACGTATATCAACACTAATATAAACGCCAACGACTGACTGCACTAGAGTCTGACATAAGCATAAGTAGGTGTGTCTAAGTGTGTGATAACCTTGTCAAATTGTCACAAACAACACCGGTGAATTTGTTCTTTGCTTGTAGGTCACGGAGAAATTGACAGTTTTCACTTCTAAGCGATATGAGTCTGGTGATAAAATGCTTTCGATTGTCTTTAAGTGAGGCTCATACCTATAATGCTAGACAGCGCTTAGTGACCTTTATGTAAGGCCATGGTCTATCTTATAATTTGATAAATTCATCAGGTTTAATTAAGAGGAAATGGAAAAAGTCTAAAAGAGATGTCAATCTGGCCAATAAAGATAAACTCCTTGCATACAAGCAACATCATGATGTATAAATAAAATGATTTACTCATCTGAGCCTGTGCCAACAATTCTGAAATAGTGGATGCCGTGTTAAATACAGACTTTTACTGGGACCTCTAAATCACAGGGACTTGGACAGCATTATCCGCAGGATGCCCTATAAAAGTTTATGAAGGACTATTTTGTACCACAGGAAGTTCAGCAATTTGCAGAGAAATCCCATGGTGAGAACAATGCCCATAGTTAGCACACGTCAGAACAGAGGAGTAACGACTGTTAACTGGCACATAACTGAAATGTAAAGCTAGCGGCAAAGCACCTTGCTGAAGTGAGGGAACTGACTCCTACTGAGAGAAAGGGAAGAAAGACTGACTCATCACAATTTGCTGACACCTGACTCTACTCCGTGAAAGGGTTAAAGCCCTTTTGAAACACAAATACTGCAGCACTGATCCAAAAACAGCATTTCTAAACCAGGCCACTCACATTTCACCCATGGCCTCACACCGACTCTCTCGTGCTCTAATGGAGGCCCCAGAGCGTGCCTCATGCCAAAGTGTCCATGTTGCACTGGTGCACGGGTGGAGATCCAGCCAATATACATTTGAGTTAAATTAAGACTTCATAAAAGCAATACATATTTATTGCACAGTAGCGTATAATAAACTGGCTTAATTATTTTATCTTTAATCGGCAGTTTTCATTTTTAAACACTGTGAATTTCAGACATTACCAATTACCCTGGTCCATTATGTGGGGAATTTAAAACACAAGCCAAGTTACATTCATAGGCCTGAGAACTTTTGGCTGGTCAGCTTTGCTGCTATGATCATTTTCACATGTTCTGCCAAGAACAACAAGATCCCAATAAGATCTAAGAAATCAAAGCATGGAACAGCATCTTTTGCACAAACTGGACACTGACACCGAGGTTCATAGTGGTGAAGCAGTGATGTCTGGCCGCACATTCAAAAACTACAAAAAACTGTATTTTATTATATTTCATCCTCCAATAGCTATAATGTACTGTGGTCTTATGAAAGAAAACTGTTCATTTTGATTATGTGTGCATATATTTTTTGTATGCAAAAGCCCAACTAGGGACAAGCATTGAGAATTAACAACAGCTTGAAACGCTTTGTGCCGTGCATGGGTTTTCATAGTTGACAACTCAGTTAAGCTAACAAACAAATACATCTAAATTCAAATAAAATTATGTTTAAAAATGCTACATGATGTCAGATCTTCGAGCCAGATGTGGCTGTGCCCAAGCCAACAATAACGTAACTGGAGTATATTTCTATAAACTTACTTCACACATATATAATGCAGCCTGTGTGACAATACATTAGGCCGCTGACAACTGTGGCACAGGCGACAAGTTTGAGTTTAGTCTCACCTTCTCAAGCTTCTTGGTTATTGTGTCTGTAGATGATTTCCTCTTAACAGCTTTCTTGACTTTACTGTCTTTAGGTTTGGAGCCCTTTCGAGCTGCTGGACCTTTGAACATCAGCTCCATAACCCGCGAGCTCTTCACTGTCTCCCCAATGAAGCTGATCACCTGCTGCATGCTGAGGACCAGTTTTTCCATCCCTTCAAGCTTCTGAGCCTGCTGCTCAGACCGCTGGTTCACCGCAGACATTATGGTGCTCATCTCCTGGCATATATCCCTCACCTCTCGTCCCATGACCTGGGTCTGGTTCATTACCTTTGGTGGCAGATGGATCTCCTCTTTATCAACCTTCAGATTCTCCATATCCTTTTCAATACCATCAATGTCCTGAGACATGCCATCCAGTCGGTTAAGGACCTTTTCTTGAATGTTGATGAGCTTGTCCATCTTGCTGCTCAATGACTCAATCCGATGCTGGATGAGGTCAAAGCTTGTGTTGTTGCCATCTTTCTGGTCACCTGTGGTCATTACAGCTGAACTCATGGCTTCCAGTGATACAGAAATCACATTAAGACACCAACTTGAGACAAAAATAGGACCAATACAGTCCGTGAAACAAACAAAAAGACTTTTTCAAAAGTCGTAGCCAGCTCTAGTCTTCAGTGTTCCCCACTGGTTTAAAATTAAAATGTGGAAAGGGAAATGAAAAAATATCAATCCTGATAAAAAAAAATAATAATTCATACAAACAGGTGAAGATTTTCTTTTACAATGCTGTAAATTTTAAGTAAAATGAATCCTGACTGCGTCGAACAAAAAAAAAACCCTCTTGTCACACTTTATCCTTGGAGCTTGCTTCTCTCCACACTAGAAGTGGTATTAAGAGTGGAATGAGCCGGTGTCCATAAATGTAAATGTACAGCCTACGTCAGCTGGGGTCAAGTGTTTGGGGAGGGGGCTTGGCACTGCCTGCGCTATGAGACATTTGAGAGCCTATAAGTGTTAAGCCCACTACCGTCACTCACCTGCTGGGTGTCAAAATGGTCACTGTACACAGTTCTTATTTAGAGTGGAAGTATGACAGTGCTCATTCTTTTTCTCCTTATCCTTAAGGTCAAAAACGTGACGTAACACGTCTGGTCCAAACTCTTGAGTGGATTACAAAAGTTTCAAAAACATGAAAAGAGTGTAGAGTTAACAGGTGGGCTTTTTTTGTCAAAGCAGAATGAGCGATTTGAAGTTTTAAGTTAAGCTAATAATATTATGAAATGTTGTAATTGCACTTTGCTTTCTGAAAGGACTGGGCTTCTAGACATTTGACACCGATGCGAGTGACTGTGTCTGTGTACAGTTGTGAATGAGAACCATGTTGCAATGCAGATACCCTTCTTATCTGTTGAATCCCTGTAACTTGCACCAGTGTCAGGGGAAATGTGAGGAAGCCTATGATTCCTGGTTGAGGGGACCTACAGTAAGACGCTTAGTCCTGCTGAAAGAAGAGACGGGTGGCACAGATAATTTATATGATGCTTACTCACTGACAAAAACATCCACCGATCCACATTTTTTCACATCTATCAAGCTATCAAGTTTACCTTAGTTCTTGTAACATGAACGTAATCCACGATACCAATAAATCAGTTACTGGTTTAAGTTTATATCAACTCAGAAGATATAAACACATATTAAATTCCTAACCAAAAGCTGAACTACAGCAGACGGCAAAGGCCGGAGTCAAAATCATTAAACAAACCAGAGGCAGCAATGCATTTAGAGTTGGCTAATCTATGCCTTCATAAACTTTGAAAACTTATCATATCCTCCTAAATCCAGTGATGATGGAGTGTAAGGGGAATCCAACTCAGCTCAAGTCACCATGAAATGATTTTGACAACAGAGACAGAGACTGCAAACTGAACCACAGTGAACTCTGCCAAACTGTGAGGTGAGTTTGGCTGAGGTGACTCAAGCACTCACGCCAAAAATCTGGGTTCACGGGTGCAATAACCAGCGAAGGGTGAGAACTTGGCTGACACAGTGGACTGTAAGGAGCTGACCTGTCAACTTATATTTAATGACAAGTCACCCCACCATGTTCCATGTTATTCTTTTCTGATATTTACTATAGATAGGAACCAGTGCTGCTTTGTGCAAGGCCTCCAGTAATTTTCCTATAGTGGCAAGGCTCCAAGGATTGCATTCCCCTGTATTTTTATTTTCATCTGGGTTCACTCTTGTAAGATGGCTACGGTGGAAAGAACAAATGACTCTGACGGGGCAGAAACAGATGGGAATGAAACCAACCATCAATCACTCAGGGAGAGACAGAGACGCTTACACCTGTCCCTGGATGCCAACAGATGACAGACAATGTAGGTCATTTGCAGCATGTTGTGTCAATTTGTTGGGCGTGAACAGCAGACTTACTTATGTTGTTGTGCACATGTAACAAACAGACACAATTTTCTTAAAAAGTGTTCTGCAACACGAATGCCTATCATCACCATCATTATTATTATTATTATTATTATTAT
>JAPQRN010000010.1:13203880-13217660 GCA_037367275.1 Coranthus polyacanthus
ATTATTATTATTATTATTATTATTATCTAGTATTGTCAGTAAATGATGCATTGTCAGTTGGACTTTTATCTCCTACATGTTAAAGGTTAGCATGCATAACTAAACACTGTCACATTATGTCTTGCATTGCTTAGAGGTAGGGTAGCACTTTATGCTGATTAAAATCCTGCAGGGTTTATAAACAGACCATTGGCCCTTCAGACTTATGGCATAAAGCAAATATCAAGTTTGTATCACTTACACTTTACGGTGAAACTAGGGCCAAAGAAAGTAACAGCATCATGGGCACTGCTCACAGTCCTCTCTCACCTTCACTGCCAAGTAGCTGTATGAGTACACACTGGCAGACATATCACTGCTCTGTCCACTGCTGCATGAGGAAAATGTTGTTTTGTTAATGTGACAGCAAAATGACCAGGATGTTTTGAGGCAGTTTAGTCGGTATAATATGCAAGAAACTTTTGTACGTGTTTGTGTCTTGGTGCCCTTGCAGTTTGAACTCCTACTGACATGAGGACATTAAGAGTGGAAAAAATTTAAAGGTAAATTGATATACAGCAAGAGGCTTAGCTTCTTTAAATAGTAAAACTTCAACCTTTTAACGTCACCATGTACCCTTTGCAACCCAAATGATTGTGAAACCGGAAACTTGTCGTTTTGTTCTTTTTTTCTGTTGTTGAAGTGAATTTGAGAACACAGAAAAGCAATACATAAATCTGGCTCATACTATAAATAATAAACTGCACTTATTGCTGAACAGGAATACATTATTCTATCAGGAGATACCTAGATATGACACTGACTCAAACACAAATCTGTATCTCTATCTGTGTATGCAAAAAGCTTCTTTAGGTTTTGAACACTTTATTCTTCTAAATTAACAAATGAAAGATGAATAATAATGGCCGATGGTGCATTATTATTATTGTCATTATTATTATTTAATAATCTTAGATGACCTGCATGGCACTCTGTATTAGGTTATTTATTTGGCACTGAGCACTCAGACGAGTGCCTCCCTTAAAAAGAACACAATGTCCTGAGAAGTACCAGAGCTGTGTGCTGTGGCTACTGTCCAGTCACCCCTTCAGCCTCCAGTCTCACATCACTCAGGCTGCCAGCTCTGGCAACACTTTCTCTTGGAAAGTTGTGTACTTGAATGTGTGTGGCAGCCATGAAACTTAACCCTTCATGCTAATGTCTTAGACATCTCAATACTCTTTCCCTGTCATCTCTTGGCATGTAAACACATTTAGCTGCTGCACTTTGACAGATTTTTTGGTTTTGTTTATAAGGTTATAAAATTACATTAGATAAAATAAAGCTTAGTACATTGCCTCCCCGTACACGTGCATAAACGCTAGTTTGTCTTGTAAAACATGACATACGTACATGCTATCACATTTACTTTGAAGTGGCTGAGGGATTTCATCGGACGTGCACGGATGCTTTATGGAATTAACTGCAAGTGTCTAGTCCAGCTATTTTCTAACTAGATTTTTCTTTCAACAGCAGGTGGTATTGTTCATCTTTAGGATGGACAAGGAGTCGGAGCGTTCAGAAGTCGTATTTAAAGGCATAATCCACCAAATGATCTCTCTTTTGAAAGTGAAACAGATTTGAAATTGAAATTTTTTCACAGTGGGGGAAAAAAAAGTAACATCACACACACAAAAATCATGCAGCATAGTCCACTTTTCTGCAGAGGAGTTCTTCCAGCCAATGAGAAAGAAGGAAGTCAAGAGGCAGGAAGCAAACAGACACTGATGTTTGCAAACAAATACATGTGCTTGGCTATTAGCTTGACAGTGTAAGTTTTGAGGTAGACGCAATGGACTGCAGAGCACATAGAGTAGTAGTCATTATAGTAGTAATCATTTGTACTTTGAATGGTAGCAAATAATTATGTAATATTGTAACAAGTTTGTCATTTCTTACAGCCCGCATTGAGATCTTTAAGTTTTTGTTTAGGCTGTAAAAACAATTCAAACATAAAGGACTAAGAAAATCACCTAAGCAGTGTATTTTTGAATTTATGATTAAAATTCATGCCATTTTTTTTCTGTTCAACACCTAATCCATGATCCTATGATGCATCACCGAAGATTTAGTGAAATCAATCATCAAATGGTTTCAATCAGGACACAATGAAAAATGTGTGAGGACTCCTCTGATTAGTTTTTATAAAGATAGACTTTTTTATTTCAGTTCATCCCAAGTAATCTTCACTGAATTTGAGTAATATCTAAGTCTAGTATTAGTTTGTACTTGAAGAAGATGTTCCCAGATGCACTATTATTAACAGCATGGAAATATAAGAAGCACTTTGGGGATGTCATAAAAATGTTTAGTGACAGAAAGCACCAGGTTACATATGAAGAGCTTAGTCACATACTCATGGATATCCTACAGTAAATGTCAGTGTGGATCTCTGAAATGCCAAGAGAGGAATGCGAGAAACAAGAGAGGGTGAGAGGGCTTCAGCTTGTCTATGATGCATTCTCCAACAGCATTAAGGATAACTACAGAATGTCTGAGGCTGAAGTCTTTCAGCAGAAATAGCCATTTTACAATGTGAAGCAGCTAAGGTGACACATCATTTAAAGTTGTGAAAGAAAAAAAAAAATCTATACTTCACAGACAAACTAAAATAAGAAGCCATGGTGGAGTTTCCAAAGGATAACACCAAATATTATCTACACTGTATTTCACTGATAATTGAAAGAGTGGTTGACTGAAGGTTTCAGGTCTGCGTTTCTGCATATGTATCTGTACATACAAATTCCCAACTACTGCAACAAGACATGATTTAGTACCATTAACTGGTGTCAGAAAGGTGCAGAAGAAGAACGTTTCAGAAGAGGGGCAGCTCTGACAGAATACAAGCCGGCTCTTAACAGTACAGACGAAGGCAAGCTACATCACAGCAGCAAAATTATTCATCACTAGATGGCAGCAGAAGCATTTCCAACCTGTGTTTACATCGGCGTACATACTGCAAAACACTGCAGTGTGCCTGTCGCACTCTGCCTCTGGAGTTCATCGAATCTCCACAGCAGATTTGATTAACTCTGCACTCATAAACACCACTAAACCCCTTACCTCATGTTTTATCCTTATTATCCTTAATTACCAATATCACCTTTCACTCATATTCACAGAATTGCATTAGGGTTGAAAGGATTATCCGCCGTATGTTGAGGTCACTTATTGAATTAAACGTGACATTTAGATGGAGGACAAGGTAGGCAAAGAATGCAAAAGTAAGCTATCATAACGCAGAAATAAAATGCGCCTAAAATGCAAAACAAGCATGCAGGTACTAAAAGGGAAAGGCATAAATAGAAAAAATAAGAATGCATAATGTGTTAGAATCATATTAAAATATATAACTTTATTACAGTAAAGCGTAACGATAAACACAAAGTGCCTTTCGAATACAAATTACGTGGAGAAATGGCATTAAAATCTTTTTGCATGAAAAGACAAGAATAGCATTTGAATTAAATAACATTGAACTAAGGACACATGCTTCTGTGGTGTATGCTTCTTGTTGAGATTAAAGTGGCTATAACACTATGATTAAAGCAGAAAACCATTTCCATCCGTTGCCAAAATTGTCCCTATCGTTAGAAATGGCTGAGAGCCACGAGGGCATGAAACACGATGCTACAATACCTCCCAAAAGCAGCTCTACTCCCTGCTGGCAACTTGTGTATTGTGTATAATAAAACTGGTGCACTGGATGCTGGCCACAGAATTCAAACTCTTGTCGTGCATCAGAAATAATTTATGTATTTTAATGCCTACTTTGACTCACAGCCTTCTCCAAGGTACCTTATACTAATAACCTACAGAATAAACAGAGCTGATTCATTTCTTGTTATGATCTGCTATAACAGGCAAAATATGAATTTCCCTGCAGTGTAGCTACAATGGTAATATTCTTTGTTAGTGAATTAGCGTTCCCTAAATAATGATAATTGTTATTCACAAAGCATTATACCTGAGTGGGTGTTCTGTACCTCCTTCGGTAGCGGAGCAAATCACTCAGCCTACACCAAACGTAGGAGGCAACTCGACACATGCTGTTCAGAAGCCAAATGTCCCAGCCTGTGACAAAGTTCTTCATGACTTTTACTTTACTCTTCAACGTTCTTCTAGAGCCTCGCTTTACTTATCTTTAAGTACAAAGTTCCGCTAGGAGCTTAAGGTGCGGTGGTTTTAAGTGGAGGGTAAGAGGAGATGACAGATCCTTCTCAGGGCAAGAACCGCCCAAACATTAATACCACACTATGCTCAACAGTTCTGTTAATTCAGCCAACCGCCAGCTCCCATCAACACCTAGGCCAGGCAGGACAGGCTAAAGGACAGGCAGTTTGTCCCCATGACAAAAGGAGGACAGGTGCCAGCCTAGGGTGTCTGATAGACAAGCGCCCTCTTCTTCACTTGAAAGCAGGGCTTTTATTTTTCCCATTTTTCTCTACATTCTTCTCTCATATCTATGTGACACAGAGTCAACAGGAGACAAACTTCAAATACTGACATTAAAAACTGAGAAAACTGAGAAAGGGGGTGTGGTCTCCCCGTCAACACTGACAAGGATGTGGTGTAAATAAATAGCCTCTGCTATAGGATTACTGCTCCAAATAGCCTATCACTCTGTCACATGGGTTTTTTACTCAGCACAGTAGGTGACTTTATGTTAACTTGTATTGTTTGCCAAACTAAATTCTAGCATTTGGTTTACACAATTCATTTGGTTCATTTTTATTCATGTATTTTATTAAAGGACAACTCCCAGTAGAATTTTAGGCCTCAGTTACTATATCGGGAGTTTAAAACTCCATCCAATTCTTCTGCGCATCAATGAAACTTTGGGTGTGAAAGAGATATGACCACAAGGCCAAGAATGCATCATCTTGCAGGCCAATCAAAGCTATGTTCAGTATGCTGGCACCTCTCTGGCTTCATCTCCGCCTCTGCCAAACACAATAATGAGCTCATTTCTGGATGGGAGATGTGCCCTAACTGCTCAAGTGAACCTGCTGCCATGAAGGGGAAAAAAAACAAAACTGGTTCTTCATTACTCACAATGTCTCAGTTTATTTAATGGCAACTTGTGATAATTAAAATGTCACGCTACTTGTTCTACAACATTTTTTGCTCTTCTCGGTCATGTTATTGGACTGATAAAACCGATATTATCAAACCCTTTGTCCCCAGCTTTGGGCAATGTGCGGAGTATATGTTTGCACCATGGTGACATACTTTTCCATAAACACAATGCAGTCTAGGTAAAACATTCAGCTACTAAATTGTTATTAAAATACCTGTCAAAGCTATCTCAAATCTTTTGTGTAAACACATCAGAAGTAATATGGTCTCTGCTTAATTGCACCATCTGCTGGTATCACTGCAGCTTAAAAAAGGCCGGTTCAAAAGAACATACATTAATACTCCTTGTTACGTGTCATTATTGAACTGCATGAATACCTCAGCTTCAAACTTCATCTCCCAGAAGCAGCGCAAGGTGGCCAGCTTGGTCATGTTTCTGCTGCTGGCACACTGATGAACTGACTTCATCTTGGCCATCTTCCCCGAGGGGGACACTTGGCTGCCAGCCTTTCCGTCTGAGATGTCTCTCTCTGTCTGTCTATGTGACCTGGTTGAACTCTGTTGTCGACCAACTTGTTTATTGTCCGTTATCTGACAAGAGAAAGACAGAGAAGGAATGAGTTAAGGACCAACAATGTTTGTAATAAAATAGCAAGAGATCCTAAAGTTTCAGTTCAGTTTCGGGTCTTAATTTACAGAAGGACTTGAAACTGTCAGAACTTGTCGCTTTGGGGGAATTTAAGTCTGTTTTAAAGGATCAAGATCTGATTGCTTCTAATTTGCACTGGGGTCATTTTAACTTGTCATTTAATAATATTGATAGCCTTTTATTGTCTATAACTAGATATTTTATTTATTAATTTGTAATGTGTTTGTTTTATCTTTATTACTGTAACAATGCTTATGCTGCTCTCTTGGCCAGGTCACTCTCGGAAAAGAGATTTTTCATCTCAATGAAAATTTCACCAGGTAAAATATATATATGTGTGTATAGGAATCTGAGCCTAAAAAGGCTTTACAGGAACGTGATTAAACACATTCATGTCAGACTAACATTCTGACATTATATCTTTACAATGTCAGTACACAAAGTTTCACATTCCACATATCAATGTAGGGTAATTCATGTTTGCCGTGAAAAGGTACAGAGTTTGGATGTCGGACCATCCCATCGGTACGTGAACGTCACAGCGAAATAAAAAGGAAAAGGAATTTAACTAAACACACTCGATTGTAGGTAAAATACGCCTACATGCACGACTTACTGAGGTACGAAACCAGAAAAATACAGCTGGGCATAAAATTCAGATACAACTTTGATAAAAAGAACAACGGGATCTGTGATCACGTGATCAAGGGTCAAAAGTTTCGCGGGAATCAACATGGCGAACGAGATGACAGCAGCGGCACCGGGTTCAGTGCAGTGTCCGGTTTGTTTTAAAGACTTCGAGCCTTCCACGATTAATGGACACCTCGACGCGTGTCTGCTGGGCAGCGTTACAGACAGCAGTCCGTCCACAGCAGGCGGAAACGAACCTCCCGAGAAGAAACCTCGTACATGTGCGGAAACGGTACCATGCAGTCCCAGTGTCAACAAAAGTGCGGCCAGCTCCTCTTCCTCCTCGGCGGGGTTATTCTTTCAAACGAAGAAGAGTAAAGTTTCGTTTCGAAACGAAGGGAACGGGCCATTCTCCAGCAAAACAAGCTCTGGTCTCGCTGGCAACAAGGGGACTAAACGTGGTTTGTCGGACGAGGCGGAACCTGGACCGGCTGGTGGGCCTACAGAGAATCTACGGAACCAAGCCTCTGGACTCAACGCACAGACGGCGAAAGCGTCGAATGATTTGTCGCGGCGGACTCTGCTGACAATGAATAAGCCTCTGGCAGAGATACTGCGACCCAACACGCTGGAAGAGTACTTCGGTCAAAGTAAAGTCGTGGGTCAGCAGACGCTCCTCCGGTCACTTCTGGACTCTCAGGAAATACCGTCTCTGATCCTCTGGGGACCACCGGGATGCGGAAAGGTGTGATGACGGCGCGTTTTCTTACCTTCATAATTTATTAACCTCAATGCTTTTTCACACGCAGTACTCGTTTCCTTCAGTCTATTGCTTTTGGTAACACACTGCTGTTATCCGTCACCACATCTTAAAACGTACCCTAAGGATTTGTAAAGACACGAACAAATACGCATTTGCAATTATATTATTCACTTATGTAATTAGGAAGTGTTTAATAAGGTGCAAAGTTGTTTAGCTTTGCCGAAGGGTCAGTACATCCATATTACAAAAACAAATATTTACCCAGTGTGTAGTAGTATATAATTATACGTATTATTACTTATTATTATACTATACTTATAATCATACTATTATTACCATTTCAACCTATATGCTGCTTAGATTTATGGTGCATTACAATCAGGGTAAATGTCATTTCAGTTGGTGTCATATTAAATAGATTCCCATGCAAAAATAAACTGTAAACACAGTGTTGCCTTTGTCACACCTCAATGTTTATATAGTGTTGTGGATGTAGACATACTTGAGTTTGTGAGTTTGCATGACTGTGAATTTATCAGCTGAAAAACAGGACCGCTCCAGGTCTTTGCTTAAGCAGGCAAGACCTTATTGGGTTTAAATGCGTTAATTCAGCCTTTTCTTTCTTTCTTTCTTTCTTTCTTTCTTTCTTTCTTTCTTTCTTTCTTTCTTTCTTTCTTTAATTGTTTATTGTCTGTTGCACTTGATAAAGACAGAGGTGGAACATTTAAAGCGCGCTGAAAGACGAGAGGTATTCAATCTATGGCTTCCAGGTTGGTGCCTGCAACTGTTCTCTTTATCAGTCCCGAATGCAGCATGCTAATGACTTCTTAGGTATGCCAAGCTACAAGCCTGGTTTATTGTACAGTAGCTCTTCGTACTCCTTTGACAACGTGCTTTAGCAACACTTTATCTCTTTGGTGTCACCACTGGATTGTTATTTTAAGAGCTCTTTATAAGTATTTATAGCGCAGGCAAGATATACGACAGACTGAGAGGATGGTGTCCTATGTGGCATGAAGGTACTCTAGTTGCCTGGTATTTTACTTCATTTCAGTGCGTATTCGGGGGTAGATTTCAGGTTGCATTGCACTACATGAATGAGAGTTTTTGACTTATTCGTTTGTGTTTTGTTTGTTGTTGTTGTTGTTGTTTTTCCAGACCACTTTAGCTCACATAATTGCCAGCACCAGTAAAAAGAAGGGCTCAGCCCGCTTTGTTTGTCTGTCGGCCACCAGTGCGTCCGTAAGTGACGTTCGAGAGGTAATCAAGCAGGCGCAGAATGAGCTTCGACTGTGCAAAAGGAAGACCATCCTATTCATTGATGAAATTCATCGCTTCAGCAAATCCCAACAGGTGGAGTATTGAGCTAGAAAGATCTGCTCTGATTGAAAATGACTGTGTTCGCTGCAGCTACAAAGTACAGACTGTTGAGAGAACATTGCAAGATATAATGTATTAGACAGTACTAGTATTTAATAATAGAGTCAAGCTAGTGTTTCTATTTTTCCTCAATATATGTATGAAACAATTCTCTTTGAATGTAGGAGTAGGTTTACATTACCTTAAGATGAGCATGTTTAATGATCGTGTCAAACCACAGACAGAATTTCTCTATAGGAATAACAACGTATAGTTATGAATAGCTTGGAGCCTCGTCTGCAGCCGACACCGTTTATGAGAATGTGCGAACTTAAAAATAAACACTTTGTTGATCCCCTCTTAAACAATGCCTAGCAGTTCCTTTGTTTGGTTCTTGAAAATGTATACTGTGTGAGCAGGTGAGTCTGTAAAAGAAACTATTTTACATCTCAAACCTAAAAAAAGAAATGAATGAATATATGAATTAAAGGTTGTTGCATTACATTTTCTCAACTGACTCTAAATCTCCTGTTATTCAGTTGCAAGCTTAAAAGGAAATCAGAGATACTGAAATGTACATAACATACATTTATGGAAATGCAGCTAGGGACTTGAAATGAGCAAATCCATTAATGGAACAAGTATTTTGAAAGTATTGGTAAGAATACATACCCTTGATATTGTGTGACTTCAAATACATTCTTTTTACTGCTTCTTCTCCCATGTTTACACTCTTTTTCCTCACTCAGTTATGTTTCGTGTGTAGGACACCTTCCTTCCTCACGTGGAGTGTGGGACAGTAACGCTGATCGGGGCGACCACAGAGAACCCTTCTTTTCAGGTGATTGCCGCCCTGCTGAGCAGGTGCAGGGTGCTGGTGCTGGAGAAGCTGTCTGTGGAAGCGATGGGCTCGATCCTGGACAGGGCCGTGTCCACACTGGGGGTCAGGGTACTGGAGCGTGAGCCAGAAAATTCCAAAGATCAAGACCAATCAGATGGACATGAGTAAGTGCTCCTCAGGAAACTTGCGGTGTCCCACTGTGAGTCATCCCACTGCTCAACATCTTCGGTTGAGTGGGAGGCCTGGTCCTCTCTTGTGGCTTAGTGGGTTCTGTTAGATAACATATGGGAGGAGTGTACCAGCAGTTGTTGAAGCTACAACAATCCCCATGGCTTTTGCCTGGATATGTTGACAGAAAAGGTTTGGTGTTGAGTTGTAGAGAGTGAGACAGCTGTTAACTTCCTAGCTGCAGATGAAATACGATGATGAGCTTCAGGAATCTAATTGAATTTTAAATGTATTGTTTGAGATCCCCTGAAATCTGTAGCCTGTAACATGCAGTGGGATCAAAGAGTAATGCCCGCTAACGTGGGGCTTAAACGCGAATGAGGATGACTCAGTTTTATTTGGGTTAAATCACCATGGTAACTGCACAGCCGCTCTTCTTCTGTCCAGTGAGAGTTCAAAGAATCAGACCTAAATGTACATCTACGGTTCTAGCTAAACTAGTAAACGACTCTTTTAAAAAACAGACTTAATAGTGTTGAAGTATTAACGTTAAGCCATCACCACCTGCGTTACTAGGGCTTCCTAGGAGGAACATCTGATGTGTATGTCTGATTTCCTTAGTGGATTTTCATTCATGTCATTTGAAGGTGCATAAACGCTTTTGCTTATTAAAAACATGGTGTCACAACGGCTTTACATTCTTATTTGTTGTGTAGTAATAAACAAGTGTTGCTTAAGATTTCCAGTATTCATTTTTTTCTTTTTTTCTTTTTTTAGGCCAAAGATTTATATTGAGCAAAAAGCTCTCGACACCATAGCCTACCTTTGTGATGGTGACGCGAGGGTGGGCCTCAATAGTCTGCAGCTGGCTGTTCAGGCTCAGGTGAGCTTGGCCCGGCCCAACACGTTGACACAGGACGCTTCATCTCTGGAAATACTGGTGAAGGAGGATCATGTGAAGGAGGGTCTTCAGAGGTCGCATATCCTCTATGATAAAGCCGGTAGGCACAGATGCACTTGTGTCGTCAGTGTGGCAGTATTTATTTACCAAAGTAACCCCTCCGATCACCATTATTCTGTAACCTGCTTTAAGCAGCACCAGGACATTACATCATTATGATCACTGTCCAGGAAATATTAAACGCATTAATTTGACGCAACAAAAGGATTAAACAATACATCTATTTAGGGGCGTTTGTAGTCATGCTTCTGGTTGCTTAGGAGTGTCGTGTTTTGTTTCGACGCATGAAAAAAAACATTGATTAACCATAGTTTGACGATTTCTCAAGTGAAAGTCAGTGTTTCTTACATCATTGTCGTCATTCTCATGGCACACACACTATCAGTAACACGCTCACTAAGTGCTGGAGTTATTGACATGTATATACTACATACTGTACTGTATCCTACACCTTTTCATCCTATGAAAGACGGCCAACAGTCCTTCACACTGTCCTGTTACGTAACACTCAGCTGTCCCAAAAGATTGAGATTTACTGTTCCCCGCTTCAGAGCGATGAAACATCCCATCAACTTGACTAATGGCCTCATTGGAGACAGTATTCTTCCCTTCATTCCCGATCAACATGGTCTCTTCATTTAAACGCTGTGATAACCAGTTTTTTTTAGATAATGTACATATAATGTTTTCAAGATCGCAGGGAAGCATCATAAGCCTGAAAGAACGTGGTTGTTTTTTTTTGGTCCTATCTTTACATAATGATCTTTTTTGTGTGTGTGAAACTCAAAGGTGAAGAGCATTACAACTGTATCTCAGCGTTACACAAGTCTATGAGAGGCTCCCATGAGAACGCCTCTCTGTACTGGCTGGGCCGCATGCTCGAGGGAGGTGAGGATCCCCTCTATGTCGCTCGCAGGCTCGTCCGCTTCGCCAGCGAGGATGTGGGTAGGTGAAATGATCTGTCATCCAGTCACGTGGCTGTTCTCTGTGTTTTACATATTTTTATGAAGGAACTCGATTCGTTTCTTTACATTGTTTCATTTAATTGAATTGCTTTTACTTTTATGCATCTATGATGGCTTTGTGTGACTATGTATTGTTTTACTATAGTCTTGTGTTATTTAACTAGGGTTTTCTCAAATGTATTTTGGATGTTTTGTGTCTCTTCTCTCAGGTATGGCAGATCCCTCTGCTCTTCCTCAGGCTGTGTCTGCCTTCCAGGCTTGTCACTTTATTGGGATGCCTGAATGTGAGGTAGGCTCAAGTGACATATCAGTGTTCATTTTACAGTCTTTGTTCACATATATCACCCTATGTTTTTCAGTCTTAAAATAATTCATGGTAAAGCCTTTCACATGTTGATTAACAGGTGATCTTGGCTCAGTGCGTTGTCTATTTGGCCCGAGCGCCCAAGTCTGCAGACATTTACATGGCCTATGGGAATGTGAAGGCCTGTCTGAGGAACCATAAGGGCCCATTGCCTCCCGTGCCTCTTCACCTTCGCAACGCCCCGACCAAACTGATGAAACATCTGGGCTACGCTAAAGGCTACAAATACAACCCAGCCTTCAGTGGCCCTGTAGAGCAGGAGTACTTACCCGAGGAGCTGCAGGGAATGGACTTCTTCACTTGGACACCATCAGAAACATGAGCATCATTTGTCATCATTTACACAACATGTTAAACTATGCGTGTAAGAAAGTAACCTCAGGAGTATGATATATGTCTGATGTAGCTGCTGATCCAAATTCACAAATACTGTCTCTATAAAATGTTGATTTTCAAAGGTAAAACTATTAATGTCACAAACCATTTACAGTTTTATGCACTTTTAGTTTCAGAAATTATCACAAATTCACAATCATATCTAAGTAAAAGTTAGAAACGTGTACTCTCACCACAATGTTCTGTTTATTTCCATGATGTATGTTCATATATTTACTATGTTATACATGTCTATGTTTTCATTCAACTTTGTCCTGTTCTATAACATTTTCAATCATGTTTAACCTGATTAAAACGTTTGTGTTATGAATACTTTTTTCATATAAATGTCACTGTACTTGCAGCTTTAAATGAAATTAAAAAAATAATACAAGACAAACATTTTACAGTTTCATAGTTTATTATTCAGTCTCTTCTTCAGTTCTGGAAACTTCCTCAGTTTTGGGCCATGGTCTGAAGGGAAAGAAAATAAGCTTTATGTTGCAGGTTCATAAATACCCAAAAGCAATTCAGCCATAATTATTCATGAACAATGATTATTGATCCTTTTGGTTCACCACTGGGCCCTCCCTCACCTCAGTGATCCAGGGTATGAAAGAGGCTACACGGGTGAAGACTGTGGGTCTCTGAGGAGTGTTACAGCCACGCCCATCCACAAAACTAGTCACTCCTTGGACGTACCATTTACCATCTCTGCCTTTGCAGTTCAGAGGGCCTCCAGAGTCACCCTGAAAGGTCATGGCATCCGTTAGAGCAACACATAACGCTAGCAGTTGAGTTTCACACAGACAGAGCATGGATTTATGTATTAGTTTCTCACATGACACGCTGACTTGCTCTCTCCTCCTGCACAGATCATGGTTGTCTTAGCCGAGCTACCCCACCAGTCACTTCGACTACAGATACTGTGATCCACCACTGGGAGAAGAGCCTGCTGGAGTGTAGTTGCCTGAGGACCACCGGCTAAATTAAAAAAAAAACAACAACAAAAAAACATTGTGATGTGACATGTTTCAGCCCCATATGAGTTGAGTGTTAGCAGATAAGCAGCAGGCTTACAGTAGAGACGACCCCAGCCTGTGACGTAGCAGGGCTCGTTGTGAGGCAGAGTAGCACCGTGCTGTGGCAGGCAAGCCAGCTGAACTTTGTCACTGATAACAGCACTAGTCTCCAGCTTTAGCAGGGCAATGTCATTCCTACACAACAGGATATAAACACAAACATGTCAGTATTTTATTTGGATTAATTGTGCTGTTTAAATATGTGCCTCTTTTTTCTATTGGGTTGAGGTGCTTTCAGTTAAATCTACAAAACTTCTGTGTACTCAGCTTCTGTTCAACGCTCAGGAAAAGTACACACCGGTTACACAAGGACGTGTTGTGTTTCTTGATAATAAATGTTAAAAAAGATGAAAACCTACCCACAAGACACACAGTTGTCATTCCATTTGGGATGAATGAACATTTTTTCCACCATAATAGACTGTTCGGGTCCCTCTTCCTTTCTCATGTCATGTTCAGCAAGAACCACCCGATATGTGTGGAATCTGGTTTGGCAAATAAAAAT
>JAPQRN010000010.1:13220600-13238791 GCA_037367275.1 Coranthus polyacanthus
ATTGGCCACAGTAATGCTATTTATGTAGAAGAAGTTGGTCAGCCATTAATACACTTGCGTTAAACAAATACAGTATGAACTCCCAAAATGCTGTCTTTGCTCATCTTTGATATTTGGAAAAATAATTTAAGTAATTTGCAGTGGAATTTTACTTTACTAATTATGGATATGGGAAATTCACTTGGGATTAAGATCACAGAAGACACACAATTCTTACATTATTACTAGAGGTCACCAGGTAATGCTGCTGTAGTCCCGTGCAAATGGGGCTTTATGTGGGTACAATTTTCAGGTGTCCACATACATTTGGTCATTTAGTGATGTCTGTATGTTATATCAAAAGTAATATCTTGTCTATGTACCAGTATCCAGTGGCAACAGAAGTGCAAAAATTATGGGAGGAGGAAGAGAAGAGAGGACAGCAGACCATAAACCAGGAGGATAAGGAGGAAGAAGAGGACTTGACAGATGCCATTACAGGCAGACCATACAGGCCTCTGTCCAAACATGAGACCCAGCAGCTCAACATCTATCTACAGGAGGAGTGGGAGAAGGCAAACCCTGGGCTGAGCGTGGAGCTGCCAGTCGACGGCCACCGTCAACGGGTGGTCTCAGCAGTTCAGTCTTCTCGTGTGGTTGTGATCGCGGGTGAAACGGGATGTGGAAAAACAACCCGCATCCCACGCTTTCTGCTTGAGGAGCGTGTGAGAGATGGGGAGGGAGCTGAGTGCAACATCCTGGTCACCCAGCCTCGTCGGATCAGTGCTGTGTCGGTTGCCCATCGCGTTGCTCATGAGATGGGGCCTGCCCTAAAACACTCTGTGGGATACCAGGTAAATGCAGGCTTATGGTATAGTGTATTTGTTGTATACTATCACCACTTTTTATGGCAGTAATAGGCTATACCATTAGGGGGAGGACCTTTTCGTACAGTATATTATTCTACTTAACGGGTGGTAATAGCATAAAATAATCATGATACCCTTTCTATATTTTAATAACTTTTTTATGCTTCAGTGTCTGTGGTAGCTGTCCGTCTGTCCCATTCTTGTGAACACAATATCTCAAATGTTCACTTGGATTCAAGGATAAATTGATTAGATTCAAAGCCACTGTGACCTCTCAAACCACAATTATGGACTTAACTGAAGAACAAAATTTCTCACAAATGTGTTCTAGGATTAAATGATGATGTTTATATTTGTTATGATATCCTGTTTTTCTCCAAATCACAGAGAAGTGAAGTATGTTTCTCACTACAAATTATATTATAACCACAAGGCAGAAATTATTTTTTTTTTCTGTTTCCTTCTAAGTGAATAGCAATTACTGTATTTAGTAGTAATTATTAAAATAATTATTAATGCAGCACCAATTTCTGGCCATGAAAATCATAATTAAATGCAAATGGTTATTATTTATTAGTTATCGGATTGTTTTTTGTTTTTTTTTGGCATTTTATTTATTCTGTTTTGGGGTTTTTTTGTACTTAGGTGAGACTTGAGAGCCGGCCACCAGAGGAGAGTGGAGGAGCCCTGCTCTTTCTCACTGTGGGCGTCCTCCTGAGGAAGCTGCAGTCAAACCCGTCCTTGAAGGGAGTCAGCCATGTGGTGGTGGATGAGGTTCATGAGAGAGACATCAACACAGACCTGCTGCTGGCTCTGCTGCGCTCTGCTTTAAATGAGAACCAAGACCTACGAGTGGTGCTTATGAGTGCTACTGGGGACAACAAGAGGCTGGCCCAGTACTTTGGAGGCTGCCCGATTGTAAAGGTGCCTGGGTTCATGCACCCAGTGCAAGACAAGTTTCTAGGGGAGGTTCTGAAAGAGATGAGACGCCCACTGCCAGTCCAAGAGAGGGTGGAGTCAAACAAGCAGGTGAGATGTCTGCCAGATTTGTTGGTTTCCAATTCTTTGCATCCCACTAAAGTATTTTCTGAATGTCTCTTTAATTTTCTCTTTTTTTTAAAAAAACAACAACCATCTGTTACCCATGAATTCTTATCCTATATAATTTCAGGAGGGAAGAGATGAAGTTACACCAGATCTAGATTTAGTGGCTGATGTAATCGAACACATTGACAAACATGGAGAGCCAGGTAACTAAATCACTATCATTTGTATGCCTCATCTTTGTTGATGCCTTGATGGCATGTTGAATGATTATGGCCTCGTAATTGTCAAAATTCCTACTTCCTCCTTAAGGTGCAGTGCTGTGTTTCCTCCCTGGATGGCAGGACATCAGGAATGTTCAAGAGAAACTTGCAGCTAAATCCCACTTTTCTTCAGGCGCACAGAAGATCCTTCCTTGTAAGAGAACACAATTGTTTACATAGTCTTGTTTTCCCTATATAGAGATGCCTTTTTAAAATGCATTCTCGAAATCTTTGTTATTCTTTTAGTGCACTCGAGTTTGTCAGTGGCAGACCAGCAGGCAGTGTTCCAGCGCCCTCCTGTGGGACAGAGGAAAATTGTCCTAGCCACCAACATTGCTGAGACGTCGATCACAATCGACGACATTGTCCATGTAGTCGATGCAGGAACACACAAGGAGCAGAATTATGACCCGCGAACCAAGGTTAGTATGGGAGAGTTGCTGTTGCATTTTTTTAATATAATGAAAACCTGTAAAAACAATAATACATGCCAACAGAGTAAGCTGGATTCGTTTGTTTTTTCAGGTCTCCTGTCTGGACACAGTTTGGATATCCCGTTCAAATGTCACGCAAAGAAAGGGCAGAGCAGGGCGATGTCAGCCAGGACAGTCATACCACCTGTTTCCATGGGAACAACTACAATCCATGACTCCCTTCCCCATCCCTGAGATCCTGCGCACCCCACTCGAGAGTTTAGTGCTGCAAGCCAAAATTCACAGTCCTAACTCCAAGGTATTGAAAGAGAACAAAGGATTTAGTGTTATTTTAACCTGTCTTTTTTCTTCTTTTTTTTTTTTATCTCAACATTTTTGAATAATGGCCCTTTTGTCTGACTTTGTATGTTTGAAGGCTGTGGACTTTTTATCCCAAGTGCTCGACAGTCCAGAGAAAGAAGCCGTAAGAGACGCCGTCCGAAATCTACAGGGCATAGGTGGGTTACTCTCCGCTTATGTTCCTTCTAATTCTGTTCATTCAGTTCTTTGGAAGATCAAATTTAATATCAGTGTTTACTCTTTGCAGGAGTTCTGGACAAGACAGAATCCCTGACACCTTTAGGAGAGCGCGTTGCCCGGATGTCATGTGACCCACGGCTGGGCAAAGTGCTGGTCCTGGGCGCCATGTTTCGATGTGTTCTGCCCTTGCTGTCTGTAGCTGCCTGTCTGACCAGAGACCCTTTCTACAACAGTCTACAGAACAGAGCACTTGTCAACAAGGTGACATGTTTTACAATCACCTGCAACTGCTCCATGTAGATTTGAAACAATATAACTTTTTTTGTAACTTTAATTATCTATTTTCGGTTTCTCCAGGCTAAAGAAAATTTAAGCAGGTCCAGCTACAGTGACTATTTGGTGTTGAGTAGAGTTGTGTTGGGGTGGAGGAGAGTTCAGCAGGAAGGTGGCAGAGAAGAGAGAGACCACTATCTAGATAAGCACACTCTGTCCAGGGCCAGCCTTCGATTTATCAACGGTGAGTCTGAAGCGCATATCCTCTTTTTAGACATGACGTGTTTGAACTGATTGCCTGTGAACCCGCTTCACAAAATGACCGGTGTGTTTGTGCTGCAGGGCTCATCTCCCAGTTCAGTGAGAACCTGCATGAAGCTGAGCTGGTGTCTCGTGCCAGTGAGTGCCAGCACCACAGTTCTCTAAACAATGAGCACAGCGAAGAGGATGAGCTGCTTAAAGGTGTGCTGCTGGCTGGACTCTATCCCAATCTCATTCAGGTACACCTCGGTTCTTTTAAATACGGTTTGTTTTTTTGTGCTTTACTGCAGTCCTCCATTGTGATGTGAGGACAGCAGCAAACAAAGTGGATCCAAAGTGGTTATGAGATTTACTGTGAAAACCTATATTTACTGTCATAGTTTTGATATATCTTGATTTCTGTATTTATGTGGTGACATTGTTCATCTGTTGTGAATATTGATTGGTAATAAGTAGTTACATCCAGCACTGTATGGTGAAAACTTTTCACTTTTTATCAGGTGAAAAAAGGTGTTGTGACCAAAGGAGGGCGCTTTCGCCCCGACAATCTGTCTTTCCGTACGATGACTGGACCAGTGCTCCTTCACCGCTCCACAGTTAACAGGTTTGAGCTCACCTGAAAATTCAACTACAGAATACTTACTGACTTACATATTGTGTATGTAAACCTAACGCCTTCTGTTATGTTATAGAGGAAAGGAGGGCCTGCCTAGTCGGTGGTTGACCTTCTTCGGTGCAGTGAAGTCAAACGGTAAAGTTTTCATCAGAGACTCTTCCACGGTCCATCCACTCGCCCTGCTGCTGCTCACAGACTCGGACATCACAGAGACAGGTGGGACATTTTGTTTTCTGATCGAACATGACAAATAACTACTGTAATGCTTGGTTGTTTGTATAGGTGCTTGGGTGGAGATTTGGAGAATGGGCACAATGACTCATCCTCTTGTTGGCTCGTGTCTGTCATCTTTGATTCTACTTGTAATGTAACAGAGGGCTCACAGTGCTCACAACCGTAGCAACGCATATTTCAATTTATATCTAGACTGTATATTTCTAAAACAAAATTTGCACAAATCAGTGATTCAAACCTACATCTTGTAAAGGAACTCAAGCTTTCATATTTTCAGACTTAAATTCTCCTTTGTTTATAAATGCACCTTTCTCGTGTCCCAGTGAGCGGAGACAGAGTGGAAGTATCGTTTCCTGGACATTCTCTGGTGCGCTGCGAGATGTCAGCGAATACCTGGGAGCTGCTGTGGGAGCTACGCACATCCATTCTGACTATGCTGTACCGAAACCTCAACAACCCCAGCAATATTGTGACCAACTCTTCCCAAGATGGCAAGCTCATCTCCTTGCTTGTTGAACTGCTAAACAATACAGACTCCAACACTTGTGCTGTAAATCACAACAGTGACAGTGAGGTGGACTGATGACACTGAGCACTTTGGACTTTTTATTTATATGTTGTGCTGAGTGACAGGATGATGGTATCGCAGTTGCACATTTGTTTTAGAATTAGTCATTTTTTTCTGAACAGTACATTTACCTCTTAATTTACCAGGAATCTATAAAGACCAGAAATCCACAGCGGACTCTTCATGTTACTTGAGGTGAATCATGAACGAATGAATGTTATTTGCTTCTTGGAAAGCAGAAAGTTGAACTTTACTCTAAACGAGTATAAAGACAGTAGATGACTGGCCAAAGGTCAAAGACTGCATGCAGTTAATAATATATTTTTGCTTTATTAAATATGCACACGCAACATAAATGGAAATAAGATTTTATTGCCTGCACTGATTTAAGTCCAAGAGCTGGACTGGATTAGAATGGACGAGAAGGTGTAAACGTATTTTTCTCTGTTCAAGAAAAGTCCATCATAAACTGTGTATGAAAGGTGACTAGGCGTCGCAGCACCTCCTCCATGGTGTCCACTTTGGTCATAATGCAACATCTGCAAAGAGAAAGGAGGCCTTAGGTGTAAAGTTTGCCAAACATACATTTGCATTAAAATATGCAACAGTGAATATAAACTATGTCCTAAAGTCTGCATTGTGTTGCTACTTTCTTTAGAATGATGGTTGATTTTTACATGTTTTTATTATACCTGAAGTGATAGGTGCCCTCCTTTTGTCCATAATCACAACCAGGACCTACTAACAAACCAGTCTCCTCTAGCAGCCTGATACAGTAGAACAAATCCGGCTGCATTCCTGCGTCCTAGAATATCCAAAGACAATTTGACTGATGAAAGAGTCCTTTAGTATTTGTATTAAATGATAGGTTTTGTAACGTATACTAGATACTTTGACGTGTTATTGTAACCTTGGCTTTCTGGACGGCTTTGGGTGGGAGGTGCAGTCGAGGAAATGCAAAAGCTCCTCCGTCCACCGGTTGGCAGCTGAAACCTGGCAGGCTGTTTAAAACCTCAAAGACTCTGTTCACGTTATGAATCAGTGTGGTCTTAATGTGCTGCGTCTCCTGCAAAAGGATTTTTTTTTTCCCCAGGTTAAGAGTTTTTGAACAAACAGAATTAAATGGACTTGTGTGTCTTCATTCTCACCTCATTATAAAGCGGATACGAGGGGTCTCCTGGTTGTGGAGGGTTCACCATCAAATTCAAGGCAATCTGACCAGTGACAGGTGCACAGGAATCAGTTGAGAACAGTTTGTAGATGTATTTCATGACAGCAGGGTCCACATTTACCAGCTCCACATATCCACCACGTAAACCACACCTGGTTGGAGACACGGGATAATAAAGAGCTCCGATTTTAGGCTTGACTTTTACTTACATTTTTTTGTAACGCAACACTCGAGGATGCAGTTTTGTACGTAGAGCGTAAAGTAGCTGACGAAATTCCAAAAAAGTTCAGTGTATCTGAAAACGTACTCTCCCATGAAGCCTTTGGAGGCTGAGTGGAAGGACGCCAGCTCCACCGTTTCTGAAAGAGGAGCTCCCATCTCAGCCAGAACCCTCTTATAGGAGACAAATTCACTCTTTTCCCCATAAATACATTCTTGATAGACCTATGGAGGAGAACATCGGTCCAACTGATCATTTACCCTTTTATCATGTTTATAATTACAAATAATTACTGACATTCACCTCATCGGCCAGAAGAAAGAGCTTCTTCTCTGAAGCAAACCTGATAACCTCTTGGATGGATTTCCTGCTTTGAACCTGACCTATAGGTGGCACAGAAAAGAATAATCACATAATATATATATATTCTTTACTACAAAATATAGATTAATAGTTCACTACCTGAGGGGTTTCCAGGGTTCATAACATATAGAGCGACAGGGTTACAGACTCCCTTTGCAGATTCCAGTGCTCGGTTTAGCTCCTCTACCTGCATCTCCCAGCCCTGCTCCTCGTTGAGGTAGTAGGGCACCGTAACTGCTCCCAGCCCCGTAATGGACAAAATGGTAGTGCTGTAGCATGGCATAGGAGTTAACACCCCTGTCTTCACTGAACTCTCGCTTCTCACAAAGAGAGTGAAAATGTTCTAAAAAGCAGAGTTAAAAAAAAAAGAAAAAGATTGATGAAAATGAAGAGACTACATACTATATATATATATATATATATATATATATAAAGCTTGTGGGCAATACTGATGTTACCTGGAGTGACCACTGTGAGCCTGAGCTGATGTAAATATTGTTGGAGCAAGAAGGAACACCACCATCTCGCCTGGTTATGAACTGAGAGATCCCCTCTAGTATGTATGATATACCCTGTGTAGGAGTGTACGAGCCTGAAAAAATAAACATTTCGATTAAAAAAACAAAACACATCTATAATTTTGTTTTGTAATTTTGTCCAACCTTACTATATAGGAATCAGAAGTCCTTCAACTTTTTTAAAAACTACAGCTCGCGTTTAAGTCCAGGCCTGGACACTATCTGTGGCAGTGTGCTGAAGAGCTGTTTTTTTGTAATTGTGTCCATGCCAAAAGCCCAGTGACATGAAGTGCTATGAGTGTAGGATGAGAAGGTACATTGTGTCAGAAACACAGAACCTCATGGAAACCTCGCAATGTTGTGACCAAGCCTCTAGGGGGTGGAAGATGCAAATCTGACTCTATTGTATTTATTGCACTCAGGAGCTCAAGATTTTATTTGTGGACTTTCCATCTGCTTTAAAACGCTATTGTACGTAGGATTCTAGGCGACACATTGGCTACAGATTTTCCACTGAGCGCAGGCTTGACTTCATGGATTGCTCTTCTTGGCTGTAGAATCCAACAGGGTTAGAGCATCACTTTCTTATTAAATGACCATCTGCACGGTCTCCCCCTACAGTTGCGGTTTATCACCTTTACTGTTTTTACTCTGTTCCAAATCCAGGACTAGCATTTTCCCTAATAGGTGATTTATTAACTGTGCATTAGTGAGGCTGTGTGATGAGGAGGAGGAACCCGGGTCGGTTCTTGCCAATTGTTTTAAACCAGTGTAAAAAGGCAAACCTTCTCCTTAACACCACTAAAACAAATGTCCAGTGATTTTAGAAAGCTGCAGTCTTCAAACCCTGTACGATTTTCAATGGAAAGCCAATAGAACCTGCTACAAATTACAAGAACCTATTTTGTCGTTATGGTCGACCATAAGCTTATTTGGGACCTGTGGACCTAAGGCTCAACAAAGCATGTATTTTCTAAAGAAATTGTTGTACTTTGATGTTCGCAACGATGCTCGAGGCATAATGTTACCACGTATGGACTACACCTTTGGAGACAGAATGTCAAATAACACAAATAACATTGTGGGCGACAGGAGGAGGATTAATAAAGTTAATCTGTATCTATAAAACTTAAATTCATCTGTAGGAGGCACCCTCTTGCATCTTCATTTGAACTGTTGCCATCTGCATGACTACTGTATATGGCCCCGCTCTATTCATTAAAACAGATTTTCATTCGTTCCACAAGCCATTACGTTTTTTGCCACATTTTTAAATGCATTTTTTTATATATATATATATATATTGTAAGAATCACAAACACATACATATTTGCAAACACTGCACTGGAGGCAGAAATATCAAAACCTGTGGACAAATGCGACAATCTATCAAGTAAATACTAATATTTTTTTGTAATTTGGGTGAAAAAAAACCATCTTAATATTCACATACACAACCCTTACCTATACTCCCTCCAGGACATTCCCCCAGAAGCCTCCGAGCCCTTTGTCTGACGTCCACTGACAATTTGTCACTGTTCAAAAGCGGAGGGTAAAGGCATGCTGCTAGGACCTTGCAATTATATTGAGTGAGACAATGGTTTTGGTCAAAATACAGTAAGCTCATAAACTTACACACGAAGAAAGATGTGAAGTCTTAATTTGCAAGGTAGACAAACAAATTACCTGTCGCACAAATGTCAGAGGTTTCAGGCCTCCCTTTTGTGGGTCACCCCAGGAGACATCTATCACTTCTTTGTATGGCTTCCTCAGCCCCTATGAGGAAGGTTCCAAGTTTGAAAAGTGATTCTATGTATATTAAAAAAATAAATATATTTAGTCTCTACCTGTTGAAGCTCCTTCTTGATCTGGCCTGCTCGCCTCGACAGGACTACACTCTCCAGCTGCCTCAAGTTCTTCATACTGGTACTGGTCTCCTGCAGGTCAAACACTGGTATGATCGAGGTCAAGATCACCACTTTCTGATTGGAGCTGAGCTATGCCACACATTTATCTACTTAGATAAGTAGTTAAAGATGCTCATAGAAAATGTAACTTATTAACTTGTACATTCTACATCCTGCCCGGTTCACTCTGTTCTTCTGTCGTCAGTGGATCTTTTAATGTTTAACTTCAACTACATACCTTTTAAAAATTTACCATTAGATATTCTCTCTGTCGCCATAACCACAAGTAATATCAGCCTATATAATTTTTTTAAAAGACACAACAATATGGAGAAATCCAGAAATCCAAATTAGGCAATTCTAATTCACGTTTATGTGCTGCAAGTTAAAATAAATCTTATATCTATGGTAATGCTGTTCTATTTATCTGTGCTGTTTTATCGATGTTCTTTTTATTGCCATGAATACATAAATAATTTCATGAGGAGAGTTTGCCCTCCCCTTCATTACTTTTGGAGCTTAACGTTTTTTTTTTGGTGCATGTAGTGAAATCGGATGTCTTCGCGACCGTGTTCCTGGACGGAGATAAATAAGAGACGTACTCCTCTACTTCCTGTTTTGTTTTTCTTTCGCTCCGTGTCTGCTCGGTTCGGGTAGATATGGAAGAATTGGCGAGGCGAAGGGAAGACCACAGCCTGCCCCCGGAGAAACGCACTGTCTTAAAACACAGGTGGACCTTATAAACCAAACAGAAGCAGTGGGCTGCAGTAACACCTGCCGCGGGGCTTTAGACACCCTCACTCCGCCACTGTTGTCAGCGACATGGCTCTCAGCTCGGGCGGTTGGGCTCCTCCAGCCCAGGTACCTGCCTCGTCTCAACAGGCTGCATGCGGCGGGCCTGCGCCGGCGGCTTGCTGCAGTACCGTTTTAATGTCAGTCCGGGTTTCGGTGTGCCATTCCGGGATCCGACCCCTTTGCCTCCCTGGAGCAGGCAGCGAGGCTCTGCGCTTACAGCTCAGCATGGACCCTAGCCGGGCCGGAGAGTTTCGCCTGGCGCTGCGAGATACGAGCGGAAACCGCAGTGTGGTGAGATTACACACGTATACCTGTATGTTTAGAGGCTGTGCTGTCCCTGTGTGTTCAAATATACTGAGCCGATTTACAGAATCACACTTCATTTACATACCAGTGTGGGCCTATGCACGCCATTTTATGGTGCACTCAGTCCAGTACTTGCAGCCCTCTGCAGGTTCACAGATTTGAGATTTTAGGATAGAAGAACTCTGATATCAAGACTGCCACAAGTCCTGACAGTCCTCTAAATATCATAAAAAATACCCAACATATTCACCAAACATACAGCAGCCCAGCAAAACCTTTCCCTCCAAAGTTGCTTCTTAATGCATAACTTTAATCTAATAACTCTCAACATTGCTGTTCGTGAATTTCACATAGTGCTATTAAAAAGGATGTTTTTAGTTCCATCTTCAGTCTTTTCTGTAGCCACCACGCCATTAGTTTTATCAAAATCATCAGCGTCAGGGGGAAACCCATTGTACCTCCTCTGGTCTTAATGACAAAACAGGTGGAAATGTTCCCCTCACTCGTCACCTCTAGAATCGACCACCAGTTACAGTCTTGCACGTATGCAAATTATATGCAAAAATTATTTTTCACTTTCTGCATTTAGTGAGAAGTATGTCATCACTTGCAATAGCTCCCTACGAGTCCTTGGATATAATTGTGCTAAATAATTACAGAGATAGAGATATAAACAACTGTGCGGTAGAATACGGAGCTCAACAGGAAGTTTTGGCAACCCACATACTCACCTTCAACATAGATCACATGAGCATTTACCTAGATCCTTTACCACCACATCAGCTCATGTTTAGCTTACATCTGGTGCGAAGTTGGTTCGGAGTTTGTTCCCTTCACGAAAGTTACAAACCCAGCAGTTCAAATCTCAACCCTTGGTCAGGTTGTAGACCCACTTTGCCCTGAAATAAGATATCCCAGCAGAAGAGACGGCAGTCCCCAGAAGATGAATCATGCTAACTTTCATTGTAGTGTCACAAAATGTCAGTTGTGTTATTTGTTGGCGATGTTCCCTTTAGCGTGAATTGGACCGACTTTCCTGACTGACTTGTCCTCTAATATCATTATCAAGTCAAAATGTGTCTTCGTACACATATTAGTATTCAGCACTGCACCTTTCTCGGAGCAAGTGCTTCCCCAGAGTAAAGCTGTCGAAAGTAAGGCCATAAAAGAGTGAAAAAAGAAAGCATAAACAACAGACCTTAAATATCAATATAAGAAATTCTTCACAAGATAACATGCTGAACTAAGACAGTGACCATAGTAAACATTGTTCCTTCTAAACATCAGCATTCAGGCAGTGGCGCCGGTGACATCTTGACGGGCCGAAGATGTCATTTAGCTCAAATGTGAGATGTGACTAAATGCAGTCTCCTCAGCGGGTAGTTTTATTTCTGTCACCTTCCTGAGCTACTAGTATTTTACATAATAAAATACTACACCTTATTGCAGTTTCTTAATGATTAGCCTCTACTTAAGCACACGCTGTACGTGTTGAGCTACTTTTAAAAATTCAATTGCACCCAGTTGTTAAAATAAGTTTATGCATCAGTATCTTTATGAGCAGTAAATGGTACGATTTGATTCATTGTTGCTGGTTAGAGTAGGTGTTACAATTAGACTATGACTTACAATTGAAGACATTATTATATTTTGATATAACTGTTTTTTGGTTGTTTTTTTTCAGTCACACAACCATTGATGCACTGAATTAATTAAAAATTAAACATTTTTTACTAAATTTACAAAACTGAAAATGTGGAGCAGGCAGAGTAAAAATGCCAACATTATATTACTATTCAATCAATATTCACTAAAACGATTTTGAAAATGTTTTTTGCAGTATTTCGGAGACCAGCATTAAATTACCTTTATACACTGAAGTAATAAGTGCATCCATAGCTCTGTTTTTGTCTAATTACCGCATTTGTTTTTCTTGTTCAGTCAGAGAAATCTAGACTTTGTTGGGCTTGAACAAGTGCAGTGAATTCAGGTTAAACGTCTGATGTGAATATGCGAAGGACAGCGGACAGGTGATCGACAATGAAAGAGGATCTATCCATGTCTAGTCTTGTTGTGGTCATTCAAATTGTAATCCTTAAACACAGTGATCTGTGCTCCACAAACTCTGCACAAGGCTTTACTTTTGACTTCAGTACATAAATACTCAGAAGTCCACGTCTTGTTAAAAACTCTACATTCTCTATTAATGTTTTTAACAGAAGTTAACTCACGTCTTGTAAACTTCAGTTCACCGATGCTTTATAGCAAGGTGCCCAAGCAGGCACGTCCGCACGCACGTACGTCAGTTGAAAACAATAGCAGTCGCCTTCAAAATAAAGGCATTGCAGATTGCCTTACATTGCATGCATAATGTAGACTTATTTACGTGTGATTCCTGATTTTCCCATTGACCTCACGCGGGCCGTACAATGCCCAGGTCTGCTCTAGGGGATAACAAAGCATTTCATAATGAGGACAAGTCCTTTCAGTGTTATGGGTGATTAATGCTAATTACCAAATTAGTCCCAGTTGTAGACACATATGCTTGATGTTGACCTTACTTTGCACTCTGCCTGTCTCAGCACAACTCTCCAATCTGTCTTTTGTTTGTCAGGTTCAGTACACGCTGGTTCCTTAAATTCGACATGCTTGGAATAGACTTTTGATCTTCTCAAGTCAGACAGATTTCCCCTTGACAATTGAGATGCTTCTTGATTTGCATGCTTTTACTTTGATCCCAGTTCTTTGTAGAGTTTCTGCATGAGCCGGGAGACTTTTTGTTCCACAGTCATATCACTGTGTACGCGACACACTTTCACGCGGTAGGCAAATCCCTTTTTGCTGCCTTTGTCTTCCCACAACAGATTTCAGTGACAGTGCCCTAATGACTCCCTACATTGCCGCAGTGAATGTTGGAGATTATGCTATAAAATCCCTGCACTGCCAAAGTCACTTGTTTCTGAGGAGTTTACTGTCAAGTTGAGAATGCCAGGAAGTTATTTCTTTTTGTCATCCTATAAAAATCTTTCACACTTAATTGTATTTCACACCTACCATTTTCTAAATCAAGACGAGGTCATAACAAGATTTGTTTTTTTTTTCTTTCTTTTTGCCCAGTCATTGAATGTAACTTAAAAAAGTAACATCAGGGGAATCTAGGTGCTATCTTATTTTACTCGGTTGTTGATTAATTGGTTCCATTTCATAGGCTTTTCCTTTTATATTTTGTAAGTTGAGAAGGCAAGAATGTACATTTCCCTACAGCACGTCCTTGCAGAGGGACGACCCTTTTAAAAGGAACTCGTTTATGTTTTTATTTTTTGTCCCCTCAGTTTATTGCAGAGTTTGACTTGCGCTCAGTGCAGTATGAGGTCAAGTCCCCTCGCTGCCATGAGATGCGTCTTGCTGCTCCGCCCCACGACTGCATCCGCTTCAACTTCCGCTGTGACCGTGAAGCCGAGGAATGGGCCACAGTGGTGATGTCGTCACTAAGAGAGGCACATAGAGGTCTGCTGACGTTCATTTTACTTTCTTTACCGTCATCCCTCATGTTTTCTCTTATCACTTTAACAATAATTACGTGACGTTACCTGTTTCACTCTCACAGTTTAATCATTAGTTTTCAGAAACCTCTGTGGCCAGTTTGCAAAGTAAAATAAATGCATTTTCAGCTGATGTGAACGCAAAAGGATGTATTTGCTAAAAACAGACCAGAAAATTTGCCAGCATTAGTATTCTGTTGATGACATGTTCAGCAGGTCAAGCTTTTATCAGCAAACTGCAGCTAGAATAAATATTTAAGCCTGATATCAAGGGGAGTTAACAGCTACATGTTTTAAGCACTTCGTAACACACTGCTCCTCCCGACAGTTGCAAATATCAACACGTGTGAATCCGATGGCACGCAGACACACGCGGCAGCAGCGATGGAGCAGTGGAGCTCAGCCTCTTTGCCGCTCACTGGTGGGTATCTGTTTAGCTCCATGTGTGTTCTCTGTCTTTGCTCTTAACATGCTCTAATAATGTCACTTTTGATTGCTACCTCTTTGCTTTAGAGGAGCTGTGCCTGGAGCTTGCCAGGGCGATTGAAGCAGGTGACACTCAAGCCGCTTCGCAACACGCATCCTCTCTGGCTCGTCAGAAAGCTGTGCTAACAATTCAACTGTCTGAAAAAAACTACGCCGACGGAGAGATTAGGTGAGACATGAAGGGTGTCGAGGTGACAATGACTCATAGGTCATGCACATATTCAGATTATAATGCCATATCTGTCTTTCAGTTTATCTGTAGTAGTGGAAGACGTTTCATCATCCTGTTGTGTCACAGTGAAAGTGTTTCCCTACATGACAGTGGCTGCACTCAAGCAACAGGTCAGATATTCACCTGCCAAATATGATACAACATAGCATGAAGTGGCTTTTGCAAACCACATTGATTGAAACAAACCTTTCTTCAGGTGTTTCTCGAGTATGGATTCCATCCGCGCGTGCAGCGCTGGGTGATTGGTCAATGCTTGTGCACAGAGCCGAGGTCACTGGCCTCTTACGGTGTGCAGAAGGACGGGGACACAGCGTACCTCTACCTGATCTCTGCCCGCCAAGCCCGCATTACACGCCAGCTGTTCCAGCAGGACCTAGAGAGCGCCCTTCTTGCCCCACCTCTGCCCCCCGGCAACGGCCCCACCTCCCAAGACTGGAGGGGTTACAGCACCCTGCCCTCAAGGTTACCCCACAACAACCAGGGTGGGTCCACACAAGTAATTTATTCATATCAAATCCTGACAGTTTTAAAGGTGTTTAGATGCATTTAAATTGATTTTGGTGGACAGTAGTGCTGGGCCATATACTGGATGAACCACACATAGTTGTTCACCATTATGTCACCATTCTGTTGCGTAGCTGCTTCAATAGGCAGCAAATTATATAATACTGCTCCCCACTATAAGCTCTAAGGAGCGCTGTGCAGAATCTATTGAGAAGGGAACCCTATTAACTGTGCGTACCCTTCTAACAGTTCTAACTTTATAACTCTACAATTAATTACCTACAACTTTCTCTCTTTGTGACATTAAAAATATATTAACAATCTACCTATGTAAGGACATGGTTTTGCAACAGAGAGTTCATAGCATCTTAAAATCTACATTTGTTTTTATTCCCTGCAGGAAGCTCAGGTGCAGGAGGGGATAGATCAGGTGACATTAAAGACGTCCTCGACATTGAGAATCTGCAGCTAAACGATAAAACCAACAAAGCCAATAAAACACAGGTAAGTTACTCTCAGTCTTTACTGCTAGAGAGACGGCAGACAGACACAAAATGGGAGTAAAGGGATAGTTTGAGTAGAAGTTTAAAAAGCAAAAGTTGAACTTCAAGTAGAAGCCCATCCTCTTAAAAACTCAAGAGTATTTCTTCACGTTCCTAATCTTTGAGTTTGACTGTACCTGTTTTCAGTCTGCTTTAGGAGGAAAATCTGGCTTCAGGGGTCTACTTTCAAACAGGATTTTCTTAAATATTTTGTTGCCAATTGGGATCTCGTCCAATGTGGAAAGTTAAAGCCATCGCTGCCATCAAATAGACAACTAGGAGAGCAGGAAACATCTGTGTCTAAACCTTTTCAAAAGAACAGCATTTACAGATTCTGGATTTTTTTTTTAAAGAGGAAGGTGGATGAGGTGCAGATCTTTAACTTTAGGAGTCTGCTGTAGGGAAATTAAAGCTTAACTTGGAGATCAGACATTATTAAGCAAAACTAACTGAACTAAACGTCCAGCGACAGAGCCTCAGGATCAGGCAGCATAATACGAAAAAACGTTTCTCTTGATCAGGCAGGAGTGTCTTTAATGACCCAATAACTTTAGAAGGGAATTTAACAAGACTTTAACAAGACAGGCAACTCCATTTCTGTTAGTGATGTATCCTCTGGTTTAACCCTGGCTTTTCAGTATCACAAAGGTGGTTTACGTCTTCAGGCAGTAAATTGCCATGGCGACTTAGCCTGTCGAAACTAACCTGCTCTGGAGCAGATCCTGAGTGTGTTGAACTTTCTCGTGTGTCTGCTCACATTCTCTCAGCAGACAGAGTGGGCTTGTCCTTCTTGCACGTTCATCAACAAGCCGTCCCGTCCAGGCTGCGAGATCTGCGCTACCGCCAGACCGGACACACACAAGCAGAGCGGCATCCAGCAGGTATTGTTTGATATCTAGGAGTCATTAACAGCTAGTGCCAGTTCTAGTTCTCATCCTAATGCCCCGCACTCTGTTTTTCTCAAAGGAAAAAGGAAGGAGAGAGGATCGAGGAGAGCCTGGTTTGAGCAGTAGCTGACTGCCCGGCATCGTTTCCTTGATGCCATCCCTCACACACCTCAACACACACACATACACACACAGAGCGAGGATGCTCGTCCTACCGGTTAGCTCACACACATGTTGAGACGAACATACTTACCTTGTGACTGTCGAGTGCACTGAGAGTCCTCACAGCTGTCTGGCTGCTGGAGACTGGAGCGTTTGAAGCACTGTAGCATGAAACAGAGCTGCACTGGCCAGTGCTCAGACGATGAACTGCAGTGAAAGCTTTTAATCATTAATATGGACATGACCATGACATACATCTGAATTTGGCAAGATTTATTTATTTTAAGGGTTTGTGTGTGGTGCAAACAACACGGACAGCCTGATATTTATTTTAGGGGTAAGAGAAGTGATGGGAGTTCTTTGCGTTGTATTGCAGCTGAAGATGAGGGAATGTCATACTTTCAGTTTCTGCCAGCTTTGACGAGAGACGAAAGGTAAAGCCTTGTACCAGAGTACCCTGTTTATGTGTGTCATCTGATGGTGCCAAAAAAAAAAAAAAATAATGGAAACAGCAAAAGCCATGGTTAGGAAGAGAAGGTATGTTGTGTTTACAGGGTTTGTCAAGTGCTTTTATTTTTTTATAACATTGTATTAAGTGTATTATTTTTAATGACGCATTGAGAAACTGATGTACATTTTAACAGTTGATCTAATTTTACTTGATTCCCTCTGAGCTGTGACAGCAATGGAAGGATGTGTTTTCAGTACATAATACTGTAAAAAAAAAAAAAAAAAAACTTGCATTAGCTGAATAAACATAATGGAACTAAAGAAATCCTTTTTATTTATTCATTTGTTCCTCTTCGATGTGGATGGACAAGCTGTGATAAGCGCACAGCTTTGTTTTCTTTTGTGCCGAGGTTTTTGTCGTTGTAGTTTTAAGGTGTATTACATTTCAGGGCATTGTGTAGAAATTGGCTCACTCTAAAACTATACTTTCCATCATTATGAATTGCTGTTTCACTCCGTTATTGTCAAGTGAAGCCATTCTAGTGCCATTTACTGCAAGGCAAAGTGTAAATGCAAGTGTGAACGAGGCCATTGATGCGTTCGCTTTTATTGAGGTTGTATGTGGCCACTTGTTTGATCTTCATTGTCGGATTGTGCGAAAATCGTACTTGAAACACGGCAAGCACACTTTTCCAGTCTTTTATTTTGGCATTTATAAATACAAAATAAACATTTCAAAGAAGGTTATCAAAACAAGTATAAAAGTTTAAATGTGGTGATGGCTTGTTCAACTGAATGCGAGATCTACAAGTGTCGATTACCAACCACTCGCCTTTCACACATCGCCATCCTGCCTGTTAAAAACAGAAAAAAAAAATACAGTGCAGTTATCTTAAATGGCACAACACAAATTCCCAAGGACAAAATACTCATATTTCCTTAATTTGTCTTCCTTGACATGGAAATTTGATTTTTTCCACCTTTTTAATTTATGTCCCACAAACAAAAACAAACAAAGACATTCACAACGTTTAAAACTTGTTTTT
>JAPQRN010000010.1:13238891-13282019 GCA_037367275.1 Coranthus polyacanthus
TTTTTTTTTTGTTGTTTTTTCAGAAAGCAGCATGACATAACCTTTGGAAAAGACCACTCCTCCCCCTTATTTCTATATTTGTAAGAGTGATGTTAAGTACAAATGAGTCCATTGTTCTTGGTTTAAAAATTAGTTTTGTTCATCCATAAAATTCTTCCAAGATGTAAAACAGGATTCTTTTGAGTTACTGTTGTGACACCAACAAAATGTCCAAAACTGAAGTCACTCCATCACTTCCAAGTCAAGTATAGATATTCTTCTTTTCCAATATCTGCAGTGGATTAAACTGTCATTCGTCATCGTCAGCCTTTGAAGACAAACCTGAGAACACTTCAGAGGGTTTTGTCCCCCTTGGCATCTACTTCCAGAAGAGGATGTTCCAGAAAAGAAGCCAGCAAGGATAGACCAGCAAGGCTATGAGTGGGTAGACCAGAGAGCCGTAGAGGGAGTGGTCCAGGATGCCCTGTGAGATGACTGACAGGAAGAGCATCCAACCTTCTTCGAAGCTGACAGGCATTTCCTGCAGCTCTTGGAAGAAAAAGACCGAAAAGAGCAGCGTGCAGGCCGGGCTGAGAATGACCATGACGAAGGCTGACAGAAGCCTGAGTGAAGGAGAAGAGAAAGAAACAATGTCACTAACAGTGTGGGATGTACGGCTACAGCAGAGAATAAGAGTTTTGCGCAGGTTTATTACTTCGGTACGTGGGGTGTGACGAATGCAGCCATCGGCACCAGGGTGAGAGCCAGGATGAAGCCCAGAGAGAAGTTAATGAGGGCGGTGCAGCCCAGCAGTACAGCCAGGTAGAGCACGGCTATGAGCTTCAGGACCTTCCAGTCCTGCTCCGTCCCCTCACCGGTCAGAAGCCTGCAACAAACAAAAAGCTCACTCCAACAGTGCTCTGAAAATCCTAGAGTACTGTATTCATTCATATCAAAGTTATTATCTATGACAAACCTAAGACTAAAGCTGGCGATGGAAAAAATTATTCTGTTGATGAAAACCTTTCAAAAACAGGAAAACTAAATCTACAATGAACAATGCAACAGACACTAAAATGAAATAGAATTGCGCATAAAATCAGCTTTATTTTCCCCTCAGTATTAATGGTTAATGGTGTACAAGATTAAAATGGCTTTGCACAATATGGGAATTTTAATAAACAATGGTTATATTTGATGTTATCCATTCTATCATCCTACCTTTTTCACCTTCTATAAATCAAGATTTTCCTCATGATACCTGAAAGACTGAAACTAAATAAAAACTTTACCAAAAACTAGTCAATTTTTTTAAAACTTAAAAACTGCTTATACATTTGTACAACTAAAATCAAACTGAATGACTGAATCAAATTCAAAACTAACAAAACAAAAATGTCATGTGGTGCTGTCATAAAAACAGCAGAGCAACGACATTCATATTTTACGCTAGGAAAAAGCAGATCGTGTACCTAAAAATCAGTGTCTTGCATGTGTCAGTAGGTACCTGTGTGTGTTATGGGGCAGAGCGAGGCCAGCTGTGTAAATGGCAATAGCTGTCAGGACCACAGCCTCGGTCTCCGATACTGGAAAGTGTTCCACAGCGGTTTCCTGAAAACGGATCGGGCAGGTGTACAGAGCGACTCCGGTCAAATGGCTGATCACCAGAGGAGTCAACAGAGACAGCACTCCTGGACTCGACTGCAAGAGAAAGCACATTTTTCTTATTAAATCGCTGATTCCAGCAAATATTCTCCTTTGCACTATGTCTGCTGCAGGAGGAGCGTGTGTTACCTGCTCCAAGTCAGCGATGCCGTCTTCTGTTCTTGGTGGTGGAGTTGCAAGTTGAACCCAAAGGTCTAAGGCCTGTTTCGTAGTCAAGGGCAACAACAAACCGTACTGTCGAAACGTAATTACATATATCTACTGTTTGTGCATGTTGTTTGCAATCCATTTACTTTTCTCCTTCTCATTTAAGTTGCTATAGACTAATGGTAAGAGGATACACGAAGAAGCAGGATGACGGCGAGCAGACCGAAGGCTGGCATGTAGTATCCAATGGAGACAAAATGAGACAGGGACGGCATAAGGTAGAAAAAGTAGGACTGGTGGAGGCGCTCCAGGAGGTTATTCAGCTTACGATACATTCCTTCCAGGAGTCTATGGGAAACGTATTAACACAAGAACAAGAAGTTCAGCACAGCTTTTAAGAATAAGATTAAAAAAACAAGAGTATGTGACGTGTTCTGACCTGCCAATGGTGGTAACATCAGTTTTGTATTGACGGAAGCTGTTAACGCCCTTAATGGTGGCAGCTTCAATGTGGTAGCGCAAGAAAAGGCCATGGTCCCCCCAGGGTCGGCCACTGGCCTGCTTCATTACCATCAGCATCATGGTCTGGACTGCATGGCTATAGCCTGATACACTGTCCCAGTCATTTCTCTGCAGCTACACAGACACCAGGGAAGAAACACTAACTATCACAAGACACACAAGAACACCTCTTCTGGTCACTATGGTGCTTATTACGTACACGACATGAAAAGAAAAAGTGTCTTTACCTTTCCCTGTATAGTGCAAATGACTCCTATCTTCTGACAGAAGGCATAGAAAAGGTTTGCTAAATCCAGGTTGGGTAGCTGACCATTGAGGCCTTCCAGTACCAGGTCCAAACTGGTAATGACATCACTGCTGAGCTCTAGGGACAGGGCTGCTTGGATTGAACCACCACGGCCTTGCAGTGGCGACCAGTCCATTCCTGAAAAAAGAAGAGTGCATTAAATAGGGTCAGCTACCGATGTACAGAAGTGGTTTTATAACTGGATGGACGCAGGTAAAAAAAAAAAAAAAATTACCTGTGGTATTGGTGTGGTGGTAGCCCTCCAGCCAGGCCTGCATACCAATCAGATCATGCTCGTTCACAAGGAAGATGATATCCTTGGCCCAGTAAATCTGATCTGTTATGTAACACAGCGGTCATTAAATAAAAAAAAAAGAAATAAAAACTCCCTTCTTATAAATGCACTTAAATTTCCCTGGAGCACTGCGGCTGAGGTGAACCCGCATTATTCGCTTTAACTGAAATAGCTGGAGGAAAACAAGCAGCCACTTAAGGAAGAACCGAGCAGCATTTGCAGTGTTGTTTTCAGTTGTTGAATGCATACGCAGCACAGACTGGATGAATGTGACACTCACTCCTGAAGTACTGTGCCAAGCCAAGCAGCAATCCCACAGCCTGGTTGTTGTTATCGCCCGGACTGCAGGGAGCACTCAGCACCAAGGCTTCGGTCCTTGGAGCTCTTGGGGCACGAAGGATCCCGTATACATTTGTACCTTTCACCATCTGCAGATAAGAGGGCACAGAGTAAGAAGAGCCCAATTAGGAAAATATGCACGAAATAATACGAAAACAGCTGTAAGTATGGTGTTAACTTAAAAGACGAGCGGTGTAATGTGCTGCAACAAATATTTATTTTTCCATCACAAACTCACGTATCTCTCTTTGTCTTCATCTGGGAAGGGCAGGGTGCGAGAGAATCTCTGAGTGAAAACCTCCAGCCCTCGAGACTGCATAGCCTTCACCAGCCATTCTACTGGCATCCCACTGCAGAGACAGAAACAGCACACATGCAGATAGTACTACCCTTAGTAGAGTGGCTCAGTATGTTTTTTTTTTTTTAGTTAAGTTGTACGTTTCTCTTTGCAGCTTTGTGTCGCTTACCCTGCTTTCTTCTTGTGAGCTGCAAACTCCCTGCCCGTGGCCAGTGCCCTCTCTCCAGCTGGAAAACGCTCCTCCACCATAGTTGAACCCATGGCGTTCTCCGACATGTAAGTCCGCAGAGTGAACGGCTCAAAGGAAAGACCCATGAACCAAGCCACACCCGCCATGTAGCAGACCACACTGAGGTGGAGGGCAGGATGGGAAGAAAGAAAGGAGGATGGGGGTTTATTTGAGACCTCAGACTAGTTCGTTACCAATCTCACTTCCAGTACTCACCATATTGGGGCATTTAGGCGGGTGAGCAGGCTGATCAGAGCCCGTCTTCTGTTTGGGTCAGACAGAAGTCCCATGTTGTACTGTAAAGGGTACAATTTGAAGCCGTAAGCATTTTTTTTATATATACTGGACTCGACCTAATTTACATGATTGGAAGCAACGTAGAGCTAAGGAAGATGGCACCAATATAAAAAAAAAATTACTACATTTATCCATATTTTACGGTCATTTTAAAGCATGATGTCTCTAGATGTCCACAGAACCAGGGATGAGACATTTCCACCCACTGCATCTATTCACAGCTGTGGTTAGCCTGCTGCTAGCTAACCGGCGACGATAAATGGTAGTGTTTTAATCCGTTCCGCTCTGTGACGGCGAGCTGACTACTGATTCATGGTATATTATTTCAGAATATATATGAAGACATACCTCTTTCCAGTGCACAGCGGGTCACAGCCACCTACAAAAGGTGGGGGTTTTATGCCTCAGAGCAGCAGCTAAAGGTGTATAATTTCCTTGTTTCTGCCGGATCACTGACACAACGGACAGACTTCCGGCCAGAACTGCAGGAGGGGGAGGGTGGTAATAAAGCTAGGAATCATATATTGACCGAGTTTAAACTATTTTTCAATAATATGTAAAACATGCATTGCATACATCAGTACTACAAATCCATTAACAAGTAAAATATCTAAGTTTTTCCCCTTGCAGCTTCCATAATTTCTAGAAATATTAATCTTTAAGATTTATTTATCAACTGTCCCCATCACTATATTAAAGGCCTATTACCAAATTGGTACCTCTAAGTCATTATATTTGCATTGAAATTCCAACTACTCATTTCAGTTTTATCATTTTTAAGGGGATTGTGTCTTTAGCTTGATGAGTGATTCGTCCAGCAAAAGGATAAACAAGCACACAAATGACACTGGGTTCACACATTTATTGTTAGTTTCACCATTATATATTTAAAAGGATATTGTAATCGCTGTGAACGCATAAAAAACTGGAACACTTGAAGAGTTTATACCACTGCCAAACTACACTCCTGCCTCTTTTTCTGGATTTGCTCCACAACGTACTAGGTTCCTCCTTGGGCCCCATCCTTCAACCAAGTTTGAAAATCAGTGCAGTGTAAACCTGCTGACAGACAAACAGTAATATAACATCCTCGGTGGTGGTAACACCTAATTCAAGATTCTCCAATAAAAATAATTTGTCTTTATTCAAAGTCCAGTGAGACTTTTCAGGCTGTGCCTGAAAACATCATCCAGATGTTTCCTGCCTCCATCACACATCAGTCTCCAGTGAGCACTGAGACCTCCTGGAGATGCTGTCGCACCACCTCATCCAGCACCTTGCTGACACCTTTACAAGCAGTCATTGCAGCTTCAATCAAAGTCTCTAGATGATCCTGATGTAGTCTGGCATCCATCTGCAGCAAAGCAATCTGCCCACCACGAGGGAGCAGTGCTAAGGCCAAAGAGCTTACTCCTCCACTTTCTTCTGCATAACAAAGGTCAGCAAGTGGCGTCTCGTCCACAAACCCAACCGTGCAGGCACACACGTAATCCCGCATTGGGATCCCTGCATCAATCACTGCCAAAGTGGCAGCATTTACACACACACTGTAATTTCCTCCATCTGACTGCAGAATCTGTTTGGAAAAGAAAAGTTTTACATGTTTCAGTAAAAATAAGAACATTTGATTTCCACATATCAAATCCTGTAGTTCACAGTAATTAACCTTGACATAGATGTCTATTTGGGAACGTGGGTAGAGCTGGGTCATCACTGCAGCTTCAAACGTCTGTTTCAGGTGGAGGCTCATCTCTGTGGACTTGCGATCCCCGTGTGGTCTCCTCTTCCTCTCTGCTGTGCTGAATGTGGCCATGCTGTACTGACAGTTGATAACGGCTCGATCATGAAGAGTCCGACTACGAGAACCTCTCATCTAGGGGTGACAAACAAACATGTAGTCAGACAAAACCGCACCACCAGTTTAACATACCTAAAAAGGAGAGAGATTTGTCAGTTCTGAGAGAATTAATAAACTCATTTATCAGGATTATCGTATTTGAAGGCTGCAAAACCCAATGTTACAAAGTTGGGGATGTGGTGTTTAATTGATGTTTCTTTTTACTAATTCAAAGAAAATCTAACAAAATGACACGTTTACAATGCATTTGGGGAATGTGGGGGCAAAGCCAGCACACACTGGCCTCTGGGATCAATTTTGAACATTTTTATTTAAGTTAACATTATGAAGGTGCAATACTAAACCACTGGAGTGTTGATGTTCTTTATGGCATAGAGAGACTATTAATTCATCACTTTGAATTGACTGTGATTGAGAGGTGTTTCACAAATAAAGCTGCCCTGCTTTCATATTAAGAGGAAATGACTGAACTATATTTTTTAGTTCGCGATACTGAGATGTAGTGCTTTTATTTCTTTGGAAAGCTCACTTGTTTTACTTAGCAGCGATGCGCAGACATGCAAATCAAACCTCCATCTTAACACACTTACAGTACATTAACAGATATGAAGTTAGTATTGGCTGTGCTGCCTTAAGTTCATATTAGAAACGTTGCGTTATTCACCCACGAATGAATAATAATAGCGCTGTTAGCCTTAGCTTAATGCTACTTACTTCGTGCGGACCGTACACCACAGCCAGAGCTTTAGTGTTGCCCTGCTCTAAATACGCAGAGCCGTCGGCCTGAGCAAACACACCCATGCGGGCCTGAACCTTCCGCAACTCGGTTGCTTTTCTTCCATCTAAACGATATCCCTGATCAGACAGCAGCTCCAGCCCCGCCATGTTTTCGCAAGTTTCGAACGAGCGACGGCAACGCAGCACCCCACGTGTGCCGTTGTACTTCTTCTTCTTCGGTGTTTAAAGGCGGCTGACACCCACAGAGTTACATTGCTGCCATCTGCTGGTGTCGTTGTACTACATTGCCCATAAACCCACCGTAAAGGCGAGAGCTACGGCGATGCCGAAGGTCCAAACGTACTTTCATTGCAAATGTAGTGCCTAGTCAATTGTTCTGTCTAGCTATTATTTAGCTTAAAGGTACTAATCACTACTGTTTCCATTTCTGTTTTTTGTTACACAACACAATACAATATATCTAAAATTACTGTACTTTCCACTTCATTTTCCTCAACCACTTAACTGTTGGAAAAATAGCAAGTAGCACAACACAATTTCACAATGCAAGGCGAGTGGCACAACGTCAACACTTTTAAAAATAAAATTTATTAGCATCTCTAATGTGTATAAATAAAAACATATATGAAACAATGCTTATACGTATAATGTAATGAGCTTAACAATAACAGGGTTACATGTGATACAAAGGAGCAGTCTTTATTTTAGCCAGTGTATTGTGAGGAAAACTGTACCTTGAAATCAAGCTTTCAAATATGCATACCTATAAATTGCAAATCTACATTCTTTGATAAGAATGAAACAAAGAGATCTGTTCATGGGTGGTAAAAGGGGGGATTATGGTAAAGTTTTAGTTTTACGTCCCCATTTCTTTAAGATGTTTTTTTTTTTTTTTTTTAAATATCATTGATTTATTATATTATAAATTCTGTATTTATTTTTAAGGTTTCAACAACAATGCTGAGGCACAAAGCCACAGCACTATTCACACTGAGCTTCTCAACTTGACATTACACTCAATGAAAATCCTACAAAAGGATTTCACTTAACTCTTTTCCATGTACTGAAGTCACATTGATCCACAGACTCGTAACAAAGGGTCTTCATAAGCAGACCTGAAATCTAGGGCCAATATGACTATAATGTTAGACACAGCAACAAAAAGTAATAAGATATCAAATGACAAATTTTACATGTAACTATCAGACCCAAAAGGATCTAACAAACAACTTGATCTGCATTTTACTAATGTGACATGGTTTGTCATTTTCTACGATGGCTTGCTGTGCCTGGGTCAGAATACCAAGACAGTGAATAGATGCTTCTGTGGAGGTCTGAGGACTTGGCTCTCTAAGGCAAAAGCAAAGAAAGGAAAAAACCTCTCTTCTTGTGTCACCCAATGTTTTCTATTTGGTCATGATTTAAAACACTGAACGTGTTCAAATGTTTTACAAAACTGACATGATATGCACATAGGACAATACTACCTCTGAAAGCTGGCCAAAACTTTACAATAGCCTATGTAACGTAGACCTGTAACAGACCATTTAATATACACTGCTGACATCTAGAGGGAAAACCCTACAACCCACAGAACTGTGTGTCAAACTGCCACAGACAAGTCAGTTACCATGCGTGGACTATTATTGGCCATTGTCTCAGTTTTTCCTCGGAAATTGAAAAATATCACATTTGAAAAGGGGATTACAACATCCAAGACTAACTGCTTCAAAGTAAAAAAACAAACAAAACAAAACAAAACAAAAAAAATCGGTGAGTAGGTAAAAAAAAAAAAGAAAAGAAAAAGAAACAAGTGGTGTGTCTGCTTTAATAGCAGGTGTACGTGACAGTGAGAGGTTATCGGCACCCAAGGATCATGGCGACCTCATTCAGCCTTGTGGAATGAAGGGACTATGTTGTAGATCTGAAAAAACAATGGTCTCTGCTCCATCCCAAGTCTTTAGAAGAGTGCAAAGATCCCCTTATTTCCCTGATATATCCATGTTCTCGCGTCCTAAAACTCTGCAAACTCCTTTGCACATTTTTCTGTTAAAGAAACGCGGATTTCCTCTTCCTCGTAGTCGTCGAAGTTGCTGGTGTCCCCTGGGCCTCTGCACTTTGGTATGAATGGGGCTTCCACCTAAAAGAAAGAAAGAAAAAAAAAAAAGAGCAGCACCAATTTCATTAGGTAGAATTTATATTTCAGTCTTCACTTCCAGGCAGAAGACACGCCATGAAAGAAAAAAGGAAACCAGTTATTTCTCAGAGGGAGAGTGGGCGGTCTAACTTCAAATAACTTTCAGGAGGAGTACAGAAAAATGACAGAGTAGACTGACTATATTACAGTTAGCGTCAGAAAATGTCGTTGATCCCATTAAAGAGCACGGTCTGTGTATTCAGTACCTGCTAGAGCATATTCCTCTGCGACATAGACACACATCGTCGAACAAAAACTATAAAAACACCAGCCACGATGCTGTACTACTGACATATTCCTTCATCACAATGATGAACTAGGGCTGCATGATTTGGTGAAAAAGTCATATTGCGATTAATGGGGGAATTACAGCGATTTCCATTTGAGTCAGCTTGCTTGGTTATCAAGGAAAATGCACAGATTACTCATTTTGAAACGTGCATTTTTTTCCAATTCAAACATACACTCAAACTAGTATTAAAAAAAATACAAATTTGCACGTTTTCAACACTACCTCTATCTGCTCAGCGTCACTAAATCCAAAATATCTCCATAAAACTGAGGTCTTGTTTATTTTTTTCCATTTCTGCAATTAGATCACCTTAAATCCTCCTAAATCTAGACCTTTAAATTGCAGCCTTTTGCAATTATATAATTGCACAGGCTGACACTGTGATTACAATTGGATTCATTGTGCAGCCCAACAATGAACTTTTCTGAAGTAATGAATGAATATTTGTGATTCTGAACTTCAGGGTTGTGTATTTTAAGCTGTTGCCACATAAACAATCCTGTGGTCCTCAATACATACAATGTCCTGGCCGCATTACGTTTTCCATGTTTTCAAGAAAGGCATGTACAGAAGCAGAATATTATCATGTTCATACTCTTGTCATCACGCCAAAATCACGCCTTAGTGTGTACCAGTTCTTCAAAGTGGTCAATCCACATACCTTAACTCTGTATTTACTAAACATCTAGTGTTTGACTGTCAAAGAAAAGACAATGAGGGCAGAGATAAGCGTACAAGCATTTGTACGTGCGCTGATAGACCTACCTAAATGTCTTGAAAGTCTTTTACTTTGTAAAGCCTCTATTTCAAACATGCATTTTTGGTTTTATTTTTATTTTGAGGAGTTGACTGGTTTTAATTCAGTTTCTATTGAGTTTCTCATCCATTATGAGGAAAAGTCTTGATTTACAGACTAAACCATGCTTTCTTTGTGTACTGGACCTTTCGGATGACTTTACATAATTATTTACCTCCACTAAGGAGGTTATGTCTTCACCCGCATCTGTTTGTCTGGTCTGGTTTGTTTGAGCAGGATTATGCAACTGATTGTCCTGAAGGGCAAGGCATAGGCCATGGACGAACCCATTCAATTTTGGAGCGGATCCATAAAAGGGGTGGAGGCGAGAACATTTTTTTCCCACTTTTTCTAACATTGTGACATAGGGCATTTGAATGCATTACATGACTGTGGGGCTTTAGTGGAGGTACACCTATCAATGTAAAGTTATACTAAACACTAAAACACATTTTTTAAGCTGTAAACAGAATTATATGACTTAATTGTGATGGAACACATCAATACTGGTGATAATACATGAATAGATGATTGACCAATGAAATTTGTATTGAAGAAAGAAAAAAAAAAAAAATCTATGTTAACGCTTCTAAACAGAGGTGAGCAGTCCACCTGACCTTCAGTGGGAGTGTACCGAACCGTTTCCGACAGGTCAAACTGAAGCCGTTCTATTCTCTGTTCGAAGCGACCAGACTCACGGGGGCTGCGAGTTTCAATCAGTTATTTTGTTTTTCGGTTTGAATCCCAGATAACATATTAAAAAAGCATAGTGACATAACAACACGTGCTGCAGAATTGTTCTTTTATGTCTGGGAACTCCGGCAGGTTTAAGAGGCTTCAGTTCCCTGTGGGAAAGGAGTGTATGACGGCAAGGACAAGCAGCAAAAAAATATTCTAAATATAGCATACACATAAACGGATATTGATTCTTTAAGGGGGCCTTTCTGAGGTGGTAAACCCAGTATAAAATCTCAAACTAACCCTTTCAGAGCTTCATATGGTTCTCCATAGGTGTCTTGTGATTCTCTGTAATGCGGATGTCCCTGAACTACTCCTGTCCACACCTCGACATTCAGTCGGTAATCACCACACTCTCAGCCTCTGAAAGACTTCATAGTCATTTTCAGAATGATGCAGTGGGTGGCGTTAGACTCAAAATGGGTGAACTTACACTTTAATAATGATTCAATTAGTCATTTAAAGGCTGCTCTAGATTTTCTTGTAAACAAAGAAAGTTGTTTACATCTCATCAAAATCCATTGTGTGCATTGTCGGAGTCTAACATTTGATTTTTTTCCTCATAAAACATTTACAAAGCATTTCAAGCTAAATATCTAAAATCAACCCTTGTTAACATTGATGCTAGTTTGTTAGTAGTCTTCTTATGTATAGTTTACAATTCTGCTGTTGTGATTACCACTACGACACAGAATCCCAAAAGATTCTGACTGAAATAAACCGATATTTTGTATTCAGGAAACAGGCAGAACAATGTGCAAATGGTTACGGCAAACTTGCTGAAATTTGATTAATTCTGTCTTTAAGGATGTAGATTTAAGGATGCATTTGATGTTTAATTAACACTATCAAGAGATCAATGAGTTTTAGCCTGAGCAAAACATCCATTTTGATTAATCGAAGCACTCCATTATCACGGTCATCTCTGCTAAATGGCATGTAGCACGAACACAAGCCAGCAGTGGTGCCGGGTGATTTCCAACTGAGAATAAGCACTCTGACTGTCCTGTTGTGAAATCACTGTGATCACACAAGCAATACAACAATACAAGCCCTGTGCTCCATGTCAGAAGCATAAAACATAATTGATGAACAGCCCTTAGATAACCCTTACACAATACTGTATAGTATAAAATACTTTTGCAGTGTCATCTTTAGAAATTTTACAACTGGATAAAAATCTATACCAAAAAAATCAATACCTAATTAACTGGGTTTTTACAGGGGCAATGCTGTTTTTTGTCACTACCAAACACGAATGTTGCCTTGCCTTTCTCTCATAAATTGCGATCCAGTCTGTTGTGGCAAACCATTTATGGCCCTTGATGTCACTGACTCCGTTCTTCAGGTTGCCGTAACGTTTGGTCAGATCCACCTGCAGCAGGTTTCTCAAAAGGTCTTTCAAGTCAGAGCTGAAGTGAGACGGGAATCGTACCTAGAGACAACGATTTAATACATTTTATTTCACAGTAACACGGTAGCGCAACTAAATATTAATTATTTATGTATCTAAGGTAGGAAGGCTTATTTCAAGCAGGTGAAAATAACCTTCAACAAACAGCCGCTTACCTTTCCAGACACAATTTTCTCATAGATCTGAATAGGTTGATCAGCAAAAAATGGAGGGTAGCCAGCTGCCATTTCATAGATAAGGACTCCCAGGGCCCACCAGTCCACAGCTTTGTTATAGCCCTGAAAGAGTCAAGCCAGACAAAATAAAACTCAAAACGTAGAGCATAACTACATCAAGTTTTACATGAACAAAGCTGATCAGGCTCGAATTGGACAACATACACTATTTACACTCAGGATATCCTTTTCCTTGTCATTTGCGACTTAGTAAATAAAGCGGGTCTTTTCTTTTAAATGCCCTTCATGTTCACAATTAGATTTTCTTGATGAGCAAGTCCACATTTTTGTTGTAGGACCTGGAAGATAAGCATGGCTGCCCTGCTGCAGCCTTATCTGACCTATGTTACCTATAACATCCTTTCTTGTTTCTTGATCGTTCAACACTAAAAATGGTAGGTCTAGAAAGAAACTCGATTTGCAGATGGAAATGACAATTGTTATAAGAGTTTTAGGCTTGAGTACACAGAAATAAAAGTGGACATTATGACGTGTGAAGGAATAATAAGTGCCAATCCACCTGTTTACAATTCAATAAAATATTCATACTTTGCTGAGGATGATTTCTGGCGCTAGGTACTCCGGTGTCCCACACAACGTCCAGGTCCTGCCTTTTACTCGCTTGGCAAATCCAAAGTCTGTCACCTAGTAATCAGGAGCATACACGGGATTTATTAGCTGAGCAAAGCGTCAAAATATAAACAAAGGACTCTTTGCAATGTAGCTCACCTGAATGTATCCGTGGTGGTCAATGAGAAGATTCTCAGGTTTCAGATCTCTGTATATGAGATCTAGTGAATGGAGGTACTCAAATGTCAGCACTATCTGGGCAGCATAAAACCGTGCATGTGGTTCACTGGAGAGGAGCAGAGCAGCATGTTTAGAGCTGTCAAAAACAGACGATGAAATCAAGTGTGCATCCATTATTAAAGACCACCTCAGAAAAATACTCACCTGAACCTTCCAATTCGTCTTAGGTGTGAGAACATCTCTCCCCCTGGAACGTACTCCATCACCATGTACAAATTGGAGTTGTCCTAAACAAAGAGAAGAGTTAAAAACTCAGTTATACCTTGTTGATAACTAAACAGAGGAATTTCACTTATTATGTGAAAAATGCACACTGTACCTTAAACGAGTACTCAAGTTTGACGAGAAAGGGGAAGCTCACGGCCTGTAATATCCTCTTCTCATTTAATGTGTGTTCTATTTGCTTGAGTTTCACCACCTAACAGATTGAAAGAGATAAGATGACCTAACTAGCAACAGAGATAATGCCTGTCTTTAGACTTTTCCAGGGGTTCCTGGTGTCGTCCAGTAACCACATAATGCAGCAAGAACAAGGTGTAATCTTTGACACTGGTATTTGTTAAATGTATAAAGCAATTATCAAAATTTTACATACAAAGGACTATTATTTAAGTGAAAATGTTCCATGAGGCCGGATACAGTCTGTTAAACAATAAACCCACGTCCACAGACCTTCTGCTTGTCCAAGATTTTCATGGCAAAGTATTGCTCTGTTCCTTTATGTTTCACCAGCATGACTCTTCCGAACGAGCCAGTACCCAGGGTCTTTAATCTCTCAAAGTCATCTAGGCACGTTGTGCTCTGTGGGAATAACAGAGCTGTAAGTGAGCGTGCTCTGCGGACAAAACAGCTGCACATTTTTAAATTCAATTTTTCTTTATTCTGACCTGTGGTGGGCATTCCCATTTACGTAAGAAGTCTTCTTTGGCTTTGGCTAGGAACTCTTTCACTAAAGGAAGAGTGCAAACAGATATAGTTAGCATACACTTCTTGTCCGGTAACTCAGACTGGATTATTGGCATGAAAAAAAAAAACATTTGGGTTTTGGACAGAACTGGCAAAATGCTATACTTTCAGAAGGGAAAAGGAAGCACTTCAGAAAATGAAGGAAAAAAAAAAAACTGGAGGAGAAGAATATGGGAAAAGTCAACTCTCATCTGGATATAAATTACAAATATCACATTCTTTGTTCTAATGAGACCACATGACAAAACACAAACACAAAACAACAACATCCAAGACAGGCAGACTAGTGATGCATGCCAAGAGACTCAGAATATGTTTCTTTTGTGTTAGTAGTCTAATTTTAAAAGGGAGGGAGAACACAACACTGAGGTTTACAGGGAAGGTCTCTCTGAGCATCTTGTGCATCACTTTGTACAATTTGAGGGAAGGCTATTAAACACAGCAAAAAATGGTAAGCAAAGACAAACCAATGTATGGGAAACACAGCAGACATCAGATATCCAGATTGAGAGAATGTGGATAACAAAAACACGGACTTATTATCAAAGCATACAATAAAAGCAAGCACATCTAGCAAGTTTTCACACTGAGACCAATGCCGTTCTGCCATTCTGGTCATCTTTTGGAGGAATGATCATACCAAAAGTCTCTATTGATCACCAAGGTTTTGCAGGAACAATCACCCACATGGATGGGATGATACGGAAGAGAAGACAGAGAGAAATATAGAGTTCATGTACATAACAACAAGTAAAACACATCAACAAACATGAAGCATATGTAGTGAATAAAGCAACAACAAGTAAGGAATGAAAACACAGTTGACATTCTTCTGAGGAATTTAAACAGAGACTGACTGTCTTAAAAACAGGTGTACCAAAATACCATGCCACAGGAATTCAGTTGTGCATATTAGGTCCGATGAAAAGATAACACTCCATACTACAGGAACACATTGAAAAGTTACTGTTGACTACGAAAATGCATACACATATTTAAAACCTAATGGTTATGAATTCAGTGTGAAATTCCAGTAAAAGTAATAATCACTGACAAGTTTTTTTTTTTTTTTTTTTTTAAAACTTGTGTCTCCTAGTAACACGGTAATACTGCAAGAACAAGTTGTGATGCAATTTTAGGCACATATTTGTTACACGTATGAAGCAGTATCAAACTTTTGCATACAGTACAAAAGGTTTTTTATGTGGAAATGCTCCATGAGGCATGACACCTGTCATTAAATAATAAACTCATGTCCACTGAACTTCAGCTTGTCCAAGAAAAAAAAAATATATATACACATTTTTCAAAAATAAGGATGTTTTCTACATGTTTATATTCAATGTGAAGAAGCTGTAAAGTAGAGCATTGAACAAAAAACCTGAATGATGACAAAATATCATCCCCATCCTATCACACACTCTTGTTTGTACAAGCACGTTTCCAACATTTTGTACTGGGAGGGCCAAATGAAATGATCCGAAGCCAGAGCAGTTAGCCAGACCTTCCTGAGAGCAAAGCCAGAATCCAGTCAAGCAAAACATAGCTGAGTTGTGTCACTCTGCCCTGTAAAACTACAGTGTGCAACAAAATACAACTGCATATTGAAATAAAACAGGTGTCATGGTGGCAAGTGTTTAATCTCCCTCTGCAAGTGTGTCTGTGTTGTGCCACTTCAAGACAGACAGCTAATGGCAGTGTACAGTAAACAAAGGTGCTGCTCTATATACAGTACTGTAGGTAACCAGGTCGTCCTGTCAGGGCAGCTACGCTCCAGACAAATCTGCAGCTCAGGGCACAGTGTCAGCTTAAACGGTTTTAACAGTTAGCCACGGCCCAGCATCTAGGGATCATAGTTACACTCAAAAGAAATGCATGGCTGTATGGGAACTATTGCTGATCTGATCATCGCTGTCTCACAGAGTATGTCTGCTTGGCACTGCTCACTGTGCCTGCCTGCCTGCTCTCTCTCAACAGGTCAATAAATCTCAGGGAGGAATGTATTCGCTGCATCATAAAATGATGCTACTTTAAACAAAGTTCAACACAGAATGTTTTTTAAGATCTGCAAATATGAAAAGTGTCCATTATTCCAGTGCACACGCTGGAATAATGCAATTAAATGCCGTTATTTGCGCAAAACACAGCGTATCCCCATTAAAAAACAACCAGGTGTAGGGAAACGTTTAAGATTCATCACATGAGATGTTCGGTGATGACCGAGTGCACACATCAGAGTATATGAGCACAAAGTAACACTGGCCTAGTCCCAGTTACGTACGTCAAACCTTTCAAAGCTTGTAATACCCCTTATCCTCTGACGAAGGTCTGATGACAAGCTGCTCCAGTCAATGACAAGCTGAGTGTGAGAAGTGAGCCTTGGTGGACCCTTTACCAAAGCAAGATTAGCAAAAGACCCAAAATAAGCATAAGTGACACAATTCAAGTGTGTTTATGTATGCCTGTGTATGTGTATGTGTGTGTGTGTGTGTGTGTGCGCAAATGCCAGGAAGACTATAGTAGGTCCCAGTTTTATGAATGGAAAGAGGCCATTTGTCATTTCTTCACCATACTTGGTCATGGTGCTGTACTGAGGGGAAAGCTCTGTTTATGCAGCCAAGAATAAAATGTTTCAGGGAAGCTTCAGGCAGAAGCACTATCACACTGCCTCCTAGTAAAATTTATTAGCCATTTACATCAATTAGTCACGGGTTTGTGGTTCATTGCTGCAGATTTAAGATCACCAGTGCAAAGTTTGCCTGATACGGCTAGCTGTGCTGTGAACCACAAACGCTGCAGCCTGCGCTTCAACATAAGAGCCACATCCTCATTGTTATACACCTTTAATGAGGACGGCACTGCAAGAAGGAAGGGATGAAGGGAAGCTAGCCTCATGATTTTTAGCCATTACCTAAGCGATGACACGCCACGGCTAACGGTGTGTGTACGGGCCTGAACAGCTACCACCATCAAGAGGCAATGAAATGACAGGGGCCTTCAGAGGGCTAATCCCCCTCCTCATAGCTAAAGTTAGCAGGCTAGGTGGTCATCAGGCTTGATCCCTCTTGCGCTCCACTTAGCACGCAAACTGCCTTTTAAAGTGTAAAACCATCTGTATGGTAAACGTATCGATACGCATCGTTCTCCCAGCTCTGCAATGGGTTTTAATAAGCTGTTAAGGTTCACAGCCAGTGCACCCCTTCCCGACCCCCTTGGAGCCAAGATAAGCATAACATCCACGGGTCGCCTTGGCTGCTAGGTAACTTGGACAGGCCTTAAACTCATTTTATTAGCAAAACCATGTCCCAGCATGGCGACTTGTCAGCTAAAAGGGCGAATGTTTGCGTCTGGTGGGATAAATATGCGGGGGATGACGAACGGCCCTCCCCTGCTTTACTGTAACTGCTAGTTTAGGACAGTTTTCAGTGTTATAAACGGATAGCTAGCTACTTTGTAGACGCTTATTAAGTGTCAAACGCCTAAACCTCCCGCAGTACGCCGTCGAAGCCAAACAACATCCCGGACTCACCGCTCTCCAGCTCGTTGCCCTTCTTGGCGGTTGCAGCGTTCCCCATGGTGTGGAAGACACGGCGATCGCTCCGACGGTGAAGAGATGGCGGTGGCTAGCTAACCTCACTACAGTTGATATTCCCGAGCCCCTTCGTCCTCAAAAAAAACCCCCACACAACAAAACAAAACAAGCGAAGCCAAATCGATAGGAATATTCGGTCGGTTAAAACGTGGAGAAATAGCGCCCGGTATCCTTTCCAGCGGCCCCCTCGCTCTCCCTCTGTCTCTCCCTCTCCTTCTTCCCCCTGTAAGATCTCCGCTCTTGCTAGTTCAGTAATGCCTGTTCGGTTGACATGAAGCTAGCGGTCACTTCTGTTCTGACTGAGCTGCTCCCCCCCCACCCCTCGCTCGCTCGCTCGCTCGCTCGCTCAGCTGCATTCACGGTGTGGTTACTTGGGTTGGCCAGAGATGCCTGTATCGAGATAACCAAACCTGACCCGCTTCCGCGTTTTGGAGCATCACGATTGCATTCGCAGATTAGGATGACATTTGATCAGCACCTTTCCTCTCTTCGGCGCAGGCTAAATTTAACCCGGGGCGACAGCGATGTGTCCTGTTTAATTTGAAAGTGGTCGCTAATTAATCGTGTTGGCGATGGGGACACCCACGTTTTCAGGCCAACAAAGTATAGTGACAATTAAGTCATTTCAGCATTGAACCAAGCATCAAAACATTAAGAAAAGGTCTGTTTTTTTTTTTTGCATCTGGTAGGGATACAAAAACAACTCAACAATGTTGCAAAAAGAAATATGAATTAGTAGTGCAATTAAATGGAGCCTATTTATTGAACATGCTCAAATCAATGCATCACCCAGAACGTTTTAGACCTGATTAAATAAGAAGTAATTAGTAAAACAAACAAACAAGAGACCCTTACCATTGATAAAGTTAAATAGAGTAGAACTATTGTCTGCGTTGCAGCACTTTCCCTTGACTTAGGCGCACAAGTGGGGCAAGAAAATGTTCTGTTTTTCAATAGAAATATCTAATTGGACATCATTTTCGCCATTATTATTACTATATCTGTGTACCAAATGTGGAAAAGCTAGGGCAGATGAAAATAAACAAAAATCTAAAAAGAAATCGTTAGATCTGGGAGTCATTTATGATGCTCTCCACACCGGTTTTACATTCATTTGGCTTAGGTGGTGCTCAAAATGGCCTGGGTGCTGCACCTAAGCCTTATAACGGTAGGGAAAACCCTGAAAGCGCACTCTTTTTTTTCATTTTAGAATCAGGATACCATAAAATAGCCTAACATTTCTGAAAAAGAATTTAAATGTATGAATTTATATTGTCCCTGATGCACAACTTGCACAGTTTGATGCAGGCTTAAAAGAAATGTAATAAGCAGCCTAATTGTAGCTCGACTGTATGCCGAACAGTGACCGAGATTCAGACAGCCTGTAAGGCTTGGTGAGCTCCAAACCGAAAAGAGAAATAATAAAAGGAAAACATGCAATGTAGGCATGTAAAAAAAAAAAAAACTGTTTGATTCAGATTCAGTTTCAACTAACCATGGATCTACTGTGCCGGCAGGAGTTCCTACTAGCAGCAGAAAACCTGGGCAACTGGAACCATCTGCTGGTGAGAGAAACTCAACTGCGCTGCCTTCCTGCTCTTCTCTTCTTTTTCCATTTTTACGAGGCTTACCCAATATCTTTGCCAGTTAAGATTCTAAATACAAAGCACAATCTGCCTATGAAACATGATGCATTAAAAACATAAACTCCCAGTGTGTGAAATAATTGAAATTTGCTCACCCTTAACCATCTACAACATAAAATGCTAATAACACATTAGTGATATCAGTAATCCAGTGCTTCATAGTATGATGCTATGAAAGGGGTCGTTCTGCAGTGTGAATGCGTTTGATATTTAGCTGCTAATGCTGTCCTGCTGATTCTAGTGAACGCAGGACTTTTAAGTTGGTGTTTTTGTGTGTTTTTGTGTATACCTGCTTTGATCTGAACACCACACCGCCGCACTGTTGCTTACACACTGACGGGCGCGTGGTCAGATGTCCTATCAGCCCACTGCCGTTAAGACCAGTTGTTAGTTTAAAAATGATTGGATAACCAGGGATAAGCCTAAGCATTCAGAAGGCACAGGAAGCAGAGAGCGTAGCCGACTTTGTAGTCGGTGTGGTTTGAAACTCCATGCTCAGCCCAGTGCAGATATCAGGGGTCTAATTATCACCAACATGTGGGATGGGAGGTTCCATCCTTCACTCAGCCAACTGTCATAAGGGGCCTTTGATAAGGTGTCGGATGATCGGTGTTTCCTGTTTGATTGCAAAGCCTCTATACAGCCCCATCTCCTCTTTGGTAACTGTTGATTTGCTGCTGTGCCAGTTTTAGTTGTAATGTCTGGGTATGTCTGTAAACCGTGCATATAAAAAAAACCCTCAGAAAAGAGATTTTTTTTTACGCTCAAGGGTCTTCCTGGTTAAATAATCTGTGTAATTTGCACGTCTTCGATGCATTTCTAGGTTTTTAGACATTTAAGCTCAGATTATTGCACAGTTTCCTCTACGAAGAACCGTGATATCAAATCTTTAAACAGCATCTGTTTTTCTGTCTTAAACTTTCCATCCACAGCCGTGTATAATAATCGCCTTTTATACCAATAATATCCCTCGAGCTCTTACAGACTATTCAATCTGGCTGGTGTGTAATTTATAGATTCAAAAACGGTAATTGAGCCAAATTAATGCATCACTTGAACTGTACTTTTCCTGTCCAACTTTGACAGTATGATACAAAATGTTGTCCAAATATTGTTGCCGGGTTAATCTTAGTGCTGTCATTACACACTACCACACAAGAGGGCAGCAGATCTCTATTGCACGATCTGTGATGAAAACCGTTACGTTATGTGAGCAGTGATGTTTTGCCTTGACCGCAGTCACAACGACTTGATTAAATTTTTTTTGGCTCACTTTGGTCAGGGTTTTTTTTTAAATTTTTTTTTATTCTCTTCTCTTAATTATGTTACGCTTAGCTGGCACAAGTCTGGCTGTCTACTTTGTGCTGCTGAATTTTACAAACATGGTTTCCTCTTGTAAGTAAGTTACACTTTGTGTGTGTGACAAACATGTGATAACATAGCGTGTCCTTTCAGAGCTGCGGTATGTGCAGTGGTTAAAATAAGAAGCATAGTCTGCCTGCAGTTTTCCTAGAGTTTTCGCACAAGGATATAGTTGGATTGTGTGTTCCATACAAAATGCATGCAACACTCTGCAAAGATATGAGGAGATATTTTTGATATTGAACGTGATTCTCATCTGTTTTCACTCTTTTATCTCCTCGTTTCTCCTTTCTTACTGTTTTCTTCCCAACAAACAGCATGTCATGTTCATCCCAACTGACCAGCTGCACTCCATATTGGCTTTCTTATGTTTCGTTCAAACAGGCTCGGCTGTGCTTCAAAGGGAATGATTTATGACCTTAAATGAATGAATGAAAAGCCATATCTTTCTTGTTTTCAGACTTAGTCTGTTAAAAGCTGTAACTATAACGTCTGCGGCATTATTTCAGCCTGATACATTTATCTAGCTTGGGTAATGACAACAATAAGTATAGTCATTTTTTTATATATCTATATACTTTTTGCTGTTATATAAAACATGTATAACTTAAATACTATTTTGAGCTTTTATTTGTCCAGGCAATTGACATATTGGGTTGAGTAGCTGTATTTCAGACACACCCTGCTACATATTCACACAGGAGCTGCCTACAACCACAGATTTCCTCTGTTGGCTTCCGACCAACTTCACTCCAGTGGTTGGGACTTGAGTGCCTTCTTCCACAGCACATCAACTGAATTTATAGGGAGTGGGGTGTGTGATATTTGTAGCTCTCTGGCTTCTGGTTGTCACTGGATCCCAAAATTTTCTTCCTCTTGCTGGGATTCAAACCAGCAACACTGCAAAGCCGTCTCAAGTGCTATCATTCTGAAATCACTACAGCCAGGAGCGCATATTCATTTGTCTCATTCTGCTTTAATCTGTCTCTCCTACTGTTTTGGGGGTGTGAGGTTGGCTCCGCCTTCATAAACAAAGTAGACATTTAATGCTAAACATCAAAGTGTTGCTGATTCCAACAAAAATAAGGGATGAAAAAAAAGATACCTGATACATGGACATGCCTTAATGTGTTAATATATGCAAAGTACCAAGGATGTGGTGTGGTTAAAGATAGAAAAAATAGGTTATAGGTTGTAGACAGACAGAGATGATCTAGTTATCTCTTTCTTATCAGTCACCAGCTTCTATTAGGATGTTGCATGTGGTTTCAGGACATTACCCATTTCCTCCTCTGTATATCAAAGCCTCTAGGTCCCCCTCCCGCCTGCAACCTAATTCACTCCAGATGAGCACAATAGGACATTTGATTTAGTGTGCAAAGACACATGTACACAGCTGTGTCAGCCTGCGTCAAACAGCTGGCGTAGAGCTTCAGTACGACTTTTAATCATGAATTTGTTTATGTAATTACGATAGAAAAAACAAAACTGAAGACTGCGTTTTATTGTCCTCAGCTGCAGACCGATCAGATATTTCAGTGTGATGTAGGTCTTATTTTTGTTATGTAGCTCACACGGCTAACACTAGCAAACGCTCGCGCTTTAATGACATGCAGGTGATAGAAATCATGTGCAAACAGCAGACGCTCTTCCAAGAGTGTGTCAACACGCATGACAGCTCTCCCAGTGAATATATTTCTGTTGAATATGTTCTTTGGACTCCGGACAAATGGCTCAAATGACCTGTTGCAAAGGCCTGGTTTTGTAACTAACATGTAGTTATTTCTATTACCTTTTATTAAGATGTTTAAAAGTCAAGACAGAGAAGAGAAAAAGTCTGCAGCGCATGGTTTATCTTCACTCTGCCACATTTCCGTAGCCATCAAGTATTAATGCTAGTAGTTGCAGTTGGGTGTCCTCTTCCTTTGTGTTAACTCCAAGCTGACTGAGTTCTGGGCATCAAGAGGTATCATAGACAGTATATACAATATAAGTCTGTCTGGGAATGTTGATCTGAAAACCATAAGGGGTTGTCTTTATCCATTTTGTATTCACTGTACCAGGTCTCTTGTGTGGACTCACACTGGGAGCATCCAAGTTTTTTTGTCCTTTGGCAGGCTCACTGGTGCACTACAACATAAATGCCTGTTATTTCACAACCACAAAATGTATAATGTATTCTTACCAGCAGAGGATGGTCTCAAAGTGCTCAGACAGTTGAACAGGCAGCTAATTTGGGATAGATGCACAATATCCCTTTGAAGTTCTGCTTTAGTGCTAGGGCTTAGAAACTCTCCACTAGAAAACAGAACATAACAGCTTGTCTGTGCTACACTGTTTTAGTTGCTGTGGGGAAGGTAATGTTGAAATTGATTAAGCAAGGTTTTCATTTATGAAGAAGTGCAGAGGAACTCGAGGAAATGGTCTGGGTCACCTTGTCAGAATCACAGTTGTAAAGTCCATTTCAAACAGCTGTATGAATTTTCTTCCTCGACGCAATGTTTTTTTTTTTTTGGCTGCATTCACTGTTTTGTCTCTGCTTTTTATTCATAGATAAGGTGATTCATTCGCTCTGTGAGAAGAGAGAGAGGGCAGTGCAGAGACACTGACACCCAGTCAGTGTCTTTTCCACTGCAGTGTTTCAGAGATGGCAGAGATTATGGGAGGATAACACTGCACAACATGGCCGCCCAAACCAGATCAAAGAAAAGACAATCAAAGCCAGAGTGAAAGCTACAGCAGTAAGCTCTTTTAAATGTCTGCCTCCCCCGCCCCAACTGAGCAAGAGTGTTACCCTCCTCAACTGTTTCCATCCCCAATCTTTCCACTTCTGGGACCGACATAAGCCCTTTTTGCATGAACAGTGGACAGTGAGTAGGCCCGAACATAAATCCTTCAAAGCAATGCAAACAGAACAGTAAATGACCTATGATAATATTAAACCTGAGCCGGTGAGCTGTAAAGCCTATGTAATACCAATACTGATAAGACATGACACTGGTCATAATCATTTACGGCGCTGGGTTTAGGGTGTATAAGATCGTCATGACAAACGACTTGTCGTGACTTATGTGTGGTTTTACTTCAAACGATGTAACCAGAAGGCTCGCAAACCACACGGTCATAACTAAGTCGAAGTTTTGACCCACTTTCTCACACAGGTTAGACAAGGCTATGTAGCGCATGGAGTACAAATCCAATGACACCTCAACATTCATCTCAAATGTCAAGGCTCCTTGACTTTCCAGCCTTTGACCTTTGACTCCTCGGCTCATGAGCATATGTTTTTAGATTGATGAATGCCTTTTTTCTACCTCCAAGACAGCTACTGGTTTCACTTCATATGAGTATGTATGAAAAATCAACATCAGAGACTTCCTTGAGAAGGGTAATCAGTCATTATGAGCGTTCTGTCAACTTTACCTATTATAAGTAATGTGTAAAGTTATACAATACACTGAAAGTTATACTGATAGGAAGCTCCAGCAAACCAGCTGAGATGTTGTCTAAACAGCAACTATTTTAAATGCAAAACACCACTGAAAATGTTGTTGTTTTTGGCTTTCACGTAGACTGTATGAATGACCCTAAACAGCAGTTTGTCTGTTTTTTTCGCAGTAACGCTGAGCTGACCAGCAGAACTGAATTTCAGGGAGCTAATATAAACCATTTTGTGGACAAAACAGAGACTACACGATGAGTTCATACTTTATTACAGTTTACAGCGCAACACGGGCATCCAAAATGAGTTGCATTTATCGGCTGTATTCGTAAGGAAGAAGTTTTATGGCTTTCTACTTGACTTAATAAGCCAGTATTATCTCAGAAACCTCCAACCCTCTGTAGATCAGAAATAGCCTGCTGTATTTTTTGAACCACTTGGAATCTTTTTAACAGACCACGCTTTCATTTGCATTACCACATCTGTGATACAATAAATAATAATTAAGAATGACTAATTAAGCATTTTCTGTTGTGATTAATTAAGTTTTAGTTGAATTTCCAACTGAACCGAGATGAAAAACATTGAGAGTAAGTGTCCTTGAACAAATGAAAAACACTGTGATCGGCTAAAAAGCTGTTGCACACTTTGGGAAAGGGTTGGCAGTTGCGTAAAAAATATCAAATTTGTAGTAAATTGACAGTGTAGTCCTATATAAATAGCCTCACAGTCTGCCTTAGACTCTGCTGCCTTAGATGTTTGATTTTGCCTCAGGGACAAAGGTGACAGCTACACAGAAGCACCTCTGAGGGACAGGTTTACTTAAGGGAGGAAGGATCAAATGTTTCACCTGGACCTGCAAGCAGTAAGGGACAAACCTGTATCAATTAGGAGCATCGTAATGATTACGACTGAGATCAAACACCCGACCTGGCACTGCTTGTCAATTCCACAGACAGCAGCTTTTGGAGTGCCTATAATGTCTGTGAGAGCAAGGATGAGCATGCTCATTTTGATGATGTTTCGTCAATCTGTTTGAAGTTTTTTTTTTTTTTTTTCCTATTCCCTTTTTTTTTTCTCTTTTTGGCTGCACTCCTGCTTGGTTTGCAAAAGCTTTCAGTCTTGGTGACTCATAGCAACATTTTGCTGTCCTAAGTGTCCTTCAACATTTCCCCAACAACGTGGGTAAAAGCTGGCTGACAGCTCTTCACAGTGTCATGAGAAATCCTCTGCTATCTAAACGTACAATTCAATTACACTGAAGTAATTGAAGTTAAGTGGTTTGTTGGCTGGTTTATGTGTATGTTCTGCCGATAGGTTAAATTAAAAATGACTGTAAAGATGAAATAGTCTATCTTATGCAGATAATCTTGGTATGTTCTGTGAGACAACCTTAACTCTATATTGTGGTATTCAGTCATTATCCTGTCAGCCAGCTGCTGCTTTTATCTCTAAGTATTGTTTTGTATTTTCTCTGTTAATCTCTATCTCTACTGCGGTAGTGTAGATAGTGTACTGTTTTTTTATAACTTTTGTGTTGTTCTACTTTTCCAGCGCATAGTTTTCTGAGAATTGAATACATTTCTTTTTGGCATCAGCGCAGCAGACTGTGTGTTTTAAGCAAATAAAACGACTGCTGCTTCTGCTCTAAATATTTAGTCACTGCAAGACTGCAGTTCATGCGCTGTGTCTGCTTTAATAAGAAGTGACTGTGTCTGGATATAAACGCTACTCACATTATTATAGTTTTTTAAAAAGCTCTAAATTTTGCCTTGCACGTGTACAGTTTTTGGCTTTAGGGACCAGCATACAGTCGGGAATGGGTTGTTAAATAGTTTAAAATCAGAGCGGAAAAGTCTGCACGGGCTTCTCACACATACGGCCCAAGACATTGCAGATTCCAGTGCTTCCTGATCTTCAGCATGACTTCAACTTTCCCTTTATAAATTTAGAATGTGGGAGTGGTATTTTCAGCTCATATCATTTTTTTATACTCTCCTGATAGCACTGCTTCCTATGTTCAACATCTTTTCGGTCGGCTTGCATGCTACCGTTGTAATTAAGACCAAGAATTATCAGACCAGAATCAGATGAAAGGCTCATAAAGCACCGCTGAATTCACACGAATGCCAGGGGCCAGTTCAGTTACAGACTTAATTCATATTCCCTTTGTTCCTCTTCAATCTCACAGAGGGTTTGAGGCAGCTGAAGGACTGGAGGGTCTGGTGACAATGTAACAGGTATTAAATAGACCATTTCCAGTGTCACCATGTGGTAACTGAAGGCTTCAAAGAGCCAACAATTTGCTATGAAATTAAACCAGGGATCAGTCTAGCCCACATGACACTGTAAATCTTCAGCACTGAAATGTGAAATGTTATGATGTAGACATTTAGCATGCCCACAACAGAGACCCCTAAACAACCTTATTTTCTTGAAAATATTAGTCCACCGCGGCACAGTCACGTGAAAGAGTTATACACTTATACTTGATATAAATCAGGATTTGTTCCCTGACTGAAGTGGAGTGTGCTACATCACCCTCTAATAGGCCGTTTCAACTCTATATCTGTAAACATGGCAGAAATTATGCTACCTAACCTTGCAAGTAAAATGATTCTGTTTGTAAAGCCTGTTTGGTATTCCAGTCATTCCCAACCAAACCATCTGGTGGCGGTCTTTGCACTCCCCCGGTGTAACATTACTCTTAGTGATCTTGTTGCTCTATCACTTGCTACCTCATTAATAAAATGAGTGATGCTAATAAATCCCATAGGCCACGTGCAATGAAATCATATTGATCTGTGCGCGCACACACACATATATGCCCACCACCATATCAATCCACAAACAAACGCCAAAAGGAGCAATGTGAAACACTCTACTATTAAAATATTTAATTTGAAATCCCTTTTCACAGCCCTGTACCTACCTTTGCTCAGTACATGCACACTATAAACACATACTGAAGGCTTGGCTTTCGAACACAGACCAGAGAAGAATGTTTAATCAGCCAAGGTCACTGTGTGTTGCCATGCACTGTTCTTGAAGGAGGTTCTGGGAGAATAGAGGGACCATCTCTCATCTGTATTCTCTTCAGATGGCTTGCGTAAGTAGGATCATGCAGATATGGGATTTTTCTCTGAGAATTAAAACCCAGATGTCATGCTAACAGACACACACATCCTCGCCCACTAAAATATTATTTATGGCTCTGCAGTCAGCATAACTAATGCCTCGCACTCAGCAATCACTCACTGTGAACAATGCAAAAATAGTCTTCAATTTGAACTTGCTGGCAATAATCCAGTTCCACCCATGTACCAGAATGTATTTGCCCCCGAACTCTGCTCGCACACACACACACACCCACTTGAATGTTAATCATTAAAATATTTCACAGAAAGCAAAATATAATAATAGTGCTGTTTCCTTGATTCTAATCTCTCTGCGGCCCCTGTTATTTCTGGATGTAAATATTAAAAACACTGCACAAGGCACAAATGTGTTTGGCTATTTCTTTAATGATTCATCTACTTTAGAGATAATCCAATCCTTTAGTACGCTGTTTAAATGCAGAGAAACATATTGACTTTTGCATTTAAATTTTTCATGTCATTTGAAATGGGAATACTGAATTTTTAATTAATCATTTCATGCCTACAGTAACTAAAAAAAAATGAAATCCTGCATTCACATAGTCAATTCGTTGCCATATAGCAGAGGTTTTTCTTACAAAGGGATTTTAAAACGTATTTCTCTTGATTTATGAAAAATTAATATTTGCAGTGCATCAATGTATCGGCAGATAAATGTGACAGTATGACATGTTCATGCATTTTGTTGTGGCAGAAATCCCAGATCCATCCTGAAGTGGCAATTGACTGAGCTACTGATACGAAGCTGCCGAGAGCCTTCCGCTGTTTTACATAGAGAACAGAGGTTTTGATGTCCCCCGATAAATTGTGCTGCAATAACTGTCTCAACACAAAAGATAACATCGATACGTCGCAGGTACAAGCAATGCAGCATTATGACAAGTGTGTTTCATGCAATATTTGATTATGCTAATGCACAAAACAAATAAAGCCAAGGCTTGAATATAGACACCAAAGAGCAGTTTAATATGTCTTGTCTTTTGCTTTGAGACTCTATTCTTGTGGTTTCTGCTTTACAAAAGAGATCAAAACCTGACTTTTTACCTGACTGTCCTCCAAAAAACAACTTATAATAAAACCACTGATGGGAAAGTACAAGCTGCAGATATTACTTTTGGGTACAAGTTGGATAAGACTACATCACTAATGTAAAAGAGATGAGGGCCTTTATCATTTTAATGTCCATCCTGGCATTTTTTGGCAAAACACACGGTTCTCAGGGACCCTGTGAATCAAACCTTTTTGAGCCCTTGCCCATATTATTGCATTCCCCGTCCTGTCATTATAATTCCACACAACGGAAAAGCATTCTGAGCCTGTGCCAGCCACCTATACTTAGAGCGGAAGACATTAAATGGAGACATACCTGAAGTGACACAAACTTGGCAGGGCTGAAATAGTTTCCAGATAGTTAATTAACCTTAGCGACTGTTACAGCAGTCTTGCATGGCTGGTCAGTCACAACCCGGTGCTGGGATAAATGCAACCAGTCATGTTGACATGTCACAGTTCATACATGTCACGCGTGTACTGCCAGCCTTTACACTTTGTTTAGAGCTGAGTTCACAGGGTGTTTTCATCAAGGAGGGGGAAATGGTGTGCAGTTGTAATGTTATGCAAACATACTAGAGGTCTCTCTGTGCTCATAATTAACTGCGATAGTTTGCAAAATTGTAGACCCGCGATACAAGCAAATGTTGTTTTTTTACTCCTTTTTTATAAATTAAACAAATGGATATTTTCAGAATGTACCAAATACAAAAAAAAACCATGTATTATCACTTTACTATTTGGCTTTTAAGTTTTGGTTTTACTAAAGATTTCTGACCCTTACCAATATAATTGATGAATTGATGAATACCATCTTTTACGTTGCTTATTTTAGTTCTTAATGAATCTAAGTAGCTTGTGATTTTGGACTCATAATAATACCAAACCTATGAAACAAACAGTTTGACGCAGAGCACCAGAAGATTGTGTAAGTCAGTCACTTTTCTCTGTAATTTTACGGAAAAAATCAATTGACGAAATACTGTAGGTCAACTGGAAATAAAATTATTTATGTTTTGCTGAAATTATTTTCAGCTTTATGCGAGACTTTAATCTTTTTAGTATGGTTATAGAATGAATACGTTTTTTCATGAATCTGTTGGAGGGCAGTTTTAGTGCAGATAGGTAGTGAAAACCATTCTGAAGTTTGAGTTATTGCAGTAGTTTGCGGCATGAAGTCCAGATGTCACTCTGCTCTGATTTTATGGTGAGAAAACTTCAAACCAGGAGGTGACAGCCCAAAGTAACTATTAAGTCCACATTGTGACATAAACATTTATGTGGATCACCCTCCTGCTTTTTAACCTTTTCCATATTTTCCACCACTGTGCCACACATAGCTACATTTCGACAAGATCCTTCTGCAAATCGAAACGTTTCTATGACACGATCAAGAATGAAACATCTGGTGGGTAACACTTGGGGCGGAAAAAAAAGTCATCTCATTTGTTGAAAGAGATAGCATGTGTCAGAAAAATGGATATAAAGATGGTGGAGGAGAGCCCAAACTGAAATGAGGGAATGATGACACTTGTCTGGCCACGATTACACAAATAAACAGAAAACAGGTGGGAATGGTATACACCCATTCACCAGTGTTCATTCTTTGCTGTCTGTTTCTCAGCCACCATTTTGTGAGTCCTTCTTTATGGTGGTAAAAAAGGATTTTTAGCCACAGGGACTCCATGTAGGTTTTTCAATTGTAAGCAAACCAGTTTCCTATATCGCATTCAGTGCCAAACATAGAGACCTTTCTATCCCAGACATTCAACAGAAAAGCTTAATGGAAAGTTCAGCACACGACTCGATTTAGTTCTGCAAATAGATGCCTGAAGACTTTTGTCAAGTCAAACAAGATGATTACAATATTTTGTAACAATTTGCTGAGCAAACCCAGCCAGTTTGAAAAGGTATATTAGCATGATATTGACGCCAAAAACAATCACGCCTGACACACTGGATATCCCAGCTTCTTTCATATAAGCTCTATGAACGTCATACCCCAGCGTCCATTGCCTGACTTGTTCCTGTCAAATTGCACCCTGATATTTTGTTTTAGCAGAGCTGAGGTGATTTAAGAAATCCTAACAGAAGAAGACATGCGGTTTGTATTCTCATGGCTGTCTCTGCTTAAATGTCTCCAGATTCTTTATGGAAAGGATTGTAGGGGGTGATTTGCTGACGTTATTTACACGGAGAAGGTTTTGTAGCCTCCCTGTTGGCCAGAACATCAGGATTTTGGAATTTTTTGGCAGTGACCTACATCTGGATTTCTGCACTAGAGGGTGCCCCACCCCCTGACAGCCTTTCACTGAGCCACAAGTCTGCTTTTCTCTCTTTCTCGAAGGAACACTGCAACCCACACCATTGTGAATGTAACCATTCAGTGTTCCCTGTCACACATATCAGAGCAGAGTCCAGTGAAGTCTTAAAACAATACTTCCTGTTGTGCTCACTGGATAACTGTTACAAATGTGCAGCAAAGGAGAGAGAACCAGAAAGTGGCCTTTGGGTCTTTCTGTTGGATGTGAAACAGAATGTGGAGGACCCAATCTGGTTTTCATCCTCAGTGCCCCACCCTGGCTGAAATACAATGGATTGGGAGCAGGCCTGTGACTTTTAACTCACTCTGCAGATTCCATGCTCTGCCGCCAGCCTGGCCAATCTGCAGCCTGGAAAAATCCCTTGATGTGTCAGCCAAAGCAGCTTTGAATCTAATCATAAGGCCATAGGTTCCCTTGTAAAAGAACATCCATGTTCGTTCACTTAGACACAAGGGAATTGCGTTTATGGTCAGCAATGTGGAAAAAGGCAGATTGATTTTAGCCATGAATTTCAGTTCCTGAAGTGATATACTTCAAGGTACAGATAGTTTGCTAAACCTTTTCAATACTTAATCAGCGAATTCCCTTATGTTCTCTGGCTGGACAACAGTTTCAATAATTTCAATTTTTGTCAGTTGTTGAAATTTTCCCATGATTTTTCATATACAGTCAAATATATCAGTTTGGCATGGCACCTAGGGTTTGTAATCAAATCTATATTTGTCTTTGTTACTTCCAGTCTGTTATTGAGGCACGGTTTTCCATAATAGAACAAGAATGGACACTTTAATTAAAGAAAGCTGGTATGAATGAATGAATGACTATGTCAGTCTTTGAAAGCCCAGTTGTTCATCCGTCAAACTTTGAACCGCTGTTCTACAGACTTCAGTGTCTCCGCGGTGGTTTTTGAATGATTTTCTTGTTGTAGCCACCGTACAAACAAAGGCACCCCTGTAGATTTATGTCTCATCCCTCTCTCTCATATTGGACTCTGAGGGCTTTAAGGCTGTAATTAAATTCCAATCCCCACTCTCACTTCTCTACTGACTGTCCCTGTCTCTGTGGGAGGTTGAGAAGCTGGGTTTACCGCCTGTTGTGGTTTGTTTGAAAGATCCAGAGTTCTCTGGAAACCCCAGCTATTACGATAGAATTCACACATGTGGTGCAGAGAGAGAAAGAAAAGGCCTCAGCTCATACACAGATCCAGGACTGGTGTGACATCCGGTCTGGTGGAGCATTTGAGACACTGCAGCGTGGGTGCGTGTTTTAGTCACATTGCACCTCTCGTTGTGAGCTGCAGGATTCGAGTACTCTCATGTCAAAGTCAGGGATTGCCATTCCAGCACGTTGCTTGCATATGATAGTGCTTTCAGGGTGTTAAGATGCCCATCTGAATAACTCCATCATTGTACCTATCAAAGCTTTGCCTTACCAGACGGCCACCCACTGCCAAAGCACAGATTGCTGGCATTGGCCCATAGCAGGGCCAACAAACTGGAATCAGCTGCAGCAGCGGGCTGTCAGTTGGGACTCCTGACAGCGATATGAGGGGCTAGACTGAACAAGTCCAGTCCAGCGGGGACCAGCGGGAGAGGAAGGATGAGTTCTGCACCACTGATCCAGAGTGACAGTGATGGACAGGTTCAGAGAGGAGAGCTGATGGCCAAGGTTTTTCTCCTGTCTGGACAGTGTTTGAAAAGATGGACATGACGGTCGCAAGGCTTCGAAGTCCAACAGGGCATGTGTGCCTGAGTGTGTGTGTGTGTTTTTTGTGTGTGTGATGGGCGCATGTGTATGAGTGCCTGTTCCAGAGCGTTGATGTGGATGTGCATGCATGTCAAACGGTCAAGCAGAGCAATAAATGTGAGAAGTGACACTGGAATCTGAGATCAAAAACTTTTTTATGTTCGATTTTTTAGGCCTTTTTTTTCCGACAGAGTAATGTATTAAATAACAATACAAACACAGTAGGGGTGGGATAAAGTACATGGAATATACAGATTTGGAAATAATTGTTGGACCACTGTGACAATGTAGTGGAAAGTCAACAATTGTCATAAATGTGACTTGTAAAGCCATCAGGGTTTTTTTTGGCAAATTTAACAAAGACATAAGCTGTATTTAATTAATGACAGCAAAAGCCCAATTTTCTCAATGACAACTAACATATAAAGAAAGAACATGTTGAAAAAAAAACCAATTAATGTCAATTAATTTCAAATGGTTATGTTGAAGGGCTGTTATATTGAATTACTACAGAAAATTACATTTCACTGTCTAATAAGTATTTCCAAACCTGTATTGTATTATATGATATACACAGATATATGTTGTTTGAAAAAGAGGCACTAAATTAAGACTCTATGCACTGACTTGTACATTGTTTCATCTCAGTCGTCAAATTCTGTGAAACTGACACCACAATACAGTGAATAAATACGTACATAAATCTTGCTTTTTGACTTTTTAGGGGTATTTTTTTTTCTTCTTCAGTTGTGCAGACATCATGATTGTATTGTGAGTTTAGGCTAACCCTAACCCGTAATCAGGGTGGGAATCTAAGAGTGATTTGTGATACTATCGCATCACGAGCTACTCTAAGATGCTCATCCTTAAACGCGATGTATCGTCGATGATTGTCATGCAGTACGTCAAGTATCGCAAAATTGTGTATTGTGATGCCGTTGTTATCACGGGCAACATACTGTAATCGTACTGTACCACGAGTTACTCTGTGATTCCCACAGCAACACATTTGATCCTCATGGTGCTGGGAACTGTCTCTGTCTTGTTATTTGTCACAAAACATGCTCCTCTGCAGCTCATGCTTCATCGAGAGTCAGGGTTCCCTCTGACAAGTATGTCAAGAACAAACATTCCCAAAGGCAGCAATTAATGCTGAACTCATAACACACGATGGTACCCTTGGGCCCTGGATATAATATGAACATTGGCACCCACTGTAGTGTCGTTTATCCAGTTGTCTGCTTTGATGGCACTCGTACTTACACAGTTTTTCTTGTTAAATTGCATGCACATGTGCTTGTGCTTTCACTCGCTCACTCTTTCAATGCAAAATATTTTCTCTGCATTCATAATTCTTTGGGCTGATGTCCTAGAGACAGATTATATGTTCTATCATACCCAAGGACAAGTAACAGAAGTCATTTTTTCCAAGGGAACTGATTTTTCAGACACATACATTATAGAATGGTACAACTTCAGATGCAGCTAGGCTGTATATCCTCTTTATGATGAAATGAATCTTTTGTGACTATGACTTCTCCTTCAAGATTTGCAGTTCCTCCAAGAAATATATGCCCAGTATATTCAGGACAAATCCCTCCTTGACTTTCGGGAAATAAGCTAAAACAGAAGCCTTGTCCTTCTCATTTCTCCTGGATGACTTCAAGGTCTCCACTGTTTCCAACACACCTACAAGTCCCAATTTCAATAAGGTTCATTGCATTTAACTTTTGACAGAAGATGCTTTCAAAATCAATATTTGATATACTCAATCATAAAACTGAAAGTGAAATGACCATCACATGTGTCTGGCATGAGAGATTGACATACAGCATTTGGTATCTGCGGTTTGTGGGCCTGCTTCCTCTTCTGTGTGAGGGGGTCAGACAGAGCTCTGGGTTTAGACTTTAGGGGCTTTGTGAGGTAGTTAAAAATGTTCCTGCTCACTTTTCCAGCTGCAGCCTTTTAACGGTGCATTAAATGACAGTTACTCTCAAGAAGTCACCAGGGAAAACAAGAAATGCTGTTTGAAATCACGGAAGGGTCAAGAACAATCGTTTTTCACTGCTCACTCTTTTGTGCAAGGAGACAAACCAGATACAAGAAAAGAGCCCTCTTTAAACATTAAAACCCTTGGCTTGTTTTATTGTAATTGTTTTAATTTAAAGCACTCTCACCAGTAATGATCAACATGTTTGGAAAATTGCACAGATAAACTCCCCTGTTATTCATTTTTAGACATTATATCTCCGAGATTTGCTATTTTGTTTTATTAGGCAGAATGCCATCTTCAGATTTGGAAACGGTTCATTGCTTCTTTGACCTCAGACAGAACAGCTCACAGTCAAGGCCACATGCTACATATTTATCCTTGTTTTGTGTGAGTTTAAACCCAAAGAGGAAAACTATTGCCATAGTTGCGTACTTCTCTTCTTTCTTCCACTACGTTTCATTCACTTAACATCACAATATGGAACATTTGTATTCTCAGCACTCCTGAAACAGTCTTGAGTCAAGACCTTTCTCAAAGTAGAAAGAGAAAAGTGATAAGGAAAAGGACTCGGGGCACACAACACATGCCCTAAGCTCAGTGGGGGATTTTCCTTCTATGCGTTTGCTGAAAAGACCCATCTTGCCCTTTTTGCTCTGCAGAAGTTGAAGATGCAGAGTTCCTGAAATGCAGCTTATCATTTAAAATGCACCTTCACGGACGTTTATTTATGAGTGAAAAGTGAAATGTGACCAAGGCAGGAAGAAGCGTTGCACCATGCTCTCCATAGAGTGAAATGTAAAAGACATATGGAGGTGTGGGGTGAAAACTTGGAGATTTCTCAGGCTGCCTCAAGCTTTTTACTCTGATCTCTCACAGAACAGAGAACACAAAGCTGCAGCTCAGAGTGAGTTTCCATAACATATCATGGTTTTTATTCCGAAGACTGTTTTCTTGCACAGAAAAAAAAAAAAAAGGCAAGGGGAATTGCTTCTAAACAACACAGAGGCAGATATATTTCCTCTTGTACATATCATAAATCGTGCATCATTACAATTCTTACATTTTAAACCATTTTCTATCCAAGGAAACTAGATAGTCTGAGTCAGTGTGTCTACTTTTCTCTGGCACACTGATTCATATTCATACCAACAGGAAAAACTAAGGAGCAGTCAGAGAAAAGTGCCTTGCTTCTGGGCACGCTGATAGAAGGAAGTTGTTTCGGCTTCCTTCTGAAATTTAATCTCTACATCTATAAAAATGTCAGGGATTATTCCAGAGTGAATATCGGCATCAAAGTAAGGCATATTCCATGTAGTAAGCAGTGATATGAAGGTCTTTATTCACAGAAAAATGTAGGTTTATGCTTTTTCATTGTCAGAAAGTTTATATTGAAACTTTTTCTCAAAACAAATGTCACAACAAAAGACTCTAGTTATTTTGTTCTGTGTTTGATTTGTGTTTTGTGTTAGTGGGTGGTTTACAGCATGCGCGCTATGTCTAAACTCCAGAGCCAAATATTTTGATGAAATATGAACCCTTGTTGATGTAGTCTGTAGTAAAGGTCGTTAAATGACTACAAGAGAACAATAATAAAACATGTCGCCATGCGTAGACTTTGAGAGCATCACAGCTCTGCAGTTTTAAAGCTGAAACCTAACCTTTATTCAACTTCCCTTTTTTTTTTTTTTTTAAACCCGTCACTTTGATTTTCAAAACGATGGCCCAAGAAAATATTGCTTTGGGCATCTTTTGAATGCAACTTCAACCATGACATTGATTATCTCAGCTTCATAATTAACTCCACATGCTACTGTATCGCTGAATCTCACACTCAGAAAACGCTTGGTACACCCTGGGTGAGTTATTATAGCAACTGTAAGTAAATTAGCTGTGAATAATACCCTTTTAAATAAAGCATTAGTCAAAGACACCCTGCAGTTTAAATGCTACAGATTTTCTCAATGAACCAGCAGTGATGTCAGTGGCAGCTGAAAAAGTACCGTCTCATCAGTCAGAAAATGAGCGTGTGTGCACATAGCTTCGCCACACCGCTGGGAAACTACTACACTTTATGTCAGAATTTACTACGCAGTATACGTTTAAAGCAGTATTTTACAATAAAGAAATAAATATTCAATTGTTTGTTTCTGTGGGGTTTTTTTTTGGATAAAAATGGAAATGCAAAATCAGTGCAGATGTGTTTGTGTAATGGTGGGCTTTTCATGTAAATAATGGCTATACAGTTTCAGCGATATATGAAAAACATCTGCGCGAATGATCTGTAATTATCACTCGGAATCAAACAGGCTTTTTCTTGAAATATTTATATATTCTATAGCATACGTATTTTGGCGAGAAGGGAAAAATCTCTCTATCAAAGATGTTTTTTTTTCTGTCAAAGCTGTGTCAATGCTGTCTCACTGAATTGACATATCAAAAGGCTCTTTGAAGCGGGACAAAAAAAATGACCATGTTTCATTTTCAAGTGTTTTCTTTTTCTTTTTTTTTCTCATGTTTGAAGTGATGTTGGACATTCACGACTAGAGTTATGCAGTTTATTCAGACATATTTATTATTATTATTATTTTGAAGAATTGTAAAAATTAGACTCATTACATTATCATTCTCCTGTCGGTCTGAAATGGCCAAAAACTGTTGCGTCCAATTGCTTAAATATGGGAACATTCCTCTCTCTCTCGAGCTTTTCACTAATAGCAGTCATATGTTATGTTTCTGTCTCGGGGGAAGCCTTTACTATTATTTGAAGGGAGACAACCCAACACAAACACAGGCCTCTGTGGAGTGTTTACTGTATAATGGGTGTGACAGTCTACCTTAGCCCAGTTCTGAGGTCACCTCTGCTATTTCCTACGAGGTACGACAGTTTTACAACTGCAGGGCTCAGACTCGGATTGTTTCTGACATGTTCGACTGCTGCTACTCTCTGCCCGTCTCACAATCTCTCCTTCTCTTTCTCCTCGGCCGTGCATATTCTTTGACTCGATCTGAAACACTCTCTTTTCCTTCTCCTCACACACGCACACAAGAAATTATATCAAGCCTTTCTCAGCCGGACTCAAAAAGGACTCTTGAGCATATTTTAAGCCTAAAGTCTTAATCTTTTATAATAGGCTTCTTTGTGGAAATCGTGGAAGGCCATTTTTCTTTTTAAACGGCCTGCTGTCTGGGGGGCTATTTGTGGTGACACCCTAACAAGCACTAAAACAACAAACTAAAGGCTAAAATTAAAACTTTGCAGCACAGTTAAAGTATTGCATTGCAAGATTTTACAAGAACTAAGAAACCAGATAAAACATGGAAGCTAATTTGAACAGCGCAGTGGAATTTTCAGGTCACCGCTTTAAACTAAAACAAACACAAAAAGCTTTGCGGTGTTTATTTGTGCCACACATTCACATCCACCACATGGACTATGAGCACTATCTGCATTATGTGCCAGAGCACGAAAAAAAAAAACAAAAAAAAAAAAACAAGGGGAAAAAAAAAAAAAAAGGAAAGTGAGGCAACCAGATTTCAGTTTTTGTTTTGCTGTTTTTGTAGGCATGGATTCTTCTTAGTTTTAGGGCATTAAATGCGCAGAGAGAAGCCGAGTCAGCCAAGGCAGTGCAGTGGTGTAGAGTGAGACAGTGGCAGCAGAGCAGGAGCGATTCAGATGTTCTTTATCTTACTGCTGCAGAGTAAAATGTAGAGGAATGTAAGCTGTACATTTACAGAGGCCCTGAGGAAATATAATACTCTTTCTGCATTGTGGCTGTACTAATGTAATTATGCATAGTTCCTGCACCAGCTAAAGAAAAGATTGCTATCCAAGAATATAAACAAGTCTGCAAGAATGCCTTTTCATTTTAATAATAATATATATTTTTTTAAAGACCCCATAGCAAGACCCTGGTGGAGCTGGTCAAAAAAAAAACCTCCTCTGTAAACATTATTCTCATCCAAGTTTGGAAAGAGTTTAGTATAATTCACGAGAAAAAACAAAAAAACATATAGATAAACCTTAATTCTTCACACATATATTCTGGCTACATGCAGTCAGCACGCACATGGATCCACACACGCTACAGTTTGGACCAGGCTCTGTGATCTGATTTTGAATGCAACATCTTGTTTGATGTCTTTTTGATGATGGACATGAAATAATGTCCAAATCACCAGAGGCAGGAACATCAAACAGATCCAAATGAAAACACGGTAATGTCTTCTCGGACTGGGCCTTATTGCGCCTTCATTTGCCACTGCCCCATGAAAAGTGGGCTTTGAGTGCGAACAGATAAAAGATGAGTTGATAAATGAAGCACTTTCATCTGCAACAAACTTCGGCAACTTTTTCATTTGCAGCACAAACACTGCATGGCTAATACACTGCATCATAATGTAATCAGATAATCACAGATGGTAATGTCAGTGACTGGTCAAAATGTCAGAGGTGGAAATAAATCTTTGAAGAGGATGTATGGCTGGAAATCATCACAGCAGGATAAGGAAAGCCCAAGATATGCTGATCTTTGTATCAAGAATGCCCCCAGTCTTATTGGGAAAAGGATGTCATCATCTATATATTGTTCAATTTCAGAATCCAATGTGCTTTAAGATAATAGGGTGACAGAGCTAATGCAGAGCACAGGTGACTTAGTGATAATGAACCAATATATATGCATCATGCAAAACCGATCCTTATGCTTTGCAAAGGGAGCGAGGTGTGTTCATTCATCACAATTTTGTCTGTTATGAAAATCCTAACTTCTCCTCGCAGTGACATCACACACATCCTAAAGGTTTTCGTCTCACGTGGAGCCTATTGTAAGCCGCCGTGTCGATCCCCTTGCGTTTAAGAATGAGGGAACTTGAACAGACAATGCCCTGCTCGCTCCCGGTGAACTATGAGTGAGTCATCAACTTTGTGTTTAATTTGATTTATAACTGAATGGAAGCCAAGTTTCCGTATAATTTATAGACTGGTTTGGTGTCTTCCAGGGCTTTTGGATAGCTCTGTGTAAACTGAGAGTCCGATGTTCAAACAACAAGGCAAGGAGCCATAGTGCACTTGTGAGCTTTGTCTTGGCCTCTGCGTCAGCCTCTTGACAGCAAACTGGCATCAGCTCCATCTAATAAAGTGCACCACCCAGCTTCTACAGCGACTAAAGCATGTACCGTACGTCCGCCGAGTGTATGTGTGTGTGTGTGTGGTCAGTCGGTGCGGGGTACTCCTAGAAGATCACAGCTGATAGACATACTGAATGCTAAATCTGCTAAATCTGTGGTGTGAGTCTCATCCACTCTGCCGCCTCTTTGTGTGATGTGCTACAATTTAGCGCATGGAATGACTTTAATAGTGAGAATGATCAAAAATGATTAGGGCATATCTTGTTAGAATAATCACTGTCATGCAGTATTCGTACGGTGGCAGTTATGTATGGATTATAACAGATTTTTTTATGTAAAACAAGAATAAGCAGCCAGACGTCTGCGAACAAGAAAAAATTCACATTTATTTGATATCAAACAGGAGTTGAATTAAATATCAGCTGATGATGGGCTCTTACAAAAGAAATAAAATGAACCTAATCAGTGCTGCAACAAGTCACACTTCTTAACCATGATCTTTTTGTTTTTTTTTTTACCTTTTTTCTGAATAGTTCAGTTAATAAATTAATTAGTGTCAAAGGATGAAATATGTCCGCAGAACTGCAATATCGCATTGACACGAACATAAGTCTTAAAACCTGACAATTTCTTTCAAGTAAAATAAATTATATCCAATTCACTCCGAATCTGTGCATGGCCTGGTGTTAACAAATGTACTACTGGCAAAAAACTCATCATTCATGAAAGCAAAAGCACTTCACAAGCAGAGACGTGAGCATGATTTCATATGGACTAATATCTCTTGAAACGTTTCTTTTCATATTCAAACATACTACAACAAGTCAAGTGTGAGAGGAAAAGCACATTTCCACCAGTTTTATTAACCTTGTCTGAAGAGGCTTATTAACATTGAAAGGGCATAACTACTGACTGGTTGCCATTTCTTTTTTTTTTTCTTTTTTTAATTTTATTGACTTTTTACACTAGTGGTACAGCAAAATATATTTTCTTTAGCTGTTACTTTGACAACAGTTAAATGTGCAATAGAGAAAATATAAGGCCTGAGTCTGAATTAGTGGTTTCTTAACTTTACAATCCTGACTGTGTAGTGGAGCCACACTAGTTCTAGTTCTGTACTTCATGACTAAAAAGACCCTGGTTCTGCAAAGTCCCCCAGAGATATGTCAGGAATCAGTTCAGTTCTTTGCTTGGAGTATTTTTTATCCATTACTCTTTCAGCTCTTCTTTCAGTATAACAGAAATACCAGACTTATCTCTGACACAGTGATCTGTGTGTTATTCTCTGCACCTCTTTAGTCCAACAGCAGAGCTTTCACAGTCCACATTTGTCTGGCCTCGGATGAACGTGTTTTGTGTGTTAATGAGATCTGTGTGCAAAAAAGTCATTTATTCGTTCCTTTTCCCACCCAACAACATTTCACTTCCTGTCCTAACAGGAAGGGCATGTGGAGTGCGGAGCCAGACTTGCCAGCTCTCTTGACATCAACCGAAAGCACCCATCCGTTAAAACCTGTGCAAACAAAGATGGGCAGCTCAAAGGCTGGTAATGAGCTGCATTTGTCCGTCGCTGGGGGCCTCTCCCTCCTGCACACAGTCTTCGTTGTTGGGTGGAATGATGCACCCATCGCTCGTGCCTCGGTTTATGTGATAGTAGGACAGAGGCTGCGGTGCATCGCCAAGCTCAGGCATGCTTTTATGATACGCGTCCTCACTCTCACTTCGAGGCGAAGGGGAGAGCTCCTCCTCTTCCTCCGGGGGGTACGGCGAAGCGGAGGGTGAAGGTGAGTCTCTCAAGTTTGGCATGCTGGTGTAAAGGGAGTCTCTGTTATTGTTGGGTGAATGGGAGCCTATATCCTCCACTGCAGTAACAGTCTCAGCACCATGGCCGCCCTGGCCTTCTAGGCGCCTGGGGGCTTTCTGGGCGCTGTAGAGCAGGGAGTGAGTCCTCTGAGGCAGTAGGGGGGCCTCCAGTGCCTCTTTATGGTGGGGGTGCAGGAGCAGCTCCAGGGTGGGGTGGCCTCCTCTTCCACTTCCTCTCTGGGGGGATGAGGCCTCGGCATGATCTGCCACAATGGCGTCATCCTCACTGCCACTCCCACCCCCGCCTTGGTCCACTGTCACCCTGGTCTGAGAAGGTAAGGCTCTGTCCCTCTCCCTCTGGGCGTCGCGACCTTTGGGAGCCCCGCGGGGCCTCAGGTTATTGTGGACAATTTCAGATATGATCATCTTCTCAAAGGCAGCATCGTCCAAGTTGAGGCCCCCCAGGTCACCCGGTGCTCGGACGCCCACAGCCTCATAGTCTTCGTCTCGCAGGGAGTAGCTGTTGTTGAAATTGCCATTGAGGGGGAGAGTGTCCATGGCACTGATGTCCCTGCTGTTGCTCAGAGAGTGCTGTCCTGCAATAAAAGGCAGAAAAAGCAGGTGAGATATAATCTTTCACCTTTGAATATAAAATAACCTCTAACACGCCATCCACATACAATTATACTGCTCAGGAAACTTGTGCTCTTTGATCTTTGGGGTAATTTAAATTTTACACAAATACAAGAGTTTTAAAATTCAAAGGAGAACCCAATTATCTCCCACCATGTCCATACCGATTATGTCCGAATATGATTATAGCCAATCTAACATCATCCTGAACAATATTGGACAAATGAGGAAAAAAAGATGAAAAAAATATACATAGAAATATATATATATATATATATAAAACAGCCACACACTATAAAGTAGCTGATGACCAGGTAACAACATAACAGCATACAAAAAGCAACAAACAGGATAAGGGCTGGAGTAAATAAATAAATAAATAAATATCTTTAAAAGAAAAAAAAAGCTGATGGGGAAGTGTTGTGACATTAACAATGAATAAAACATTCCACCTGTCAAAAGAAAACAAGACAAAAGAGTAATGTTGAACACAGATGGCCATCCACCTCTCTGCACGGGGGCCCCACAAGCACAGCAACAACCCCCACACCACGACAGACAGGCACGGTGCAATGACTCACTTTGCCACCACTCACATCAAGTGTGTCTGCTCAGGCTATCTGGCCTAAGAACAGCTGATGTGCAAAAAAAGTAAAACAGATGCTTTTTTCAATTGCAGCAGAAACAACAAAATCACTGAAATAAGACAAAAGTGGAAGCTTGTAACATCTAGCCTGGATTCAGTCGATCCAACTCAGATTGTGTCCTTGCAATTAACTGTAATTTAGCCCATGTGATGACTTGTTCAAATTGTTGTAGGTGGATGGAGAATGACAGCGAAATTATGTGTTTAACAGTTCGAGAGAGCTAGAGGACAAATCAAGGATAACTGAATCCTGGACTCAGCAGGTGAAAGGGTTCAGCAGCAAGCACAGTTTTTTTTTTTAAAGTCTACAGTCAAAACAGGAACATTTCCGCACGAAATTATATCTTTCTCTCGTTTAATGACGCATTTCCTTCCTTTTTGAAGTGTGTATTTATCAGTTTTATGTGAACAAAGTATACACACACACACACACAGTGGAGTACTAATTTTGCATAACCCTGTGCTTAAGCTCAAGTAGCAGGATGAAAGTGAATGGGGGGGGGGGGGGGGGTATTTTTATTTTGT
>JAPQRN010000010.1:13282058-13304871 GCA_037367275.1 Coranthus polyacanthus
TTTGATTTGATAGGAGGGTTTTATTTACTGGGTACACTCTGAGCCTGTAAGTGAAAGGCTGACATTTTGTAGCGTGAGGGGATGTCGTCACAGGCAGTCTTCTTTGCACCCAGAAAAGGGGAAACTACCGGTTTCAAATGAATGTGTCTGAAAATGGATGATAGCAACTAAAAAACTAAAAAACAAACAACAAAAAAAAAAAACCAAAAACGTGGCTCTAAAAAAACAACATCAAAGACATTTCTAAAAAAAGAGTGAAAAGAGCGCACAGAGCAAAAGTTCATTAAAAACTTGAACAGACCCTACTTCAAATTTGCATTTGTTTATGCACAGGCAGTGAGTTTATTGCAGGCAGGTATTGTCTATCGGGAGGGGAAACGATGTGAACAGAATTCAACTGGACACCGCGACAGCTGCACTCTGGGAACCATTCCAGCAGAGATTCATCCAAGATGTTCGCCTTACTGATTTTACTGCATCGAATGAACATCTGCAGAGAATTACTTAGTATTAATACACTTATAATGGAAGACACGCTCATCCTTTTTCGGGAGCTAAATGTAATGACAATAGCAGGCGAAATTATGTCAAGTTCAACAGTCTCTCTGTGCGGATTTCATACTTGCCTGGTGATCTTCACACCAGGTTTTGACATTTGTGTGTCATACTGTTGCCTGTCCTATTCTTAAACTTCTTTCCATATGTCAAATCCTTGGATTTTTCCTGTTTGCGCTGATTTTTCATCTGCTGTTAAATAAAGCTCTGGGTACAAATTGCCTATTGCCTCTCAGACTGCAGTCTGTTGCTCCAGTGTTTAGGCACAGCTAAGTACGACTACAATTCCCCAAGGAGGAGAAGTGTTTCTACAAAAGGAGGTAAAGGTAGGTAAAGGAGATGTTTACTGTGACATTCAAAATTACCTGCTAATTAATTATTACCACTTTTTATCTGTCTCCAGTGTTCCAATGTTAACATGCAATTATCTTACAATGATTAAGCAGCTAAACATTTTAGAGCAATAAAGCACAAGCTGTCTGCACACACTGAGTTCTGTATTCGAGCTGCTCGGCTGCTGCTGAGCTCACAAAAAACATCAACGGGGTTCATGAAATGTCTTTGATTTTCTGAACAGACATTGTTTGGTCCCAACCCTGCTTCATTATCTCTGGGTGTGCTCTCATTGTGCTGTTAGCATGCTCGCAACACAAAAACAAGACCATGAATACTGCCCTGGTTAAAGCTATATGTGCATATTCTTTTCTTACTCACTTTTGCCATACTGCTGTTTTTGTATATTATTCTCTTTTATCATCAAATGCCTGCAAGTATCTGAAGGCTATGCCCGCATTGCGTCATGCGGTTCTGTTTTTTTTCTTTGATTGAGTTTCTTATGCTCTGCCAGTGAGGAACTAGGTCACCATGAACACTGACATGACTTAAATCAAAGTCAATTTAATTTATAGTGAAGTAAATAAAATGTAAAGATTTCAACACATTGTAGAGATATCATCCATGAATATACGGTACTAGCCTAAATTATCTAGACCGACGTATATAGCTCACATTCAACAGAGAGGAATCCCCGTATGACTGCTCAGTCAACAAGATAAGATAGCATTGACATCTTTAGGCTTTATCCCTGGTGTTTACAAACTTGCTTAGATAAGAACTGCTTGATATACAGGGAAGGTAGAGGTGAAAAACAAACGGCAAATCTAGAGTAATTATTCTCAACATTTTCAACGCATGCTGAGCTCAAGTCATAGCCTTAGGATCCGTCTTGTTTCCAATAAGCCTTCAACAAACAAAAACAAACATAAATGTATGTAAGATTAAAGGTTGAGGGTGGATGTGCACCTGGGGAGTGAAAGGCCGGTGGAGAGGGGGTGTTGCACACCACCGTTTCTGCCAGCAGGTTGTTATAAGGGTTAGTGTCGTGCGTTCGGAGGAGAGGGTTAGTTAGGAGGTAGTTCCCAGTCATCCCTAAAATAACAGGAAGAAAAAAGAAGGAGAAAAATCAGGAGGGACAGAGAGGAAAAAAAACAGTTGAGGAAAAGACCTTGAGGTACTGTATTTCATGGTCTGTGGTGGTGCACTGGGTAGCTGTCGACATAAACAAACACTGACATTCCCTGTCCAAAATGTGACACCACAAAAGATTTATAACCTATGATCTGTCTGCCTTCTATTATGGACAAAGCAACCATAGAAACATTGGTCAAAGCAAGACATTATCCAAACAGTAACTGACAAACAATATTATCACGACAAGTGTTGACCGACGCATAGCAACACAATCAGCTCCAGTGTTTAAGTGAAACAAATTCATCTAAACAAAGTCATCCAGTCGAGACAGTAGACAAAACATGTCTAAGTGGGCTGCCATGAATAATACAGTATCCCTATCATCCACAGCATGTCTATGTAAATCCTCTGGAATGTAATAACTATCCTCAGTCATTTGGATGGATCGCTGAGAAACCCTGTGCTGGCATGTGTTTAAAAAAAAAAAAAACAACGAAAAAAAAAATAAAAAAAAAATTCTGAACCGATTCATAACTACCGCCAGTTCTTCAGTGTCGCAGCCTGGCACCCGAGCTTCATGATGCCAGGATCTATCTAAGAAGAAAAAAAAAAAAACCAACCCTGCTGTGACCTCGCCTTGACATTACTCATTTAGCCCCCTACCTTCATCCTGATGATCACTGCAGGGTGAAGAGGTTGAATTAGGAGGCGCCTGCACAGTCAGCCTCTCTATGCAGCGGTACCCTGATTTGAACTCAATACTCATCAGTCACATTTTATGCCAGACTAAATATCACCTTTCTTTTCTGTTACTGTTTCTCTCCCTTTAGCTGATCTCACCGTGCTGGAAAATGAAAAAAAACAACAACTTTGATATACAGCCGGCATTTAACGCTGTTCTTGATTGCTTAAGACTAAGAGAAATGCAATATTCATTTTGTGTTTTATCCTCTCCTTTCTGAGCTGCCACCGTGTCATGTAGGCTGTATCTCTTGAAGTGTTTATTGTGAATTCTAAGCTTCGTCTCAAAGAGAATAAAGCATGCGTCTCGTCTGATGGTGGGAGAAGTTGTTGCTTACCCTGGTTGAGTGTGGAGGTGCTGTTTATGTCTCCTGAGATGAAGGAGGACTCCGACTGCTTCCTCACAGTGTCGTTCCACATCCGCCTGATGCGGCTCTGAGTAGAGAGAAAAGGAGCCATTGATCAGGACTCAACATGGTGCCTCAGTTATTCAGGCTTCTGGCCCTGTGGATTGAGTGGCTACGTGGGTTTGTGATTCAAACCTTGCTTGTCCACACAATTTGTATAACCCACATCTTGATGACATGATAATGCTACGGTAAAACAAAGCCCACGTGTGCTATTGATGTGATCGAAATCAAAAATGGATACTCGCTAAGTATCCTGTAGCCTGTAATTTGAGAGATTGGCCCTAAGCATTTCTTTTATTTCTTAATAGTAAGAGCAGTCCCCACCAAATTCCCAGAAGTGCTCTTGAGATCTCACAAAGTCACCAGAGAAGAGATTATGAGAGGTCTGTATGTCTCATTCAATGATATTTCCTTATCAGTATTAACCATGATAACAGGCATTAAAGGACAGAAATGTATTTTTCCTTCATTTAAAAAGGATGTTTGATCACATTTGATAACATTAGTGCCTTCTGCTAGCTACATTGTAGGGCTGTAATATTTCCTGATAATAAAATTCAATCCCATCCATTGATATACAACCTTGACAGCATAACAGCTCGATGACTAAGTGTAGTCCACAGTATGTACTAACACAAGACTTTGCTTGACAATAATGAAATTCGAGTAAGAGGATGGCATTTGAGGAATTTCACTCTTAACTATCCAAAAACTCAAAACAATCCAATTTTTCCACGTCCTATACCAGTACCTGTGTAGCAGATGAGTAGCGAGCAGTGGATCGGGATGTGGCCGTCTTGGCTGAACTGTGGGAGCCCTCAGATGGCAGCGCTCCACAGCACTGGGACTGACGGAAACATTTGCTGTACTCTTTGCGAACCTGCAGACGAACAAAAGATCAGGACAGACTGAGCACACAGACACAGAAAGCAACACAATCCCCCCATGAGAGCTGGAAATCCCAAATCTTTATCAAATGCCATCCAGCTGACAGCAGTTTAAATGGCTCCTGTGTAAGGACAGGGATAACATACACTGTGATAACATGTTAAAATAATGTAGCGTAGAAGCACTTTGATGTGGGTATTTCTAAAAAGTAAAAAATATAAGAATGCCCTTAAGTGTTAAATGTCAAAATCTTCACAAGATACAAAAAAATGGACGTGGAGACAGAGTAATTCTGCTTTAATTAAATCCAACTCACAATAATTCAAAGCTCATGTAATGGCAAACAGTTTTAATAAATCTAATATTTGCTTAGTCTATAGCAAAACAATTAATAGTGAAAAGCTGCAACATATTAACAGTACACTGGGCTCATGGACGGAAAGCTTTACCTTTTTCTGAAGGAGGCAGTGGAAGATGAAAATAAACATCCCTTGCAGTGTGTTGAAGATGGTGAAGAGGTAAGCCATGACGATGGAGGACTCATTGAGGAAGAACAAACCGAAGGACCAAGTCAGGCCCAGAAGACAAAGTAGTGCAAACGCCCCCAACACCCATGACCTGTGAAAGAGCAAGAATGACAAATGTTATGTAGTGAAACAACAAAACCGACATGTACTTCATCATTGCTTTGTTTGTCTTGATGTTTCTCTGCTGGACAGCAGTGGAAAAAAAATTCACTCATTCATTTGCAATTTAGTTTTTGGACAAGTTGCACCAGTGGCATATAGTGAATAAATGCTGATACAAAGTTTTAGAATGAATATGCATATCATATTTGACACCGAGTCAAAAAATATTTCCTTAGTCTTCCTTGGAGTTGGCTAAAGAGATTGCAAACGCAGCATGTTTTCCTAGGCAGCTTCCAGGAAAGCCTAGAAGAAATAAGATAACTTAACAGTCAGTTTCAATGACGATGGCTGGTCGTTATTGAAACACAAGAGAGAAGTGAGCTGTCCCAAGAGAGATACAGTGAGCCTGGAGAAGAGAGAACAAATGGGACAACAGCATGTCACTGAGAGAGAGGATCCAGAGACAAACGGGAGGAAAAACGAGAGGCAGCTTCGTGAGTGATGGCTGTTAAAACATGCTGAAGGGCCCATCAAGTTGTGGTGCTATTTATACAGTTTCTTTTCTAAATATTCACACATAATGCAGCCAATAATTTCACTTTTTAAAGTTAGCACATCTTCACAGGCCTAAATACGTGGCAGGTTTGAGGTAGAGCCTAATTACTGTTAATGAGTTTTTACTGCTTCTGGTAGCGTGTGAAATTTTGTAATTGGGGCTTTCTGTGTTGCAATAATATTCGTCTTAAAAAAGAAAAAAAAAACAAAAAAAAAACTGACAGCTAATTCAGTCTCTCTTTCGATTTGGACAAAAATCACATTGGCTGCCTCAAAATCGAAACGCCCACATAACATATGTTGGCCTGCCCTCAAACATATTGTTGAACAAGAATCTAGGCGCAGACATGGTGAGGGTCTTTTTTATCGAGCAATGCAGCCTACTGGAAGTGGAAAGATGGGGGCCCTCTTTCCGTTTTCACCATCTTTAAATCTACAAGGCATGTGGTCCTTCTCCTGTGGAAGCTTGTAAAGTATGCCAGCACAGGAGCAAAAGATACAAAGGGTCACAATGAAGTTATGAAGGGATAAAAAAGGCAATATGACCCTATGCAGAGCAAACACTGAAATCATAAAATTATCTAAAAAAGCACCACCTACGAACAGAAATAAAATATGAAATGAAAAACATTTGTCTGGTAGACTTTCAAGAGAAGAGAAAATCAAATAAAGTGCAGGTCAAATGCACTTTTGAAATTTCAGGAGGGAGGCAAAAACAGTAATGGTGCATATTATTTTTCTTCTCACACATGATTGACCGCCCTCCCCACTCAGCACACACTCACACAGCCTCAGACCAAGCAACCGTAGCGCGGCCACCTAATCTCCCAGAGCGACACCCCTCACCTGATACCCCCCAGCCTGGACGAGTCGGGTTTCATGGAGGTGGAATGCTTCACCATCTTGTACATCGTCACCACCAGGAAGATGACATTGACCTGTCAAAACAGACGCGTATCTGGGTTAAGAAACTGCTCTTAGAAAGGCATCCAGTTCCTGCTGCTAACATCTATAGTTATGTTTCACAATGACTTAGCAGCAGCTTTAAAACACTGCTTAATCCATAATGGTTTTGAGTCAAAAGAGAGCGTCAATACCAGCATACCTTTACTGAGAGGAATATGAAAATTTAATGCCTCAGTGCAGATCATAAAGTACACTGACTTCCAAGAGAAAAAATAACAGTGAGAGGTGAATGCTTTGGTCTACTTCACACAGCTCTGGCCTTCAACATGAGCTGCATTCAAAATTTCTTTTCCCTTCCTCTTAGTTGACATTATACTCAATCGTAGACCTTGATGTACACAAATGCAAGTCCTTTTTGGAGAGAGGAGAGACCGTAAGAATTATGTCTAATGAACCTCAACATATCTGATGTACAGCAGACAAAAGTTCCAAAAAAATACAGAAAGAAAAGAACATAGCCTAGTGCCATATTTTAGAAACAATTTTCTGAGGCCAACAAAAACATTTAAGTGATTCAAGCCATACATCCAGAAAGGTTTCCATGCTTTCAGGATGTCTGTGTGTAAGCACTGGAGGGCCTGTGGCTGCTGAGGCAAAGGGAGGAGATGTGCTTCAATTTGGCCCAAAACCGTAAAAAACCTTTGAAAAGCAGTTCAGTAAATATTCAATGAAAAAGAACTTTATATCCCAAATTTGATGTTATTAAAAACTTGTATTCCACTTTTGCTCCAAGTGTGTATTTTGAAAGCGTGTGACCAATCAAATGTACATGAATAAATGACAGAGAAGTAAAGCATTAAAAGTCTAGATATTGTGTCCTGAGTGTCTTTTATTTTCTTTACAACTGTGGTCCCATTCAAAAATACTACAAGAGACAACAGGAAATGGGGTTTGCAGTGTGAGTGGAACGCAGATGCAAACCCAACAGCAAGAAAAATGGAAGAAAAAGGAGTGGCTAAGAAGATAGGAAGAGGCTTTTAGATCACAGCTTAGTAGAGTAATGCCGAGTTTCGTCTTCCAGCCACTGGGGCCGATTTACGTCTCCGTGAGTCGAGTGGCTGGAGATGCATTTAACACAGCTGCAAGTGATGACACAGATCCAGTGAGACAGACAAACGGACATACAGAGAGGCAGGAGGCAGGGAGGTACTCTGCAGAAAGCTGAGGCAAACTGCTCGGACTCTCCGTCATGCCCACTCTCCAAGGGGCCGTCCGTTACAATATTCAGGTCTCTCACTTCTCTGCCAAATACGTCACAGAAAACACTGCTGCCGACACAGCAAGGTTTTGCATGTATTTACAGCCTATGGACAGATTTACATGTGTATTACCATATGTGCCTGTATGGATATGCATTCTTGGACGTATTTATGTGCAAGTCTTGTGTGTCTATGTACATGTCTATGTGAGTCATCATGAGAGCCCAGTGCACCACATGAAATATTAAAAGGTGAAGATGGAGATGTCCGTGTGCTGGGATTGGCTGGGGACGTGTCATGATCCTCAGCAGGGCTATGAGCTGTGGTAATGGTTGTCTGGCCCACCCACTCATTACTTCCATGTTCACCCCCTCTCCACCACCACCCTTGTTTTCCCACTGAGCAAATGACCTTCATGCCTGAGACGATTTCTCCTCCTGATTGCAGGAGGGGAGTATTCTCTCGATGCACTGCAAGGACCAAACAACTTGAAGTTGTTGCTGCTCACCAGTTCTGATTTCAGAGGATTTCATAGCTGAGTGGACACTGATGTCCTCATGTCAGCTATAATGGGACCACTTTCCTTTCATGCAAATTGATCTGAGAAAGCAGAGGTAAGAGGCTGCCAGCACAGAGAGAGAGAGAGAAAATCTATAACCTGTTCTCTCAGCTTTTCGATGGGGAAAAAAAAAAGAAATATTATACCTGTGCGCAAACTTACCACAATTATGAAGGTTACAGGTCCAATGAAGCTCCAGATGAAATGGTTATCAACCCTCAGCCAGCATCTATAGGTTGCAAAAGGTGATACTTGGTTCATCATCTCATTGCCAAAACAAAGTTGTATATCATCGATCAGGGCCCAGCAGAGCTGGCGGGATGATACAGGCTACAGAAACAGAATAGAGACTCCACTGACCACAGAAAACCAGACCTTGAGGGAATTTTGGCTTACCGCCATGAGAAGCTGCAGTCTTAAAGGCAGTGGTTATTGGACTCATGACTTCACAGTCTGCAAATGTCTACAAATGTGAGATGTCTGACTGTGTGTATCTAAGACTCCAGAACAGTAAACAATGTATTGTAGAAGAATGAATCGTACCTTGGCCTGTGTTTATCACTAGGAAACAGAAATGAAGTGAAAACTACAGCAATAAAACAGAGTTTGAAAAAAGGGAGTTTACTTAAATCCCATAAATTAGAGGATTGCAGTCTTACAAATCATAAAGCTTGCTGCTTGGATGAAGACCAGCAGAGAAGTGCATAAACTTTTAACTGACAAGGGCAGCAATTATCCACATGCAGAATAAAAACCCAGCAGGCCAGTACAGCTAGCTGGTGCATTCATTAATGTTGCGGCTTTACTCACAGCCTCTTCTTTTAGCAGTGACAGGGTGTAAATTTGTCAGGGGGCAGAGGTGGTGTGCTCTTTGTGATATTACTATCATTAACACATACATACATGCTGTGTGGGAGTGTCTTGATGGGGAGAAGGGAGGCCTACTACTTGTGAATTTTATCAAACAAAAGAAAAGCCTCTATAAAGAAGTAAGACTTACGCCCGCTGTGTGCCGTAGCTCCGGTAGTCAATTGCTGCTGAGATGCCAACCACCACAGCTGGGAAGAGGTACCCGGAGATGTAGTAGTACTTTCTGCGTGAGAACTCGCTCTCGAAAACTTCGACCAGCATGAGGTACAGCTGCACGCCCTCTAGACACATCCAGGCGAATGCAGCCAGGAAGCAAAAGTGCAGAACCCCGGCGATGATGGAGCATACCAGCTGACAGGAAGAGATAGAGATGCAGATGTTACACACAAAGGTAAGAGGAGTTTGAAAGGCTTAGGATGGTTTTGGCTTGGTTTGGTTTCTAGTTACGCAGAATTACTTTTTTTACTACTTGATGAAAAAGTAGTAGAAAAAGGAAATTGCTTAAGCTGTGTCAGAAAAGACAGGGCTCAGTAAACCGAATCCTTTCATTAATATAGCTTGAAAACTAGATTAATGATAGTACAGTATTTTACATAAATACAAAAGCAGCAATGACATTTTCATTTTCTAAGTAAAAAAATTGCACAATATTCCAAAAATCCCAAGTAGAGTATACAACGACACACAATGCAATGAAGCTTTGTTTAAAGGTGCTGTGTGTAAGATTTAGACACATGTGCTGATATGGCACATGATATCCATAATTATATTTTCATTAAGAATAATCACCTGAAAATAAGAAGTGTTTTTTTTTTAGCTTAGAATGAGCTCTTTATATCTACAGAAGCAGCGGAACCACATTTCTATAGTAACTATGAATGGAAAATCATCATCAAACAGGGTCTAATGAGGAGCATTTTGTTTTGTTTTTTTAGCACCCACCGTAGGTTCTTCTCTTCTACCTGTTTTGAAGTGACGGGTGTAGTGAGGGTTATTCAGTTAGTTTCAATCTACAAATTCACCACCGCTGTGCCTAGAAATCCTACACAATGAACCTTTAACGGCATAAAACTGACTCGGAATCACCATAATATATCTTCAAGTGCTGAACCAAGAAGATACAAAATGAATAAATGGATATGTGACATTTCCATTTAATGTGGATTTCTTTAAGCAAAACATTTGAAGTGGAAATTCATGAGTTTAAAGGTTAATCGCTGCAGATGACACCATTCATCATTAGTTTGAAGAGTGTTCCCTCTGCATTGTCATTATCCAGTACCTTTGGCTCTGTCATGTTGATGCCCACGAGAAACACCAGCTCGCCAATGAAGAGGTTGAGGCAGAGGTTTTTGTGGATGGTATTGCGGTCACTTTGCAGACCTCTGAAGAAGCAGAAGGTGAAGAGGCTGATGGCCAAACACACGAGCGACACTGCGATGCCCATCCTGGTGATGACGGTAAGAAGAAGCTCATGGACACTTCCCTCCCCCTACAAAAAGCACACACATGGAATGACCTTCCTCTCCTCACTTGTCATAATGATCGATGGCATTAAAGAACATAATGATAGGTGCTATAATTGTTGAAGTGTAAACAGTAACTTATTGAAAACGTCAGTGTATGTATAATGTTGCTATGGAGATTAAATTAAATTCAAGGCAGCCCTTGAGCTTTTCTTTCGTTAAGTGCTACTTCCTGAAAACATCAAGCATTCAAACTGAACCCACTTATTCCACATTATGTTGCATCGAATGGGTTGATTTATTAAAAACTACCAAACACAAGTGCCACCACGTAATATGATGTCCACGTTCACATTTTCTTTTTTTACAATGTCCAGCAGCAGTGTGTTTCATGAGACCTAAAATGGAGCTTTCAACAGATATTTCAAGATGGGCAAAAGGAAAATGGGAAAATAGCAGACCTTACCATACAAAATATCAGTCAAGGACAGGGTGGCCTAAAAGTGAGGCAATTTCTCCTGTGATATTTGTAATTTTATTGAGGGCAGGAGTTGCAGTTGAGGTGATTTGTAGGGAATTGGTGTGAGGCTAAGCCTTGCCTCAGGGGTCTGGTTTCAAGCTGTGGTTAAGGTTGAGGTTAAGACAGATGACAGGGACAGAGTTCATGAGTTGCGACGTATTATTAAATGAACCGCAAACTTATCCTCCACATTTATTACTGGCTAGATGTGTGCTACACATGCTATTTATCATGTAATTGGATTGTAATTGCATTTCGCGACCAAATGGATCCTACACCACTTCAAGAGGAGTGGAAATATAAGTTTAAGCTGAGGTTATAGTGTTTCCCATGATTCCCAGGGACATATGCATGGAGGGATATTAGACATGGATCATAGGTAGAATATAATTACCTCTGATAATGGTATGGCACCCCCTATCCTGATCCACAATCTTGTTCTTTTAAAGTGACAGCCTGCTTCCTTTTTACCACCTCTTTTACCTTCCCTTCCAGCAACAATCTAATTATCTTCAATGAAATGCCATTCTTGTTCTCGCCGTGTGTGCAAAAATCTATCAGCGAGACGAAAGAACGACCAACTGAAACAGAAAACGCAGGGCAAGGGCCACTTACCACATTTCCCCGATGCGCCATGAGGATGGCAAAGTTGGTCAAGTGACTGCAGGAGCAAGTGGTGTGGCTCTTGTTGGTTTCCAGTAGTTTACAGCCTTGAGTGGACCAGTATCCCATCATGCTCCTCTCAGAGTAATTCCAAAAGGAACAGTTGGGATTGTAGTAGTGCTCCTTCTACAAAACGCAAACACAGAGAGAGAAAAAAAAAAATGATTAAACATATATGAACATGCTTTGCATTATGCATGATTCTTTACAGACTGTACAACACACCTTGTATATTTTATACTTGTAAGTATAAGTCACTGTGTGCAAACATATGCGATGTGTAGGCACTGCGTTCATGTCTGCTTGTTCTAACAATTATTGTCTGTGAAATTTAAATTCCTCAGATGTAACGAGTTGATGGGGGGAAAAAAAAGATGAAAGATATCCAAACAGAAGGTAAACAGAATATTAATCTCATTTGAGAGCATGAGATGGGTTACTATGGCAATTTGCACGTAAAAGGCACACGTGATGAGTGCTAATCATAACCCGTGACAATAACACAATATTATAATGACTGTTTTCTCCTTATTCTAACAATAACATATTAAGGCACTGGGCAAAAAGGCTGTGCTGCCATTTTCATATTTTTTCAGCAGGATGAGTGTGGTCTGGGAGAGTCTCAGGAGGAGGCTTACATCCAGGTGCTCCAGTGTAAAGATCACAGGGTCAGCCACGAACACACGGCTGGACTCCTTGGTAATAGAGGCTGACAGGATGTGGGAGTTGACTGTGAGGGAGAGGTTGCGTTTGTTGAGGTCCCCCATTCCTCTCAGTGTGGCATTCTCTGTGCTGAGGAACTGACCCAGGTGTTTGTAGAGCACGAATACCAGCTTAGCCACACCTGCAACCAGCAACAATAAATTCAGCAGATGTACAGAGAGAGCACACACAAGCAAAGAGACAATTATACATTTTGACAAAAGATACAGTACTACTATTTCATACCATACAAATGTACAAAGCACAGTTTGGATTCATTTGCCCTCTATGCCTGTTTTCTGTTTTTCTGTGATTTGATGAGGACTAGGCCTGTTACCATTATTACAATTGTCTTATTGCAATTATTTGACCTCCCTGCAATTATTTTGCATAATTTTGACAATCGCTTCCATTCCCCTGTACAAAAACAGCCTGAAGAAACAAGCAGAAACCTCATACTTCCCTCACTATTTCCACACAGATTTGACTGGCACTCCGTTAACAACATCATCTCAAGGCGCTAACGTCTATCGGTCATTATCAGTAATTTCTTTGTATATTTCTGTAATAGGCTTTTGTATGTTTAAGCTAGTTAGGTCAACTCTGCCCTCTGCAATTATTGTTTAAAAGGACTAAAAGGTGAACAGAAATGCAATTCTTATTCATGTTTTTCAGTGTTCAATGACAACACACAGCTCTTCTTCTTCATCAGGTTCATTGTATGTGAATAATCAAACAATTGTTAAGCTTACATTGTACTAGTAGCATAAAATTAACAGAGAAAGACAATTAAATCATTAATTCTTCATATGACAGTTAATTGTCAACTAAAATTTCATTGCACGACAGCCCTACTGATGACCGCAGTTGGTGATTAGGTGAAAATGAACAGTGTGATGAATTTATACTAAAACAAAAAGAAAAAAAGAGCATGGCACAGCTTTTCTATTTCTAACTTTCTAACTAAGCTCACATTTGAAAGCCAGAATGAACTTAAATGCATCCATCCATTTATAAATGAAGACGTGTCACGTACAACTCTTTTGTCGCACACAATGTCGGTTTAGAGTCATTTAATTGGATCCTGAGAGAAGATTATTATTAGATTTGGTTTAAGGTTGAGTAAAAATTGAGATCTCAATTTCAAGCCAACAATTGCCATTCCAATGCAAAAGCTCTTGTCTGAGATATCATTTAAGCTCAAAATTTCTTGTGTAACATTAGTGCCCCTTGATGTCCAATTAGTACAAGATGTTGTCCAATTTTTAATCGCATACGTGACAAGCAACATATCCAACAGAAGGTAATTTAACATCATTAGCGTCAATAACAACCCAAAAAAAAAGGAGCGGAAACTCCCCGATTGAAAGTTTCTGCAGCATATGTGTTCTCACCGTTTTTGCTGTTGACTTTGACAGTGTTGGAGGAAAGCTGAAGAGTTGCTCCACCTTTGCTTGTCTGAGGAAACCTGAAGTCCTGCACCTGACCATCAGTACTTAACACATAAACATCCAGCACTAAGAGACGTAGAGGGTGAGGGGAAAGACAGATAGAGAAAGTGAGATGCAGTACTCATTGGGATAATTTTAAAAGCACTACATGGCGTTTAATAGAGCTCCAACATTAATGCCCAGCAGGGTATGTGTAAGACTTGAGATTCATTGTGCCAGTAACAGAATCCAATCTTATTGGCAAGACCCCATAGAGTGTCATTTACTAAGAAACGGTGTCACTAAGCTGCTGGTTGGCATTGTGAAAAGCTCTGAGGCAAGAGAAATAGAGAAAAAAAATAACAACAAGGGCGAGATAGAGGATGAGCAAAAGCAAGCACACAGCCTACTGCAGCATGAATGTCAAATATTCATAGGATCAAAAATATCATTGAGCTTTTACTTTTACTTTTTCTTTCCCCTGTGGGTTCAGATAACTCTGGGCTCGACGAGCAAATCTCTGAAAATCCTCCAAATTCCTACAGCCCCTCTCTCCGGTATGCCAGCTGCCGGGTGGTGCTCCCTTTGATGTGTGAAATTACTGAAGGGTCAGGAGGACACACGTATCAGCACACTCCCTCCCATCAGAAACGGCCTCACTTCCTCAGATAGATGGCTTCTGACAGACCGAGATGTGGAATTGTTCTCTTGTTGCCCTCCTCCTTTGTCTAGTTTTTAGTCCCCCTTTTGCTCTCCCTCCCTTTTCCTTCATCTTGCCCTTGATGCGCCTGGGGGTGCCGTTTTCGTGCTTTCGACAAACTGCTAATTAGGAGCAACAATCATTTTCGTCAACTGTCGGAGGGAGGTCAGGTGAGCAGCTCTCTAAGATGTGTGCTGTGTGTTTCTTCAAATGCCTATATTTATGTTTTCCCCCTGGAATATTATCTCTATTGCACAGATCAGCAAGAGTTTGACAAGCTCATAAAACTGCCTCAATGTAGTGATTAAGTAGCCAATATACAGTATATTACACAACATATTAATCAGTGCTTTGGTAGCTACAGAGCAACTATTCCTTATCAACTACCACTTAATGGGAAAGCCTTGGAGAGAACAGATAGAGTGCTGTGCGACAATGCCATTCAATTGGTTTCTTTGTTTTCCCCAAGAGGTCTGGGCAGTTCATTTTGCAGCACACATTCAATGAGGTGACTTTACTATGCAAGAAAAAGATTAAAAATCAATGAGGTATAAGACAAAAAAGGGTGAGTGGGAGACCATAACCATAGTAACAATGAGCTATGAGTAGAACATGACAATTCACTGCACAAATCTGACTTAAATGATATCAGAGTGCTAATAAACTGCATATCTGGAGATTTTTTTCGTGCTTATTGAGAAGGTACCAAATCTCTTTCTGTGACAGCAGGATGAGATGTGGCGATTTTTAAAATGATATTCTCCTTAAGGAATAGGTGCTTCATCTGTGTGAATAAATAAGACAAAAACACCGCCTCGAAGACAATTTTGACACTCTGTTTGAAACAATTTTACTGAGACACTGGTACACAGCCAAGACGAAAAATAACCATCTGCATCAGAGATTGTGACTGGCAGACGTGTGCTTGTAGTTTAATCTGGTTTATAGTTATTGGAGAGGAACTTACTGATATTCTCTGCAGGCACTTTTACGATTGCTGGCTCAATCAGGTTTTCTGCAAGGACAAACGCCCCTTCCTCCAGGGTATCCAGTAACATTGTGGCGGCGTGCGTTTGTTCTGTGGAATTCATGTCTTTCCAAGATTTCAGAGCTTCCGGCCTTAGGAGGTTGTCAACAGTGTCCACAATTGCCTGTATCCATGGAGACAAGTGAAATGTCAGCTTGCTGTTTCCCCCCATCATAACTCCAGTTTAATAACTAAGAGGGGAGACTGGGCAGCAAATGATAAAAGGGCATGCATGGCCAACAGTGACAGCAACAACAACTGAAAGTGAAATATTAAGATCAGTCAGTTTGAAGACATGAGGGTTTGAGGAAGTCAAGGGTAAGTCAAATAATAATGATGATATAAAATGCAATATGTATGCACTCATATTGTGTTTATTGAAAACATCAGCCCAATCTACGTTAGCCTCTTTTAGTTTCCCCAGTTTGGACCCGTTTCTTTATTGAATAACAATGTAAAATTGCTTGCGGGGAAAAGCTGAATACAAAGCAAATGTTTTTTCCCTTTGCTAAACAAAGCTGCCTATAGTCTCAGTTCCTAGTTTTAAGCAGCTATTTTCCAAAGAACAATTACCTCCCTGAACTACAGTCTTATTTCCATAACAGGATCTGCCCATAATGGCCTTGAGTATTATTCTCCTACAGGAAAGTGGCATTATCATGAAATCCATGTCAGGAGTGGCAGTCTGAGTCAAGATGGGGAAAATTTCTGCTTGTTTTCAATGGCAATCCTTTCATTTCCTGGTTTCTGATAAGCAGTAAGTAAGCAAAACATTCCACAAAACCCACACAAGTATCATATGTTCATATAACAAGAGTTTCCTCTGACCCTGGGAGGGTGAGTTCATGACTTCTGCCTGGCACAGTCAAGTCGCACTGTTGACAACTTTGTGAAATCCCGCTAAAAGACAGACAGTTGCACAAGGATCTAGAGCAACCCATGGTGTGATAAATCAGAGTGACAATTTAACCATAGGTGCCATTAACCGCAGCAAGGCCCACCACAATAACGGTAATTAACCACAACAAGCCCTTGCTCACTGTACCAATTAGTCACAGCTGTGATTATCCAAAACACTAATTGACCACAGACAGGATTATCCATTTGCCTGGAATAACAAGAAAGGGGATCAACCAAAGTCTGCACCAATATATGATTAACCGCAACATTTAACCACAGAGCTCATATTAACCACAGTGATGATGACTGTATCCAGACACAGGGCTCTCAGCATGTCTTTATATCTCAGGCCTGAGCACAGAAATCAATCTCTTTGGCCCTGACCTTGCAGGCAACTGGAGGCTTGCGAGCTGCGACTATGATGGGAGTTAAGTGTGTGTGTGTGTGCAGGAGAGAGAGTAGTGGCGATTACAGGGTCGGAGCCATTACGACCAGACAGACACTAAATGGTCGTCCCCCCCCTGGTTAGCCATCCTCAAAGGGCCCATGAAATCCAAAAGGGGAAAAAAAAATGTCTGCTGTCTCTAATTTGTGCAGCACAGAAAGAAACTGTGTTTTGATTGAATCCTCTTTAATTCTCGTCTGGGTGGAGGTCACTTTACAAATCACAGGGGTGTTACCAGGGGAGGCCCCTTGGCTTGCTAAGTGTATTGTTTGGTGGGAGCTTGGCGAATATTCACACAGATTTCAGGAACAGCAGCAGGTGATGCACTGAAATGCAAAAAATAGATCAGTCCTCAACACAGTGTCTGAATCTGTTGAGAGAAAGGCGTTGCTTATAGAGAGAAATAAAAATGTGGTCTTGTTTTGTGTCAAGCAAGGCTTTACGTCCCAAGTGCTTACACCGTGGCCTTCAGCAGAACCTACCTGAAGAAATAAACCCTGCCACAACAAACAGAGGGAAGCAAAATGTCTAGAGGAGAGATTGAAAAAATCAGAATGGAGCATAGACATATGAATGGGTTCAGAAATTAATCCCAGAGATAAAACACAACCGCAACGGGGGAGAAAACTTCTTTCTTTTTTTTTTTTTGCTAAAGGGACAAGCGAGACTCGAAATTGTACAATGTAAGCAAGTGAAAACTGAGCACATTGCCACTTTGATCACACTTCTGGCTGACAGGGAGGTGCAATTACGACCGTGGGAAGGCAATTATTCACACAACGTATAAGGAGCCGATAAGAGAAACAGAGAGAGAGAGGGAAAAAAAAAAGAGGGGGAAGAAGACGGGAGACAGAAAGGAAGATGTAGAAGAGATAGGAAAGAGGAGGGAAATAGGACAAGCACAGAGTGATGTTGACAGAGGCTTTCTTAGATGGACAGGATGACAGGAAAACAGACGGCCGAGTCAGATGAGGAAGCAAGAAGTATCTCGTACAAGCAGGTCACCAGGCACATACTGTAACAAGACAATCAAGGACACAGAGACAGACGGGGCTGCATGCTACTGGTCAGGCAGTAGTGATCAGGTTGAAAAGGCAACATGGAAAGCCTAGTTATACCTTCATATACGCCCTGCATGTCTTCTCTCTTTTTTGAAGCTTTCCCATACAACAAGAGGATTGAGCACAAAAGACAAATTGCAGAAAGAGGTGGTAAGAAAAGAGCTCATACACAAGAATCATTGAATCATGCCACTTACCAAAAATTACAGAAAAGGAAAAAAAAAAAAAAAAGGCACAGGCCTATGAACTACCACCTTAAAATGATGTGACAGCTCTAAATGCTTTCAAGGGAACGGTGTTTGAATGCTAAATATGAATATGGATCACATAATGAGGAGAACAACTGAAAAATACACAGCTGTGTGGAGGAAAAATGCTGAGACTAGATTCTGATGCTGCCCATTAGTGATGCTTTAAAATACATCGGGAAGATAAACAATGTGGGATGAGGTCATTTGTATTTTCGTAGCATGGAGAGAATAATGTAGTACTAGCTCTTTACAAAACCCTATGTCGGTCTCTTGGCATTAAATAAGTCGCCTTTTTCCACCTAATTGAGTCAAACCAGAGATCACATACTGTAGCTCTCACATAAAATGAGAAACAAAAGAGATAAAATGTTCTTTCCAGTCAGATTACAAGCTTCACATGATAAATACCTAGCAAAAACCAAAATGTTTCTTTAGCTGAGTCAAGATTGCGCCCATGGACACCACTATTTCCTTGTTGCCGGGTGGGAAAGGGTTGCATTTTTTGGGACATTTTAGATTGTTGAACACACAGTTGGGTTCTTGACAATCAAAGCAATAACAAAAGACGTGGTAGTAGATGTCATTTTGAAGTACCCTGGGAACGCAGGATTTTTTTGGTTTTCACCACCATTGTTTGTGAAAATTTGGCGTGACAATGTTAACAGATGAGGCAATGCGTTAAAGTCTTACTCACATTGTGTTTAGTGGCATATATTCATTTAAATATTGCATATTATAGCTTTAAAGCAACTGTTACCAATGTTGACAATGCATCACTTGACTGTGTTTGAGTACATAAAAGGCATATAGCTAGTGTTGTTACCTTTTTTTATGCTGATATTTTCAAACGCGCTGCACTATTTCTTCGGGTACTGTAACCTTTTGGTTGCAGTTCATTTGTAAGAGCATAAAAATCAATTGGCAGACCACCTAATTAACAGGGCTGTAGTCCTCTTTGTGCAGTAAAGTTGATTTTAAATGTCACACAAATAAGAAATCTGGTTAGTGCAGTCAAAAGTCTGCTAATAGATTTTCATATTGTAGAGAAAGAAATGAAAGCCAATCTAAATGAGTCAAGCCATCTAAAAAAATAAAAACACCATCAATTTACCGAATGGTTAGTGCAGATGCGAAAAGGTGCAAAAATGGAAAATGGAAGAACGCCGGTCATTTAATTTCTGGTAATGTTGCTGGTCATCGGCCAATCATGTTGTTGTGATGCAAATCAATACAACACCATCAGCAGAGAGAAACCTGTTAACTCTTATCTGCAAATGCATAATAGCAATGTAGCTGTCTGAACATAAGGGCACAAACAACAGGCATCATTTTGGTGCAAATCACTGTGTTTACAGAGCAAATGCTGTCTAGAAAGTCTGAATAACAATGTAATTTTTCAAACTGTCACTCATCTCTCCATGGTACTGCCAACAGCTGAGAGATGGAGGTGCGTCTTGGGCCTACTCTTTTCTCTCGCCGAGTGCCTACAGAAGCTCCAGGAGAGAGTAGTTCCACACTTGTCAGCAATGAAGACTTATTCTTTGTGTTAGTGGGGGGCTCATGGCCATTAGCTCCTTTAAGGAACAGCTGCCAGGTGAGGCTGTGTTTCCAAAGCCGGTAATTACCAGGGAGCAGTAGAGGAATGAGCTTCCCCTCAAGGCTAGACCTGCCTCTCTTGCCCCCTCACCTGAGGTTTTGTGTGCCCATAAGTCTGTGTGTGTCCATATCTCTGTGTATGTGCATGTAAGTGAGTGCACCCAAGGCTTTTGTTTGTGCGTGTCGGTAGGTGTCCGGCTAATCTGCTAATGAATGTCCTGAGTCATGCTGACAGTGAGTTAGGGCAAAAAAGGGGGGACAAAGTTTAATGAGAGGTTACAATAGGCCACAGAGGAATTTCACTGTACCTTGTTGAAGCTGCGTCCTGCTGAGTCTTTCTCGCTGGGCCTGAGCTCCTGCAACTGTGCATCCAGGATGTCCACGAGCTGCTCCATGAGGCGCACGGAGGAGCTGACGTCTCCGGCAAACACCGGGCCCTGTGTGTGGCGCGCTAGCTCGTTGGCTAGATTAGCCGCGTTTTCGCCAGTTCGAATCTAAAAAAAAAAAAAAAAAAAAGCAACAGGAAAACCAAGGGGGTCAAGATGATGGGTATGCAATGTGATGCACAAGTAATGTATCTCATATCAACGTACTGAACATAATCTATCGTGCTTGCTCAGAAGGAAAAGGGAAAAATGAAATGAAATGTGTATGAATGTAAACACAGGTAGTGCTAGTGTAGGAGTAACATTATAACTTAATGGTGACAGACAGGCTAAAGTAATTAAAAAAAGAAGTTTGTGAAAGTATTCTGATCTTTACTGTATCCATCCTCACTCCACGTGCCTTGACCTAATTCCATACTATGTACTAACTGTATAGGGTAAGTGCTATGCATTAATTATCACTGTTTTTAGAAGAAATCTGTATACATTTCTCATTTTATAACTTGCAATCGAAAGAGGCTGCCGATTAAACTTTACAAAAAGAAAGAAAAATGTGTTTACAAAGACTGAATGTTTTTTCCAAGACAACTGCAAAGCTGTCCCACTATCATCTACAATCCAAACAATATTTGAATTATTTGCATCTGTAAGTAGCTCCTCTAGTTTCATTGTTCTTCGTATTATGAGAAATTTTAGCTGCGCACTCAATAATCAGCCAGGTTTAGGTTACATGCTAGCCCTAATCCTGTCATTTGTCCGTTGTATAGATCTCAGACATATCTGATTTTTTTCTTCTTCTAAATTTCCCAGAATTCCCTCTGACAGTTGAACACATCTGACACAGAAACCCTGTCTGAACCTGTTGAATTAGATAGGTAATTTCCAATTAAGGTATTTCTTCCTTCTAATGTAATGTGTTTTATGTTTGTATTACATAATGATTTGTTCAGTCTACTGGAAACGTGCATCTGTACATCTGTTACAAATCTACCTGTGTGTTTGTTGAACATCAAAGCAAAGGAGGCACTGAAAGAAGAATCTCTGGCTCTTTGATTCTGATGAACTGAAACTTGGCATTTACTGTGCTGCTGATGTTTTAGATAGCTCTTTTTTTTTTTTTGTTTGTTTCGCTCAAATTGTACCGTTAAGGAAAAAGCTCAAGTATTTTCATGTTACGTACGTACCTGTGGTGGGTTATCTCTCACTATAGTGACAAATAAGCAAGCTAATGAGTTAAAAACAAGCAAACGGATGCTTGTTTCCTGCTCTGTTTTGTAATTGACACACTCCCGTCTTACCTTTTGTGCCACTTGAGTCACCCAGTGGGAGGTGCAGTTGCTGAGGTCTGGCCCTTTGGAGCACCAAGCCCCTGCCACCGTGCAGAGGAAGGAGGCAATGCCTGTAGTACCACAGAATAAACACAACAGTTGGAGGGAAGCCAAAATTCTGCTCAGATACAGTTTCCCCTGCTGATCCTTCATTCATCCAGACTCTCCGGTGGAGGAAAATAACTGTTCAACAGGAACGACCATTTTCAGCTATTTCAAAGGCTACCAGCGCAGTCCAGTTTACACAAACAAACAAAAAAAATACAAAAAATAAAGACAGGTTTCAGGTATCAGGTTCTAACAAAGGTGGGATAAAAAAAAAAAAGACGGCAAAATGCGGTATGTTACTGTTCCTAAACAAATACATTTCACAAACTGCAAGCATATTCCATACTGTGCATGTCTACATAAAATACAACATTATTCCTAATGAGAACCACTTCACTGACAACAGCAGCAACATACGTAATCCAAGACTCATTCCCTTTTCACCCCCACAGTCAAAACATTGTCTCTTTCCTCCTTTCATCCTACAGTAGCCCTGCTTTTTATTTTGACAGTTCTGTCAGTCTCTGTGATGAGGTGTTAAGGTAACTTGCGTGAGATTCTTGTGTGAGTATCACTGTCAACTGAGCTGGTATAACGACCATCAGCACAATGTTCCCTTTACCGCTTCTTCTGATGCCTGACTTCCTACACTTCTAGAGATTTTAGCCATGCAAAGCGACTGCAATTTAATGAGTGCAGCCAAATGTACATTCTGGATGTAATTAGAGAATTCAGAAGCACTGGTCTTTTGTAGAACCTTGTTTTTGTACCTTTCCAAACATTATTCATCATCTTCACTGGTGATGCATGTGCTTTTTGAAAGAGGGAAATGAGCACTCTGCACTCCATGCAGTCTTGTTGCAAGAAGAAATGGATTTTGGAGTTGATGAAGTTATCTTAAAGACGTGACACATAAACAATACTTTATGGAAGACTGAAATGTGTGTAATGTGTAGATTTTGTTGATTTTGACCTCAGAGAGGCAGTGATTAGTTATGTTATGTTATGTCTTTCTGTCAGTAGTAGTTTTACAAACAGTAAAAACTACCGCACTGATTTCCATGAAACTTGGTAGAAGAGTAGAGTGTAGGCTAAGGACAAAGCCCTTAAAGTTTGGAGATCCATAAAAGGGGGCAACTGCTACACTATATGACCAAAAGTTTGAGGACAACCCTGATCATCGTGCACTTCTCTGTAGCATTGGTGTGCAGCTGTTTTTTTTTTTTGAGGTTTAATATGTTTAATTAAAGAGAAGTCAGTGCTACTGCATGTAATGACAACAGTGTGCCCTCAACAGCTTGATTACAAAAAAAAAAAATCCTGAGAAAGATCCTTTTTCAACATGGCGGTGTCTCTGTGCATGAATCCCAGTCAATAAGGAAATGGTTTTCCCAGTGTGGTGAAAAAGCTGAACTGGTCTACACAGCTCCCTGACCTCAGCCTCATCC
>JAPQRN010000010.1:13304971-13334914 GCA_037367275.1 Coranthus polyacanthus
ATGGGACTTAAACAGCAGTAACAGCATTCCTGAGGTTTGGAATGACATGTTCAACAATTACATATGGGATGTTTTTTAAATTGTCCTCAAACTTTTAATAATATAGTGTATGTCCAACTGGCACCAACTGATGACTTAACACTAATACCTTTGTTACTATGGCAATGGTCAGCTTTACTCACCAATGGCACAAACTGACTAAAGTGAGGAAAACAATGGCCCTGATGTGTAGTTTCTTTGTGGTTTAATAATATTTAATAATATTGGTCTTGGCGAAGGTCTGCACCTTGCCCTTCTGGTTTATGTCTATGTGGTATGCAAAAAATGAATTAACAATCATATGGTAGGTCTACCTCTGGTCCCTTTGGGGCAGGGCCTCTCCACAGTGGTGCCAGTGTGGGTCTGAGGCCAGTCGATGGCTCTCCTCCTGGTCGCCTCACAGAAGCGTCTGGGTGTTGGTGGCAGCTCTGGTGCAGTGGGCTCCACTGTCCCTGAGCCACGAGAGTCCTCAAAGGGGTCCCTTCCATCCCTAGGATCTGCGCCTGCCACTGTGGTGTCACCATGCCCCTTTATGGTGGACACAGCGGTAGTAGTGAAAACCGTGGACGTCTTGGGTAAGGAAGACGAGACGGAGAAGTCTTCGATGGTTGGCACTAGAGCAAGAGAAGAGTCAAGCTGTTAGGCTGTGAGTCAGTAAATGTCTTTTTGTCTGTTGTCATGTTACGCAGAAGGGAAGCCTCAACTGCTTTGATTCACGTTGCTTTCCTGGAAATGAAAACCTTCATACAGCTTCCACTTGTAACTCCGCCTCTTTTCTACTCCTTCACAGAACAAAATCAAGGCAAACCTGCCAACGCTACACTATCTATTCCTATTTTTAGTTTACTTAAGCCCATAAATAAGCCAAGCACTGGTGTTGGGGGCATCCTTTGACACAGCAGTGATTTGGTCCCAACAGAGCCAGTTACTATGGGCTGATTAAATGTCAACAATGAAGACAAAGCCTGCCTGCATTTGACTTTTTTTCTGCCCAGTTCATCTCTCTCACTTTGATAAAGCTCATGTGCGGAAGGAGAACTGCACTGCTCCGAGCAAAAACCATACATCAGCAATAATGCGATTCCACTGTATTCAATCCACGCCTACCCTGCGAAGCAAATCTACGTGTGACTGTGCACATGCACGTGTATAAATGCGTTTGTGTTTGCTCTATTGCTCAGGTGTGTTCTTGTTTAAAATCACTGTGTGCGCATAGATGGATATCTGCTGCAGAGAGCCTGGAGATAACTAGGAAATGAGAGCAGAAATAGGAAGTCTATAAATTTTATACACTATGAATAGCCAATACGAGTAAAAAGAAAAACACAGTGGATGTTTGTGTGTATGTGCATGTGTGTCTACTTAGATATACTAGGCTACTTGTCTCCTGCATGAATGATCATACATTTTGCCCACAACCACCTGATTGTATTTGGAGATAAAAGTAACTTCCCACAATGAGGTCCGCCGCTGTGAAAAGCACTACAGTGTTGTCTTCAGGTTCCCCGGGTGCTTCTGAGAAAACGCAATATCATGCTATCTGACACTCCATCATCACACACATACCTCCATTTCCTGAGAGAGAAAGGTGACAAGGCCCACATTTCACGTTTCACACTAATCAGCCAGTCAGGGGAATCTTTGCTTTTATATTTCAGTGAAATATCGGAGTTTATTACAAAGCTGATATCTGCCGATGTTGTCAAGAGGCCACAGACGGCTGTTCCCGTGTTGCTACAAAAAAAAAAAAGAAACCTTCGACCACCGTGCACTGTGGACGAATTGTGACATTTTATTTGGTGACCTTTTTCCCCTGGCAAGAGCCCGGGCTAATTACCTTAAACTAGTTCAGCCATTGTGTGCCTGTCACCCACACATTCACAGATTGTCCTGGCCAAAACGGCTGCAAACTTAACAGCTGACATGCGTGGTAAGTATAAACAGAAAAAGCCTTTATTTAGCGACAACAACTACTCAAGAGTTTAGAATTAATCCACAGGAAACACAGTAAGCGAACAACTGCACTAAAATGTGCCAAAATGACCACAAATTGAAAGGATAATCCCCTGAGATCATTAGAAAGGTCTCGCTCTATTTAGAGGAACGCTGTCTAGTCATGCGGAAGATGTAATATCAGCATGGACAGAAAAGTCTTCTTACTGTATTTTCTTGCTCATTCGTTTGACTTTTTCAAGTCCAGTGTAGTGGAATGCATGTGTTTAGAAAATATGAACGACTGCATTAAGTTACAGTTCAAATAGGCGGTAATCAGTATATGTTTAAATTCTTAAATTGAATAAATTACTTAAAGCCATTACTCTTTTAAAGTCTCTATTACTTACTCTGGAATCTAAAAGGCAGTAGACTATGCACATAGTGTAGCCGACCTGTGCACACACAGCACAGAGGATGGAGTAACAATGGGCAATCAGCATGCATGATGGATTGTACGGTACATTTACATAGTTATTATTTATGTTCCATGTTTTCACCGATTTCATACTGCGTGAAAACAGAAAAGGTAAAAACTGCCTTTTCTGGTGCGAGAAAAGGAAAAATAAATGTTCAACTAGTGAAGTGTAAATTCACAAAGTTTTATTTTCATCTTTGTTCACTGTCTTTGTTTCACTCTAACTGTGGAAAACACAAGGCCAAGGAAACCAGACAAAACACCACACTGCTATTGTGCGATATATAGCTTACAACAGCAAGCACTCTGGGTTCAGTCCACTTTCTGTAGTAGTGTTGTGTGTGAATGCCACATTCATTCACATTGTTACATGGAATATGACGGAATATGTTACAGGGCATGTATTGTGTGATCTGTACTGAAATACATTTTAAATGTAATCCAACTCTGCTGAAGACACACAAGTCACGTCTGATGATGAATCACTTTTATTTTTGTCCCCTGAATGGACAAATAAGATCCACCTACCTCTGAGCAGGCTATAACAATAATCTAACAATGTGACGTCTAAAATCAAAAAGTGAACCGTTTCAAATATACTACGTATTGCTGGTGAGGATTTTTTTTATTGACTCAGTAAAAGCGAGATGATTCATAAGCTGACTTGGTTGATTCAATATATGCATATAATGCAATACAAGGGCAAGTGTAATTGGGTTTCAGAATATTAAACCTCTCCATACCTGAGCAAACTTGTGCTTTTCCACAGGCTGATATAAGCTCTAATATGCATCTGCCTGTAACAGCATGCTTGCATCACCTGATTAACCGGCTCCTGAGAGCATATTGCTCCAACGCACGGAGCCCGAAGCCCGAAGCCTGGAGCTGCTCTTCAAACATTTCAGCCCAAATTATAGGACATTTTCAGAGCTGCAACTACTGTATGTTATTTACTACCCATCAGATTACTTTTCTATATTAGTTTGAGTAATTAAATTACAGAAAACAAGCCTATTACAATTTCCTAAAAATAAAGAATCACATTGTCAGTTGATCGTCACATCTGTACGACGACTGATCTATTCGTTTTTGGGGTTTTTTTTGGGAATATGTTTGCTTCAGGTTGATGTTTTTTTTTTGTTGTTGTTAGTGATTAAATGCATTTTGGGATGATGAGAAAAACCGACACAATAAACGCTAAAATAACAAACAAAATTGTTCACATAAAACTCGCTCCAGAAAAACTCACACATCCATATTTATGTTCCTTTGTTTGTTACATTCATCTGCAAATGATTTCTCATTCTAAAATACTTCTTTTCAAGTTTATAAAAGAAGCATCAAAATGTACTATTTTTCACAATTAAAAAAATATGTATGAGTCGGCTCTTGTTATGAGATATTTGGACACTGTCTCCCTCGTGCTCACTCTTGCAGGCATGAAATCATATCGCTTTAATTAGGAAGGGCACTCAGATGTCGACTGACTGATTTTTTTAATCAAAGAAAAGATACAATCTCTTTGGATGTTTACAGTCAATGTGTCTTGGGTTTCGTATCACAGTGTGATTGTGAAAAACATCAAGAACATCAAATATACAACATCTATTCAATGCTATATCAACTAATGTGCATGTCAGATGTCAACGCATTTGTGGGCATATTTTGATGTTTCTGCACCATACACGCAACAATTTTTCTTTTGATTGTGAAGAGCAAATTCCCCTCCGGTAAGAGCCCTGTGTCCTCTGATAGCACTCAACCAAGAGAGGGCTGCACCAATTAGCTACCATTTCTCTCAAGAGGCAGTGAAGTCATTCTTGATGGGCAATCTGACACCGAAGGCATACTGTTGCCATATGCTGAATAATACCTCTTGTAAATAATGTAAAAGTTTGAGATTGAGCACTTGAAAAATGACTGTCACCAGACTCTAAACAGAGTGTGTAAATTAAAACAGGGCTAAGAGGAAGAAAAAGCATTACGTGCTATCATTAGTCAAAGCATCAGAGATGGAGTGGAATTAGTTTTATAATTTTATAGCCCCCTAGAGGAAATTCAGAGGTATCTGTTAGGAAAATGACAAAAAATATTAAACCATAATCAGATGATGAGAGGCCTAGGAATTCTGCTTATTCTCATCTTCAGAGTTTGTACCACTGCACTGCACTGCACTGCACTGCACTTTTAACTTGCATTACACACATGCATTCAAAACTAATCTAAACAAACGTACCTGTGCATACCACCCGACCAGAATAAATGGATCATAAGTTACCTAATGCCTGCTATTAGGAACAGAAATGACAATTTACAGCCAAAATGAAGATATTAATTAATTATTAAGGTAGTAATTGGTTTCAAATTTGAAGATGAATCACTCAAGGCTAATCCTCCCACTACTATAACAAGCAAACCCATACAGTGAAAGGAAATACCAAAAATGCAAAGCGGCATTGTTTTCCCCTCACACTTTCAACAAATAAAATATAAGAACAGGAAGAGAGCACCAGCTAGCACTTTACCAAACTAACAGGCATGTTGCCATGCTAATGATGCCCAATATACCACGATGAGTAATACGTGGTGTGACTCCATGTCTGTGTGTGGGTGTGTGTGTGGTGGGGGTCCTTATGCAGTCGATCCATGTGTCTTTATTCATTGAGCATTTCAGCACTGACTTGATGAGACTGGCTCAGAGGACAGTGAACAGTGTAAGAGCTACTGTTCGTCTTTTTGCCTCTTTACCTAGAGCCAGAGCTGGTAATTAATGACAGAGAAACAAATCCCACAAGACATGAATTTTACATTAGGCTGTTTATATGCGCTCATGCTGTTCTGCTTCATTCAAGCTTACGTGTCGGGGACACAGGCCTTGGCATCGAAGGTAAGGGCCACAAGACAACTCATGTGTGGCTTTCCGTTCAGCATTGCGGAATATGTCATTATTCGTGTAAATAAAAGAAGAAAAATAAAAGATTCGAGCTGCTGAGAAATTGTTAAGAGGGCCCCTGCTTTATTGGCAGTTGTTCCTAAAAGAGCAGTAGACAGAAAAAGCTCTGGTGGACATATCCTGTGTCTGCATAGGGTAATTTATGAGGCCTGAAACTGAATACTGGAGAGCTGCAGACATAGCACACACAGTCACAAGCAGATGGAGTGAATGAGAGGAAGGTGGCAAGACAGTGCACAATAAGACACATGAAATCACAGACATGCAGACAGGAGGATATATTGGCACACATAAATACGCTTTGAAACTCCCTGTTATCGATGCTTATAATGTCCTCTTAAACAATTTCTTGCAAACAATACTGAGAGTGATAAGCCATAGCAACAAGCGGAACAATTAGAGCTCTTTCAAGTCTCGTGACTCCTGTACCTCAGCCTCTATTTCTGTTGCTTCCGAGGGTGGAACACAGGCTTAGTGCATGATACATCTATTAATGTCCTCCTTCTTGAAGGCTCACCTGGAGGCGTCATTCAGTGATATAAAAGCAAACCAAAGTGCAGCGAGGTGCACAGCTGCGTTTAGCCACAAAATGGCTGAGCAAAAGCATCAGCATTGCACTGATAGATATGTGTGGCATGCGGGATATGAAATAGGGGGTTTTACTTGACATTTCAATCCGGCGCAGAGCCTACTTGTGTTCACTGCTGCCAGATTACTGCAAGTGCCTAAGCCATTTGGACAAAGCCATTCATTTTATGCCTCTCGTCTTTAGGCCTCAGATCAATGCTACCTCAAAGACAAATTAATTTTCTCCTTTCTCTCCTTGTTAGCTTGAAATGCTCTCTGCAATTACCAGCTTTCCTGATTGTTTTTTTCTTTCTTTTTTTGAAGTCATTGGACTGAAATCGGTTGATGTCTGTGCACATCACAGAAAATGCATTACTGGTGTCCCCCTAAGTTTTGTAACAGCTGGCACTTAGGTGTGTTTTTTATTGGCATGCACCTCTTTGAAGAGACCTCTAAGGAGATATACTCTCTAAGTATCGATCATGGTTGCCTTGTGTTCACAACACATTAGCAGAACATAGACATTTTCTTTAAATAGGTGTGAACTGTTTGGAACAATAAGCAGAACAATCAATATGGTAAATGATTGTGGCTAATCACTCCAACCAGAATAAGATTTAGGAAATTTGCAATGCTACAAACACTCTAGTTCAGGTAAATAAAATACCGACAAGTTGCTAAGGTCAATTATTTTCTGCTTTGATCACTTTGCTAAAACTCGCTTAATATAACCCCTGAATCCTCTGGCACCTCAGTGCCTCTCTAGGATGAGCATTACAGCCAAGGTTGATGTTTCTGACAGAAAAGGACACGACTCTTATTGTGTTACAGGACTTCTACAAACGGGAGAAATACTCTGAGTTTGGTGTTTGAGGTAACTTCAGTCTGTGGTCGATGAATCTTAATGGGCACAATTAATTTCCTTTACGCCTCAAGTGCCCCTCAGTTTCAGAGAGAGAGAGAGAGAGAGAGAGAGAGAGACATTATTTCAGCACCATTAGATTACCCTGTAGAATAGGATGTTTAATTCAACGCCATATCATGGGAAGCAATAAATCCTTATAGCTACACAGTAAAGAAGTTAAAGGGGCAATTGGTTGTACTTTTGTTTAAAGGTTCAGTTTGCAATATTTAGTGCCATCTAGTGGTTCACGTTCAGATTGCGGCCAACTGAATACCCCTCAACCTCCCCTACGGTGGCCGCTAAAAACGTGAAAGGCCCTTGTTACGGCCTGTGTTTGTTTTGTCCATTCTGGGTTTTTAGCTAAGGGGATATTAACTCCGGCCAACACTCAGACATATTAGGTGACAGTAACCCACTTTAACGCTGGGTGTCACCTGTTATGAAAACAAAAAAAGAAGTCCATTAGGAGCTACAGTAGAAACATGGCAACGCAAGATGGCGGTCTCCGTGAAAAACTGCAAAGGCAACAGAAAACGCCATTCTTATTTTCAGGTTATTATAAGTTGCACACTAATGAATACACAATTATGAATATTATATGCCATTTTTGCAATTAGATGCCGCCAGATCTTGCACACTGAACCTTTAAAACATTAAAAAAATGTAACAACAACTATCAACAGAGTGTGAACAAATACCAGTTTGATGTTATGTCAAAGAGAGCAGCGAAAGCAGAGATAGTGAATCACTGCAATTCAGCTAAGCCAGCTATTAACATAAATTACAGCAATATGTGACATCAAAAGACCAAGATAGCAGTTTTGTTAATTTGGCAGTGGACACCAACAACACAGTTTCTGGTGCATCTGTTGATAGTTGGGAGTTAATTTTTAATCTTAATCTCTTACAATTACCTCTTACATTAGGTGTATATCTAAAAAACAAACAAAACAAAAAAATGCTAATAAACAAGAACCAATTATTTTCCAGTGCCATTCACCAGGCCCAGGGTATTGCTGCTAGTGGTGGCATCTCTAGTTGCCTCCTCTCTCTTCCTGAGCTCATAACATTTCAAAATGTTCTCATAAAGCACATTTAACGATCCACGGTGACGTTGTGCTGCAAAGACGCATTTCTGATTGGATCCCAATAACAGTGGCGGAAACGGGTACTTAGAATAATGAGTGAAATCAACAACGATGTTCAGTTGAGTTTGTTGATTAAATGCACTATTCCTGCAGCAAGTGCCAACACCCAGCCTATATGGCATTTATGTTTACCGAGGCATTACAGTCGCTGAGAGAGCACATTAAACCCTTCATTGAAAATGCTCTGTGATGGCCACTTTCCTCTTCTCCCTAAGCCTCTTTTGAGACAAGGAGGGTAATTATGATAATTCAGTTGTTAATTACATTTACATACATCAGGACGTGTATAGTCGAGCAGGCAGTTTGCATGCATGGAGAACTCATTAAAGTTTGAGTATTTTTCATACCTCCTCTAACATACTCTTAATTGAGCCTTTCGTTGTTCTGCAAAACAGACACAAATTTGGAGCCCCCCTCGAGTGTCAAGTTATCATGCTGGGGAGATTCCAAGGAAAGGCAGGAAAACAAACAGACGTGTTGACAAGAGGCCAGAGTTCAGGAGCACACAGCCTCCATTAAGACATCAACACTGACCTCCTTTAACAGCACAAGTCAAGAATCAGATTTCCCCCCCGGCAACCCCTCCCAAATATCCAGAAGTTAAAAATCATAACCTAATCCAGAGCAGCGCTCAGGGGCAATCTGAGCCTCTAACACCACGTGAAGTCAGGTCAAGATCCTTGTTTTCTCACTTCATGCAGGGGCCTAAGCCTGGGATAAGGTAGCTGCCATCAGGTAATTAGGCCCATTATCAGCTTGATGTAAGGTCCCTGTCTGATGACACATATGTCGCCTCTCAGCACTTCACAGATTAATTTAAGCCCCTCTAACTGCCAGACAAGATTCTTCACCGTAATTGATCTCTCTTTACACCCTTCAGCCATTCATCTACCTTGATTCACCATGTGGCACACAACTCACACACTTCAGCGTGGTGGTTTTAAAAATACTTTGTCACAATAGGACAACTATTATCTCCTGATCTATTACACTCCTGTGAAGTTGATGAGGTAGTCATGGCAACACAACTTCAATTCCCAAGGTAAGGAGGAGAGGATAACCAACATACTGTGCACAATACTTCTCAAATGTATTCCAAGCATTAGAGGGAAGTTCAAGAGGGCATTGTTCATAATGGTTTTGGATAAGGCCTGAGATTAAAGAATTTGATAGGGTCCGAGATCCAGCTGAAGAGAGTGCCTCAGCTTGCCTCATGGTAATAAAGAAGCTGGTTTTGTAGTGGCGAAATCCCTCCAGGAGCTATCCCTCATTCCAAGGTGAATCTGTAATTTCTGTCTGCAAATGAGCCCTTTCCCCAAGACTAACACAACCCTCTTTTCTTTATCACACCTGAATTGCATCCAAAATTAAAAGGCAGCCATCTGTGACTTCATGTGCTGCAACCACACAACAGAAGAATCACACAAAGAAAATGCGCTAAACAGAAATGGTGCAGATCTCACCTTCAGCAGGGTCTGGTGGCCCAAAGTCCAGGTCATAGCTCAGGATGTAAAAGTTATTCCACACATATAGCTGGTTGTCCCTGGGGTTGTAATCCACAGCGGTTATGTATTGGTACTGGTTGGGGAAGAGAATGTCAGTGTACTCGCCCTGGCTCAGCTTGGTGTTATAGATGTAATCAATTTGGCTCCGGCTGGCCTCACTCTCATTCTCTTCATAGGTCGAGCGCACCACATGTAGCACGCCACACACCATAAAGGCGTTCGAGGCAGAGCGTTTGTCATAAGTTGTTTCCCATGTGGCCTCAAAGCGCAGCGTGTATGGGTTGAGCTGGCTCACAACAATACGCCCATTGTTCTGCTCCGTGGCATATATTACCCATAAGCCTCTCTCGTCTACGGCCAGGTCAATGTCCGTCTTGCCACCCCAACGGTATGGTGAGGTGTCGTGATAGTTGGCATTATTAACAATGGCCTCGCCACTCTTTATGCGTGTGCGCAGGTCAAACTTGACAATGTTTCGTGTGCGTTCCTTGTTAAAGAAGATAGCACCATCATAGGCTACAAAGCCTGTTCCGTCAACACGGTGTGGCAGTTTATAAGTGGTCGTCTGGCGACTGTTTTTGAAGTCCTCCAAAGAGGCGTACTCTATTAGGGTGTCGGTGCGGTACGGCGTCCAGGGCATGAAGAAGACTTTATCTCCAGCCTGCAGTGGGTCTTTGCACCATGAACCTGCTTGTTGCTCTGCCTCAAACAGGAAGGTGGCAGCTCCTACACCCTTCAGAGTCCCAGGACAAATGAAAACTAGTGACAAAGAAGAGAGTGACAAAAAATACAATAAGGCAAAATATTTCAAACATATACAGCACATTGTCTATGACACGCATCACTCTCGCTGCTGTACAACATAAGTGCAGGACAAAAAGATCAGGGACTGTGAATTTGGAGGAATTTAATTTTTTTTTTGCTAATGCTGTGTACTATTGCTAATGAATAGTGAAAAAATAAATGAATTTGTCATTGTGTAATCAGTATGAGAAATGTGAGGTTAAGAAAACTTGCGTCAAGGTTCTGCTGCTACACCTAACAGGGACAAAACAAAATAAAAGGTAAACAAAAAAAGGTAAAATCCTGCAAATGAAAGACATGGAAAATGGGAAAAGTAAAGTTCACAGATTTATTTATCTTTTTTTTTTTTTTTTTTTTTTTTATTTAGCAGCCTGTTTTTGGCATCAAATGCCACATGAACAGTTGGGTATGTGGACACACTGCACATGCATACTCACATGACTGAGGTCATAAACAAAAAAATAATAAGGAGACAGACTTCACATCTTGTGATAAGAGTGAACAACAGGTTGTCAATGGTGGTGGCGGCAGCAAAGCAGAGGTAAAATGAAAGTGGAGGTTGGGGAAATAGATCGAACAGTGGTAAAGGATTTTCACTACTTCTGTGGCAAAAGACAGGAGTAACCACTGATGGTTGAGGGAGGCCGTGGCAAGGTTCCCATTTATACGGTTTAAATTAATTGGTTCTGGATACAAACGAACACACTGAATTCTTTTCTTTTCAAACTTGTATTTAGTCAGTGCCAATCTCTCTCAGCCATCACTGCTATTTCACATCACGTGCTATGGGTGCAGCAGAAGTAGGGCCAAGCAAACTAAGACTAAGCCAAATAAGAATATATACACACAACGACTTATTCTTCAAGGGTTGACATTGTGCTAAGCAAGAGTCCCTGAAAAAATCGACACCGAACAGTTGGTGTTTTTCTTTCACATTAAGAGGAAAAACTACATTCGATGACCGTGGATGTCATTTGAAATTCTGTTTTGAAATTCATTTGAACTCCATGGGTGCAAACAATCCTCCTATGGGTTTAGGATTTGACAGGAGAGGCAATCAGGGGGGAGGAGACGTGAGGGGAGCTGTACTCAACACCACAGAACAAGGAGCCGGAGGGGGGGTAAAGGACCAGACCACTCATTTACCTTTTTGCTCCACTTCTATTTCAGGCATTGGAAAAGAAAGCAAAAAAGAGTGCAAAAGGGAGAGAAAGGTTATCATGAGTCAACTACTAGGTACAAGAGAAGAAATTAGTTGGAGGATATGACCATGAGATGAACTGCAGGGCTGTTTTAAGAAGAAAAGCTAGAAAAAAAGACGGTGTTTGTTAGTGAAAGGCCTCTCATCCTAGGATATAAAATCACACAAGTTATGACTGGAGACAAGCTATGTGCCATGCTTTCCAGCACATTAAACTTTTCATTCCTATCATCTTTAACTGCCAACAAAATAATGCACTGGCCACTGTAAACGCAGAATAAATCCCTCAAAAAATGCATGTTTTTTTTTTTTTTTTTTTCGAAATCCTGGTCATATTTAGATGGATAACATTCTTAGAGAAACAGCAAAGAAGTTATTTTTGGCATTTATTGACTGAGGGTGGGATTTGTTCAAACTTTTTAAACACAAATCAAAACTTGATTCCAGCTCGCTCGCCTACACACATTAAACATGACACGGTGCATGTTACGGACCAAACTCTTAAATGAGCTAAAGAGTGCGGCAGCACATGAGATGACTGATGAGCAGTTTGCCTAACATGGAGTTTCTTTAGTGGACTGCGGAAGCTGCATTCACTGGGTGGGCGGGAGAGGCTAGAGACAGTATATGAAAAATTGGAAGTTAAAAAAAAAATGGGAGCAAAGAGGTTAGTCAGGGGGAGCTGCAGAGAAGGTGAAAGGGAGGTCTGTTTGAAAGAAGAAAAAAAAAAGAGTCAATATATCTGAAAATGTTTACATTCCATCAGTTTAATATTAAGCACTTTCACAAGGAGGGATGAAGCTCACAGCTGCTCTTACGAACCACTTGTAAACACCCTTTTAAGGTAGATTAACTCCAATAAGATACCAGAAAGACTTTAAAATGGTGTTGAATTTCAACAACTCTCAAAGTACGTTAAATTAAATCATTTTCACAAGGGAAGACTAGAGCCACTCCATAACAGGATATTGGTTAATCTAAGAAAAGATGCAGACATTTGGGGATTTTTACACTGTCTTACTCTAATAAGATTTAAAGCTCACTTCACCCAAATTAGAAAAGATGAACACTTACACTTACTCCTTAATACTCGTCAAGTTTTTCTTTTTTTACATTTTCAGCCTATTCGAGACGAGGAAGATAAACTTTTACCTAAAAAAATAAGCTATAAATACATACAATTTGGCAGTTGTACATTAATGTCACGTAGTGTATATAACAGCCCACATAAAAGTGGTTGCCAGTGAAGTCTTTAGATCCAGAGTAGTGGAGAAAGGTTTTACGATTGATTTTTTTTTTTTTTTTGTCATAAATGAAATCTCCATTACCTCATAACATCAGCACATGACTTTTAGCCTCATGCTTTTTTCTTTCTTAATGACCCATGAACAAAACATATGCACGTAACCTTCATATTGATCTTTTTTCTTTAATTAATCCTGTAGTCTACATTTTCTTAAAATACACCGTGCTGTTCTCCATCACCTTAATCTGCTGTCTTCAAACACAATTATGTAAACATGGCTGCTTTAAAATGACCAAATGAAACAATACAACTAAAACTATTTGAAACAATGCAACTAAAACTATTTCCAAGCCTGTATGTTTTTTTTTGTTTTGGTTTTTTTTTTATTTTATTTGGAGTAACATAAATGACTCAGCCCATAAACCCTCAACGTCGTTAATAATAATTTACACTCATTTCCTTTAAGATACTTCCCCAAGAGTTGAAGCGTTATCATCTGTAAAATGAGTTTTACAAATTAAAAAAAAAAAGAGACAGAAGTTACAGCACATGTTTTTACACTTGGAAAAAAAAAAAAAAAAAAACACAGCAAGAGTTCAGTATGAGATTTGGGTGGCGATACTTACTATAAGGAACACACTCATACTGGACCTCTAAGTACTTGTAGGTGCCGGGGCATGGATCAGGAAAGACATCAGAGCCAGTGACAACCACACACTGCGTACGGTTGTTGCACCTAGAAAAAAAAAAGATTGACCAGAGATTTCATCATGACTACCCTCAGCAAGTCTACTCGCCAAAAATAACATTAATAACACAGGAGGGGAAAAGTTCATCGCACCGCTACAATTTAATTGATGAAATCCCAGGCAGGACTGTCTTATACGTATTCTAGTGTAAACCTTGGCAAACAGAGAAAGGAATGAAAGCATTAAGAAAGAGTAAATTAATGTAAATTAATGTGATAATGAATAACAGTGAAAGAGCAGCTAAAGGCATGTTAAGAATTAGCGATGGTATTTCCTTTAACAACGTCTTCATACCGCTATTGAAAGGGAAGACATTCATTAAAACACACAGGACAGGTGGCTGTGGCATGCAGTGGACTGGAATGGCGGCCTCTGGTGAACAGAGCAGCTCCACCGCATGTGCGCGACAAACACGGTGTGAATGTGTCATTTCTGCAGGAAGCGGTTTGCCTACCAGTACAAAATGGAGACCCTCAGCGAATTAACAGCTTGATGTGTGAATTGCAACATTGCTGCGTGAGTGTGTGTGTGTGTGTGTGTGTGTTTGCAGATGTTTCTGGGGGCTAAAAAAGTTCAAGTAAATGCAAGAGGAGGATGGGGGGGAGTAGGAGGACCAGCAGAGGACTCAGTTTGTGTAAATACTGTATAGGTTGAAATTGGCTCCGCTTCAATCAAGCTCTCTCGAGGCCGAGGGATTGAGAATAATGTCAGCAGTAACAGAGGCAAACAAGAAAAAAAAAATTGGCACCAAAATAGGACATTCAACAGTTTGCAAGGCTGAGATGAATATTTCAGAAGGTCAGTAGCAGTCATGCAAGTTGGACATACATTTCAACATTGGACATAACTTTCAAAGAACCATTAGTAATTCAAGAGGTTTTCTGTCGCTGCAAAATGGGACTGTGCTGCACAACATCCAAATTGAAAAACACACACAAAGCCTTGACGGTGCACTTTTAGCTACGTAGGATGTTAAAATAATGAACCAGAAGACAAATGTATGTACATTAAGCAGTCTTTACTTTTTCAACCACACTCTTTATCCTTTGCTAAAACTCTCCCTTTGATACTAATGGATTATTAAACATTATATGTGAATAAAAAGGTGCAAAGTCCATTATGAAGTTGAAAAGGAAAAAAACAAAACAAAAAAACAAAAAAAAAAATCGCATCAACATCACCAGCAATGGTTTAAACATCACGGACAATATGGTGCCAGCTGCATTTAAGAAATTCACTTTAATGGTTTGTCTGCAGTGAATGCTCGAGAGAGCTGGGGGGGGGGAATCACTGCATCAAAATTATTATTGATGGACAGAAGATGAGAGCGAGATTCTTTTAAATGTATCCAGAGATATATCATTTAATTCGAAGTTCACAGTCTACAAATCTGGCTGATGCATGCTCCCAGTAGTGTAAGAAAAGAGTCGAACTAGCAATAATGTAAAATATTTCTATTTTATGCTACTTTCTCCACTATACGTCTAAGAATTTGGACTTTTTACTTCATTTATTTGACTGACACAGAAATCCCCTCCAATTTAACTATGCCACCTTCTAATCCATCTTGGAGTTGTTATTGAACTTATTTTCAGTTCAGGATTGTAACTGTTATAGAGGACTGTATTTCCACATTCTTGGAATTTTTTTTTTTTATTAAGTCTGAAATGCGCTACCTTTTTTCTTTGATCTTTGTTATCGCATAAAGATCTGGAAATTTTAGCAGCTAATGCACTACTACGTTCCTGAGCTAGTTGTTAAATTTGCCAGTCTGCTGTTAAGTGCTGGATGTGCAATGGGTTTATCACAGCTTTTTTACTAAAAACAGCTGCCGACCATCTGAAAAAAAAGAACACTAATAAGACCTGTGAATTAAAACAGAGAAGTGGTAAAATTTCCTGCAAAACAGTACAATTTCTAGCCATAACGTCTGAACTTGAAAGACACTAAAGGCACAGTTTCATTACAAGTGTTCCCTTTGACACATTACAGGTAATTTCATACATATTTATTCTAAAAAAAATATTGATTAGTGCAGCATTAAAAAGAAGATCTAAATACTTCCTCCACCCTCGCTATATCCTTTCAAGTTGTAAAAATTCACTCAATTCATTCCATCAATCATTTATTCTACTTTAATTTTTAAGCCTCAGCTTTCGAGAAAAGGGAGGATGCTGTTGCTAAGCATTTTGACATGGTTCCTGTGTTTGAAAGGGTTGCTGAAACTGCAGCATGCACTCTAAAATATTTTTTGAGCACACACTCACGTCAGGGAAGTGTTGTCCTGCTTGCTTTTTATCTAACAGCTGCACTCCTGACTAGCTAAAAGATTTATTCTGTCAATTTTACTGGGTCAGGTAATAGGTGGCCAGTGAAATGATGCAATACAACTCTGCAAAACAACCTTCCTGGTATTATCTTCTTGTGTGTGAGCAGGTTGTGTACCAGCACCAGTGAGAAGAGAGGAGTAGAAGTATCAAGGCAAGAAGAGGGTGAGGTCAGATATGCATCCTTTTTACGAGAATGATAACCTGATTCCTACACGGGCCCGGTAACCTGAGTTTCCAACGGTTTCTTCGTAAATTTGTCATCTAGTCACTTTTTTGTTTGCAACCAACATTTCACTTGACAAAACATTCTAATGCAGATGATGAAATCATGTAGTTTGATTCCTGTCTAGTTGTTTTTGTTGTGAAATTGGACTGCTTTTGTTGCAATTTCCAAACCAACAAAAGTGCCACTCTGTGCAGCAGACTACCCATTGTTCCCATCTCTGCGGTCTTATTTAATATGTTTATTTATTTGTCTGTGCTGCTATTGGCTTTTCTTAATCTTCCCCATATGGGCAGTGCATTGTGTCTTTTAATGTGATGCAGTAAAAAAAACTCCATGTTTCAGTTTGCTGCAGAATGGTGGAGGACTAATCAGGGTCTCCCAAAGCATGGCGACTACTCTAACATCCCTGGTTATCACATCAACCTTAATTACAGTCAGGAGCCCAATTCCTCTGATCTGAATCATTAGAATAATTGTGGTTAAGGGTTTGTGGTACAAAGTCTTCTCAAAGCTTTCCCTTACACAATGCCTCCAGGGGATCTTCGATGGAGAGAAGTTTGAAGTGCAGCTCAGGCAAGTGAGACTCTGACATGTCAGCAGATGTGACGCACAATAAAGCAGGTTGCAGCCAAACCGAGAGGCACGGACGCTGTCAGTGGGGTGTTACCGCGCGAGGGTATTGGGACTCTGCTGTAAATTTAGAAAGACATGATCTACTCCTGAGCTATTCTGCAGAGCTGCATCTCACAGGAGTAAATACAGAAGAGAATAGAGGCAGGAAAAAACCCAGAGGTGCAAGATTGTGGGCGATGATGTTCAAAAGCTAGCTTACGGGGGCCAGGTTAGGACAGGGCAGTGCATTTGACGATGAACTGTGCTGGTTACTATTTATGAATAGTTCATCCAGTGCCCTTTAAAAATACACACACCTCTAGGGGTAAGCAGTAGTCGAGCTGAAGTGTTGCTGCGCTGTCGTTTGACAGCAGAACAGCATCCTGTGAGAGGGTAACTGGGATAAAAGGCGTGATGATGGGCATTGCTCACTACCTGAGGCAAAGCCACTTCAATGCAGTACAAGTATTTGAACAAAGCAAGCCCAGTGTTCCAGATAGGGAATTAAGAGGGTGTTCATGTGACTCGTAGTCTCTCTGAGCTACGGTGATTATCACTCAAACAGCAGCAACAACGCGGAGCCGGTGTGAAGAGCTCTAGCGCATGGCTGTCAATTCCTGCCTGTCAAGAATTAGTCCTCGCCAGGTTTGTTTTGTTTTTTTTAATTCTAAATGCCACCTACATAATCTAGTCAATGAAGAAACAAAACGATTTAAAAGGTGCGACATGTTGATTAAGTGTCCGTTATGTAGGTGGCTGCAGGAGATTGTAAATTGCAAATTGATTACTTATGTGTAGTAAAATCAGGCACAGAGGAAAAAAAAACAAACAAAAAAAAAAACAACCCCTCATGAGGTCCATTCCTGGTCTCCCCAGCTCCTGGTTATATTTGTGAAACAAGATCCCTTGTCTCCCCAGCTTTTTACCTTTGTGATATAATCTTGTAGGCATCGGGGAGGTAGCAGTTGACGTTCTCCATCTGGAATGGGTCAGCGTCACAGATCTTGTCGTCAGTTCGGCCGTAGTTGGCCGTCTCAATCATAATGACATCACTCCCAGGGCAGCGGAGATCAATTGCATATCCTTCACATGAGAGCTCTCTCCTGACCAGCCCGAAAGGCAAGGCTGCACGGCTGAACCCTGACAGAGGGCGAGACACACAAAGACAGAGAAAAACTTAAGCAAATAAAATTAATGACTTAAAAGGATCACTGCTTCAATACAATAAGACCACACATCATGCGGTAAAAAAATCCACTGGCAAAAAATAAATAGGCAACAGCAGTCCAATGTTTACCGCAGTTTTAAACAGGCGGGCCATTACACACGATGCAGGGATAGGGAAAGGCGAAACAATTCATCTCTCCATCTCGCTGTGGTCTTGAATGTTGGCTAAGACATCAACTCTAAGTCACTGGAGACCAATGGTAACCTCATAAATTCTTGAGCAAATACAAAGGCTACAGTGCATCAGAAAGGCCTCCACCTCCAGTGCAGCCAAACATATCTGGACCGAGAATAGTTTGTTTTACAGTCGTACAAGCCCCCCTCATTTGTTTCTTTTTCTTTACTTGCTCTCTGTAAAGTAAGATAGAGGAAAAAGGCCAAATCCTGGCAGAATGGAGTGTAATATAATCCATTTTACAGTGTCGGCGATCGAAGAGGGGACTGTCTGGAGTCCACACAGGAGGAAAAATCTATACATGGAACACAACAGATGGGAGCACAGCCAAATAGCTCTACTTTGGGGGAAAATTAACTATTTCAATCAGTTCTGTCCCCTCTTTCGGCAAATTAGGATGAAATAGGGTATTCGTCTGTATTTCCTCTTTTCTGAGTAATAAAGTGTCATGTCACAAACCGGGTGTAACTAGTGAGGAAAAGAAAAGAGAGAAATACATTATCTGAGGTTTAAATGATCCAAAGTTTAAAAAAAAAAAAAAAAAAAAAAGTAACTGTCTGCAATTCTGAGAAAACAATTAGGTAAAATCTAAGTAGAACATGCAAATGTGTTCCATTTAAGAAGTGCAAGCAGAGCACTGCATGAACTGCCAATAATCGCCGTTGTTTGCAGCAATAGTGGGTCCCTGAGGGGGCAGCTACCATTTGTATTTTCTGCACTGCTCTCTCCTAATTAGCCCTCCTTTCAGCCTGTTACCTTTTCCATGCTCCCATTGGCTCCCATGCATTGTCATGTACTAAAACTTACCACCCCGGGTTCATTTTGCCCCCTCACTCTAATTATCCTCACACTTTTGACAGTCAGGAGCTGATGCAATTAGCATTGTTTGAACGGCTCGTAGTTGAAGTGATTCCGGCTTGAAATTCCTCCCCTGAAACTCCGACCCACATGTCTGCAAGTCATTTTAGCCCGCTGTGCCTGGCTCAGTTATAATGATATTCTATGTCAGTCTGTCACACTGGCAAACAAAAAAAAAAAAACACAAAAAAAAAACAGACATCTGTGAAACATACATCGCTGAAAATCTAATGTTGAAGTCATTGCACATTAGGAGAAGGTCCTGCACACTAGCGATAGTTGAAGTATAACAAAATATGAAGCTAATGGTATAAATTCTCTGGCATTCAGCCACTAGACATTTCATTATAGTACCATGATCTATCTAATGGCCAGTAGATTCTGCTTAGCTGGACTGTTTATCACCTCATTAGGAGACGTCAGTGTAGCCAAACCATAAGTGGAGGGCTGTGGGGTCACTCCATCTATTCCAATAACCAATACAATTACCCAAACCTTTCAGAAAACCTGTCCAGAGTGGTGGAAGATAAAACACAGAGGGAAGTCGCCGGCTTTACTGCGAAGACTAATGATCATCCCGCCTGCCATTTCTCATGGAAGGAGTGACGGGTTTATCACAGCAGCTACATAGAGCAGACAGAAAGAATGCATTTCATGGGGTTTTAAAATTCTGAACGGAGACAACCTTTTGGCAAAAAAAAAAAAAAAAAAATCCTCGTGGACACACAAACGAACGCCATCTGCCTTCGTAACCTCCATTCTCTCCGTCCATTGGAGACTCCTGCCATTTATCATGATACTATGATGTGATGGCATGCTGCTGTCAACACAGGGCTAGCAATTGATTAGACCTGTGCCTCACCAACCTCCTCCTTCTCCCTCGCCTGTATAGATCACTTTGGTCATAGGCTAACACTACATCAATTAGGGGGAGTATCTAGACAGTACTGGCGGCCTGAAGGACAAATTGCTTCTTCTCCAAACTGCGGATAGTCTTGGACTCATTAATGACTGTCTTGTCAGCTTGTAATTGGGCAAGTAATGACAAATCTGTCGAAAAGGTTAATATATATATATAAAGGAGCTTTTTGCTCTGTATGAGGAAAAGGAGAACAGAATTCAAGAGAAAATAGTTTTAGTTGACCTAACTGGATGTCGCGTAAGATCTCATGATTTAAGCTAAGAAAGAAAAACCTACTGACAACAAAAGTTTCTGGATCTAGGTATTTTTCTGTGTTGATTTTTTTCAGTTTAAGCTAGTTATGCGAGATTTTGGAAAGAGAAGATTGTTTGTGTGCACAAATGTCAATGTCTTATGGAGGTATGAAAAGCTTTTCATCTTGCGTGCTGTGCTTTGTTTGACTGCTCAACTTTGCAGCAGTCGAAGACTGCGACAGAAGGGCACCAGCTGCAGAGAAAACGGTGTCAAGAAAACTGGAGGAAAAATCCATAACACAATCCGTGTGTGTGAGTGTAAGAAAAGGCAAGGCTGCTCAGTCTTTATCAGTACTTCTGATTAACATTAAATTACACGATCAGTAAGGGAATTAAAAATGCTCTATATAGAACATTTAGTCAAATCGCCATGGTAACCACTTTGACTTAGCTATAATTGGCTGTGATCCCTATTCCTGGCCTTGTTGACACAATGCCTTATCATGCATTCTGGTCAGTGAGTGACTGTGAGGAAAGTAGCTTTTCAAATTCCTCCTCCTGACCTGCCTGCTAAGCCTTCTATTGAGCTCAAGAGGGCAAAGCAAGGGCTAGGACCGCTTCTCAATATGATGCATTCTGGGAGTTTTTCTTCTTCTCCAGTTGACAGCCTGTAATTCACTGGTGACAATCCCCCCTCATAATACATATTTTGTTTTCTATCAACACCCTTGAAATTGGAAGTGGCACTGTGGCTCAGATGGGTGCATCTGAAACCATCCACAGAGTTACAGTCTGTGGCTTTTAAAACCCTGGAGATGAAACGAAAGATAATGGAGGTTTGGTGTCGAAATATTGCCATTTGGCACCTGGAAGCACCAGACCATAACACACATGTTGTGGTTCATCTTTGCTGCTCCGCATTGTAGTTCTCAAGAGCAGAGTTGTGACCAACCCTTTAAACCTACAAACTCCACTGCGTCAAGACATCAAGACTGTGGGAGAAAAATCTGGAGGAATGTTTGATCAGTCAAAAAAAAAAAAAAAAAAAAAAAAAAAAAAAAATGGGCCAATTTTGGAGGGCAGACAGAGTGGCGAGAGCTGGCACAGACAGAGAGCAAAGGCGTTGGTTGACGCTTGTCATCCTCCATTAAGGTTCCTTTGATTGGCCTTTGAAACGGTCCTGGAAACGGCAAACAGCTGCATGCAAATGGCCCTGTTTCCCCACGGCTGGCCCCCATTGTTCTGGGCTTGGGTTTGACAGGGACGCTTTCTCTGCAGCATAAAGGAGGGTGTAGCCTTTAGTCAAATAAGAGTGCCCCCACCGTGGTCACAGCAGGAGCACTTGAAGATTGTTTGTCTTTTTATGTTGTTTTATTCTTGATATTACTGGTAGCCAACATCTTTGGAAGAAAGAGCAGATCTTAGAGTCAAGCTTTTCCTCCAACGGCAGGGGATGCCTCTATAATCCAATATCCGGAGTGGTCATACTTCATGTTTTCTCTGGTGAGGTAAAGATTTTCAGCGGGACTGCACAAAGTTGGGAAAAAACTAAATTAAAAACATATTTGAATTCTTATTATCAGGGAACAAAGCATCATCAGTGTTTTGTCTCTTTCTCCCAGCCTCTTTGTTCTTTATTGTAGTACTTGTAATCTGTTCAGTGTTACATTTTGATTGCTGGCCAAAGGGAAAAAAAAAAATGGCTTAAAAATAAAAGAAAACACAAGACGGATGTAAACCTTTTATGTATTAAACTGAACACTACGTTATCCATGTACATGTCTCTAAACTGACACTCTAAATGTTCTCAGGACTCGAGGAGCTATTCAAAGTTTCCATTTCCACATCCTTAAATTTGTGAGGCAACCATTGTTCCGGTTTAAAATGTGCAACACAAGTCCCCAAATGCAGCGCATGACCTCCCATCAGATGTGAGAGAGACACAAAGGAGCAAGGTGGCAGATTAGAAAGGAGATTTGGGATTTGCAAAAAAAATAACACCTGTTTTTTCAATAGAGACAACACCCAAAAACTCTTCACTACGCCATGACAGCTCATATTTCATTTCAACTGTCGAAATGCGGTGAAACACTGAAAATCTAGTTGGACATATGGCACCGTATCCCATGACACTTTAGTCCCAGCTCTGGTCCACCTTGCTGGGAATTGTTTCTAAAGACAGTGTCAGACAAGACCACAAACCCCGGGGCTACACCCGCCTTTCCCAGACTGCTGCTATCAGACACTCTTGATTCCGATATAAGTATTCTAAAATAGCACTGGCAACATAGAACTGAGTCCATTTGTGGTTACATGAAGAGCTCTAACTCATATCTCTTTTCTCTTTCTTGTGATACATGAATTCAGTGTTGCCACTTCAAATTCCAACCCACCATTTGTATTCATTGCCACTGCCTCGTCTCTAATTCATCTCTTGAATATTTTCTTGACTTGGGGGAAAAAAAAAAAAAAAAAAAAAAATCAGTGGGAGGGAGCAGAGGATAAAATGTACCGTGGCATCAAAAGTGTAGTAAAAGGAGTTTAGAGGTATGGTATTGTCATATTGCTGAGGCTAGACATGACAGACCCTGCTCTCGCCTCTTAACTCTTCAGGTGGGTGCATTTAGACAAAGCTGCAGTTCCTATTACGCTTTACGCGCGAGTGTTAAGTTTTATCTTTTACCTTAGAACAAAACAATTGAAGGGAAAATTCTATACTTTTCTCAGGATCTGATTGTCTAAATTGTGGTCATTTATTCTGACTGAAAGCTCATTCTAACACTTCACTCTAAGTGCTACTAGCAAGTAAAAGCAGCTCATAGAAGTTTTCCATAATAACTAAATATAAATCATTATTTACCAAAGTTGGCCTCACTGGTAAGAATAGCTATGATTGTGAAAATAAGACCAGAGCTAAAAAGTACCCTCATTTTCCTTTTTCTGGAAACCATTTCTTCAAATATTTTAACTGCACGGACCATGTTGCTTTCGTTGAAGAAATCATTGCCTGAAATTACGCAACACACACAAAAATGTTAAAGTTTTGCCGCAACTGATGCACAGTCGACACGGTGGATTATTTTCCTTCTACTGAACAAGACGCTCAGCTGCAGAAGACTGCAGATGAAGAATTTCTCTCATGGGAATGACGGCTAAAGAAAAAAAAGCACAAAGTGGAGGCTGTAATGACTGTGTCTTAATTTGGCTGCTGGAATCAAGGTTTTCTCCTCTGTCGATTGGCTGGATGATCCCTGACCCTCTGGGTGCACATCAAAGAAAACCAGCAAGGAAAGAGGGGAGCATCATTATATTACTAATACATACAATCCTCTAAATGCAAAGAGGGTCAGTGCTTAATATGAGTCATGACAGGAATAATTCAGTTGAAGAGACATGACCACATCTAATGTCTTCTTTTGTTAAGTCTGTGGACACATCACTTGGATTAAAGAAAAGTATAATTCGACAACTTGTATAGCCTACTGAGAAAACAACCCTTTAATAAAGATACAAATAACTGTCACTGAGGCTAAACATTTGTAAAAAAAAAAAAAAAAAAAAAAGAAAAAAAAAAAGAAAAAAAAAAAAAATAGAAAAGAAATTTTTGAATGGGAAGTAAAAAAAAACCTATATGCTCTCAGGAGAGTGGCTTTTTGACAGAATTAGTTCATTTCTTGTTCAATGTCGAACATATCGTTGCATCTCTTTTTTGCATGGGAGTTGATGAAACACGCAGAAAGAGGTGTGTTAAAGAAACTCCCCCAAGTGTAGCAGAGTTATAGCTTCACAGGTCTGATCTACCCTGAGTGATGCTTAACTCCCCTTAAAGCCCATATTTTACCCTTGCACTTAAAGCCCAGCTGGATTTTCCGCTCAAGAAAATGTCTCAGAATAAGTCAGGTGCCTCCCTAAGGGTGGGGATGGAGAGGAAAAATGGGGGGAGGATGAAGTGGAGGACTATAAAGAGGGGGAGGAGGATGTGGGTTTTTCTCCGTCACATGCTTGTGTTTCTGTTCTTGTTTGCTGGTGCAGAGTCTCCCCTTTTCACCGTCTAATCAACCCCCCCCCCACCCTCCACCCGGCCATGCCTGTGCAGAGCCTCACCCAGAAGGCTTACTCAGTACGTCACACCGACAGGGTGTCAGGAGAAGCTGCAACTGGAACACGAAATACATGAATAATGAGTCAGAGACTACAAGGATGACTAGAAATGGAGATCAGGGCCTTGTGATGATAGAGAACACATAATGCTGATAGCAGACACAGGCTTTATCACCGTGCAGATGGAAATCCAGCAGTGCCCTTAACACCGTCACACTCTCAATTTCAATTGCCATAAGTTCAATTTGTTGCTCATGTCTCTTAACAAAAAGTGGTGCGGTTCAGGTTTTCTTATGATGGTGGTCATTTTGGCATTAACTTAGTCCTCGCAATGTTAGCATGTTTACAACGCGAGCCATTTTCTGGTTATAGTTGGTGAATATGGATGAAAAACGAAACAACGAGCCTTTCATGTTGCCTCTTTCAATTGTGACATGCGTTTTTCATCTACTGCACATGTCATTGCACATTAATATTCAATTTTTTTTATGCAATTAAAGCAGATTCTGCGCTGGGTTAATGGGTGATACTTATCTGTAATGTCTTCGGGACACATCCTGAGTTCCTGCTAACAACATTCATCCTGCTTTACCCGTGTCCAGAATTGATGCACTACAGGACTGAATATGCAAATTTGGAAAACTCATTGGTTACACCCAGTCTTGGGAAAGTTGCTTCTGAAATGTAATAGGTTACAGATTACTAGTTACCCTTTTAAAAATGTAATAAGTAATGTAACTATTTTAATTACTTACAAGCAATATAACTTAACGTTACATTTGATTCGTTTTTGATTACTTTTATAACAAATGTTTTTAACTGGGCAATAAAGAGGAACGTCTGTACATATGTACAGTAAAATTAGACCCATTTGTAATCACCAAGATTTTGATTAGTAATGAATTTTTTATTAACTACTTAATTACACAATTAACTGTAAGTCATTATAATTACGTGTATTTTATATATTTTAAGCTTATACTCCTGCCATTAACATATGTCCTGAGTGATCTGATCACATGTTGGCAGCTTTAATGCAAGGTGTGACCGCGCTCAGGAGGCACTCAGGGCGCACCGAGATCCGATCGCATCGCATCGAGTTCAGAGGCGGTCTGGGCCACGTGTCCGCATTGATTTAGCAGCGTGAACATGAATGCGTCCTAGGAGGGATTGAAGGACTGCCTACTCAGCTGACATTGTCTGACAACGGCATCATCTTTAAATGTTTTAAAGACAAGCCCACAAGATAAAGTATATTACGGGTGCATCATATGTGAGCACACAGGAACGACGCTCCGACACTTTTTTTCCAAAAAGAAATTCATGTGCACATTTTAAGCATGTGACGATTCAACATCACTAAAGTGTATGTCATGCAAGAGAGCCGATAAAACAAATGGAATGGCCAGAGTTGTCATATTGACATTTAAGGTGTATTAACTGATTCACAGAATCACCTCATGCAGTAAGGAGCAAGTAAATATTCCACCTTAAAACATGCCGGCGGCCTTTGAGCCACACAGTGAATCACATTTACAAAGAAACATTACAACTGGATATAGTTGAGCTTGTTCATTTGCATATAGAGCGGGGAAGTGAGATCCAATCACAAGTGATCACTCGAGACGCATTTGGAAAAATGTTCTAATGCCAGGTGTGAACAGACACGCTTAGAGCTGTCCACAGCGGTGGTCGGATCACTCAGGACGCATGTTAATACAAGGTCTGAACACGGACTCTGAGTCTTACATCAAAAACAAAAGGTGCAGCTAGCTCACTGCGTATCCACACACGTACATACTGTATGGTGCATCAGGGAGAGCCTATGTGGATTTTAATGCACAGTAGCTCTCAAAGACAGTACAGTAGCTCTCTCAAAAATTTGCCAGGAAAGTCTGTGAAAAAAAAAAATCTATGCACATTCCTTGGCAATAACCTCCTGCTATCTCTGGAACACTGACCACTTTGATTGACTTGAGCGTGATGACCTTGCCCCATTCCCTTTCACCAGCATTCCGGTCAATGCGAACAGAAAACAGGAGCAGTGATAAGAGATGCACAGATGGAGAGATCTTGATGACAGACGGTTTCCTGCCCCTCATCTTCGATGAGGCCATTGTGCCTTGCACACTCAATGGGGGTATACGCTACAAGAGGGGTTCAATACTGATAGCGTAAAGCAAACAAAAACGTTCTTTGTGCTTCACTGTTTCTCTGACTTTTTTCATGCTGCATACTTATTCAATTTCCTGCACGGCAGGAGAGGGCTTCCTTATCTTAGACTGTTTATACCTGCAAATCGACTGGTGGCCTTTTGTTTGCAGGTGACCCACCCTAAGGTGACATTTAATTCCTGGACACAAAAATGTGTAGTCATGCTCTATAGCACAGACTCTTAGCCTGAGGAGATTACTAATACAGTGAAAGCAACATATCTGCATTCATGGCTTGTAGTGGAGCTAGTCGACAGACACAGAGAAAAGCCCCACACGCATCATTACACTGATTGAATCATATATGACTATTAACCATGCAGAAGTGAGCGAAATGAACAAGAAACCATAGGACGGTGAACCAAAGTGGAACCATTTTGCGATTACATTCAAACATCAGTCCCTTTATGTTATTTTCTCCTCCTTCGAATTAACGAGATACATCATAAAATCTGTGCACACCCTAGAACACACACTTGAGTCAGAGAAAGCACACAAAAGCACATTTACTGAATCCATCATAATTTCTTGTATTGATTGCCATCCTTTCCCCGCTGTCAACTTTAGTTTTAACACCAACATCTACTGTGTAAATTATAACCAGCAGCAACAAAAATGTGAGACCTGAGCTGTTATGACATTTCTGATATGAAGCGAGGACGACAGGTAGAGACAAATGCATCATTTTTGGACAATTTTCACACTGAGTAAATATAATTGCAGCCTCTCTTTCTGTTCTTTTCTCTAATAAGAGGGTTTTTGTTCAAATGGCCTTCATGTTCTTTTAGAGACATGATGTGCCTCCAAAATCTGTTCCCCTTAACATATTAATTCTTAAAATGTACGTCACGATTAAGAGGAAAATAGCTGTGGCAGTGCTAAAAAAAAAAAAAAAAAAAAAAAAGTCACTGCCGCATTTATTTAGCAGGAGCACAATCTGCTTTGATTATCTTACCACAGTGTCCCCGTGGAGCTAAATGTTATATTCCTGCTTTTGTTTTTGTGCATTTGTTTAGCTCTTGTACTTTTTGTTCAAGTGAAATTAGTTCTGACATGCCTCCAAGCTATTTTAAAGTATTGGGTGAACATTTAACCACACCAGAATCCAACAGGTTCTTGTTGTTGCCTCCTTCAATACTTTTGTCTCTGTTCCAAACCTGATTTATATTGTTGGCAAACACCTTCCTACACACAAAGAAAAGAAAAGTCTACAGTGTTCTATAGTGTAGACTTGATTTTATTTGAAAGCCTCCTGCTTCCTCTCAAGATTAAACGCATTACTTTGTTATGACAGCTGAACCCTCCTGTAAAGCAGTGACTTACACAGAGCAAATCCAAAAGTTTAGACTTAGGAGGCAAACTACTTCGTAGTACCGTGGCTGTAAGCCGGACTCATCTATTATTTGAATTAGGCTGCCTGTAGAAAAAACAAGTGTGGACAGCATTTAAGAAAGGAAAGAGTGAGGAGGGCATCTGGTCCAGTGTTTATACAACTTGTTACCATAAGGGGTGTGAATTGAATGTCTCTGTGATGCTGCGAGCAAGTGAGATTTAAGGCATGCTTAACAAATGAAATCAAACTGTCAGAAACTGCAGCTCCGAGCTCATTAAATTTAGTGTTTGTTCATCAGCTGGCCATATAATAGCGACTTTTACAATCATTTCTAAACACACAATAAAATCACGAACCACTCTCCTAAAGGAAAAGAGGCTTTCTCTCGCATATTGCATGGAAATATTCTTTCTGCTTTTGCTTTACCAAAAACGCACTCAGGAAATCGCTGTTGCAATAAATCTAGGATGACCCTATCAAGGGTGATATTGTATTTCATTTCCTCTGAGTGAAATACTGATCCTGGAGATTCATATAACTCTGGTTCATTTCAATTTCATGTTCTCTTATGATTCCAAATTTTCCAGATTTTCAGCTATTATTAAAGCAGCATACGGTTACACAACAAAAATACATTTTATGATACAGTAAGTGCACATAAACTAAAAATCTGCTCCCTGCTTTACATACGGCAACTTTCTGATGTAACTCTATAGGTAAATATAAGAAAACCCTAAAGAGTTGAAGCTGAAAAATGCAATGATTTATGTGGCTCAATAATGTCCATTTAATCCAGATGACGAACCCCTGCCTTATTTCTCCCAGTGCTTCCAGTTGAGCAGAATTTCAACGCGATACTGATATATCACGTTTTTTTCCCTCTATGCTTGTTCTCACTACACAGATTGACCAGTCATCTGTGAATCTCCCATGGTTTAGCTGATAATTCATGATCGCCCTGCCATAGACCCGCAGCATTCAATATGAATTATAAAATGGCAAGCCAAGCATATCAATGGATGACAGACTGGATGTGTATGGCCCGAGGCCAGAGAGGAGTTAGAGCACAATAGCTTCCCCATTCATTCAACCCCAGGACTGGAAATACCAGTGTGGCACAAGGGAGGGGGGGGGTTCCACCAGCACAATGTATGGCACTGCTTGAGATAAATGTTGTGCTGAGACATGTTGTTAACCTTTACAACCTTTTAGGAAGAAACACAAGCACGCTGGTATGTTTAACCGAGGAATATTCACCAATCAGGAAAATCTCCTTTAGAGCGAGTGAGAGCAGTAGCTGCTCACGTTGTACAAAATCAACAGAAAAAACTGAGTAGGAAATCTTTTTTTAGAATTCTATTGTTCCTTTTTGTATTCTTTTTCTATACATAATGCTTGTGCTTACTAATGATAATTTAAAACACTGCATATTAATGTCTGCCGTGAACACATGCTAAAACCCAAACAAACACCGCCTCTCAGTGTGATCCAACTCTTTGCAGACATGACAGCGCTATCAAACGAAAAACACTTTATCATTAGATATCCCTTTCATGCAATATTTAGATACAAAGGCTGATATTCTGCTCTCCTTTTGGCATTTAAACACAGGAGCCAACTAAAATGTTGACACTGACTACACGACATAATCCCCTAAATCTGGCTTTCTCTACTTTAAAGACTCGAATAACAGCTTTTATTCAGTCACAGCAGGTATGTGCCTGTGCACTCACCCCACCTTTGCGGGCTGCTCCCTTTGAATCTGGTCTTCTTCTTTCATATGTGCAGACTGGGCGGTCTGAAACATCTAAAACAAAACTGATACCTGCATGACCTAGTTTACTTTTGCAGGAGTGTCATTTTATAGATCTGTTATATAATGGCTCAAGGATGTGGATGAAATGGAGCACAAACAATGAGAACAAGGGATAGCTCATACAGAAAACAGAAAAAGGCACAGCGTGATTTAACTGATTTACCCAACACTATTTTGAAAAGACGTCAAAGCGTTTGACAGAATCACATCAAATGTCACTTTCAGAGAAAATGCTGAAACACACAGTGTGTGTGACCAGATTAAGTTCATTTTCCTCTGTAGTAGTTAATTCCATTAGATTTTTTGAGAAAACTGACTCAGTGTGTCAATAGCCTCAACTCAAGTTCATTTTACTCGGTGTGGGGTGGGGG
>JAPQRN010000010.1:13335014-13348846 GCA_037367275.1 Coranthus polyacanthus
GTTCATTTCATCTATGTCAATGAGTATTTCAAAGCGTGGGGAATGTTTTGGGTGAAAACGATAACCTGATTATCCTTTCTCCTGGTGAGAGACGGGAGGTAATTATCAGGTAGAGTTTGCGTTGCAAGGAGTCAGATGGAAACACAGATCATAAGACCGGGGATGCAGGCCCTCAGGGCTGGACAGGCTGAAGGTGAGTGGCATGTGGATAGAATCAGATACTTATTTTCAGCGGGAGCCACACACACGCACATTCCTTTATTGATGGATGGGCAAATATGCATTCTTACGGCTGAGGGTTCAAGTGAAACCCAAAACCACTACTTTCTGCATACCAAGGCAGTATTCCTCTTTAAGAAATTCAACAGGGCTATTCAACTCAGTCTAAGCCAGGGCAAATCAAAGACCGTTTCTTCAAATGCTTCAGTAAGATTTTTGAGCAATACTGCTAATTTACAAAAAAAATAAATAAAAAAATCTCATCTTTAGTTGAAAGACTGCTGGGATAGCCTTCTCCATAGCAATCCATCTTTGTTAACAAATTGTATACTGCAGCCAGATCTAAAATAAAACTGGAAGAGAAATCTATCACAGAACAAAACAGCAAGAGGGAAAAAAGACAAAATCCAAACTGAATAGGAAGCCCCCCAAAATAATGTGCTTCAACATCTATCTGTAATCAATGCTTGGCACACAAGCATGTGATTTTGGGTTACTTTGTTTCCCGGTACAATGTGACTGAAAAGGGAAAAATCTAATCATCATCATTAAGCAGACACACCAGCATCAGTGGTTTTGATGGGCATGTAACAGACGGGAGTGTTTTGTGACAATACTTGTAATTACAGCCAAATGGACTAATCAAAAGTGAGGGAAGGAACCAGAAAAGAGCCTTGGGATGTCATTGTAGACAATTAAAAACAGTGACATTCTTTCCCAGTTCCTGCGCCTGGCACAGAATCAAGTGCCTTACCTTTGATGGTTCCAGGTACACTGGCTGTTCACAATGATCTGGTTTAGATGAAAATTAAAAATGTATCTACTCTCTGAGGGTCCAGTCTGACAGAGAACACAGAGTTATAAAGCTCATTGTGCAGAAAAGGAGCAGTTATGAACCTTTAGGGCAAGGACTTTGACACATTGTTTGAGAGTTATGCTGTGAAGAAATGTGTCAGTTAAAGTGTCGATGAGTTGCAAAGAGTCTTCAATGAGTTCTGTGTCTGAAACACCTTTTTCATGCTCCAAGGGTAAAACCACTGAAGAAGAACTCTGCAACCTTGCTACATAACAGCTCTTCATTTCTTTTGTGTGGCCGTAACAATGTGTGCTAATAAATTCAACACATTCATAAGCTGCATAATAGGTAGATTCTTGAAAGGTTGACCAGAATCACATTAATAATACTTTCTGCCACGCAACTCCATGGTAACTCACCTTGTGAACAGTGAAAGCAAAAGAGAAGGAGCAGGAGGCAGTGAAACACTGGACACCTCCACAGTGCAGAGGCCATTGTGTGCTGTATGCAAACGATCCAGGAGCCTGATGGCTAATAATAGTGGTTCAATGTGTAGCAGGGGAAGAGTGGAAAGCTGGAGCAATGTCAAGGATCAGTAGTTCTCAGAGAAGCATCGCCAGTCATCTTCTCATCTGGAAAAAAAAAAACAAAGAAAGACATTAGAAAACCTGAATGTGCCCCATCATCATCACTTCTTTGACTTTCACGCGTGCGGTGTACTTTTTTTTTTTTTGATCTGACTTCTGCACACATGCATACAAGAGTTTAGGCGTGTGGTGGTAGTGTAGTCAAACACGTGAACGAAAATACAATCCAAAAAAAAAAAAAAAAAACTATCCTGGTAGCTGTTTGATTGAGTAAATAAAATGATTCTTCAGAACACAAGTTTCAGAGAGATATTAAAACTTTGTTCTTGAATGTTTATGCCTAAGTGAGAGGGCACCGACAGGAAAAACAAAGCAGATACCGTGCGTGGCGCTCGGCACTTATTCAGTGCTCGGCAGCGTGTTGTAACTGAATGTTTACACTGCCTCATTCTCCCACTCTTCCCTGTTCCACCTTCCCCATTTACTCCCAGATCCCCACGGGAGAAAGCTTGTCGCTCCAGCAACACGTTCACACAGGACGCCATTAGAGACACAGCTGCTTTGTGAGCTACTTTTGTCTCCGTCCTTATCAAGAGGGTGGCAAAAACAGTCCTTTGTCAGGAAAAGCAGCGAAAGGTTAGAGCCTGAGACAGACTAACGCAGCAGACAGATAAGCTGCTTACTGAAGTCAAACACCGAGGAGGAATATGTTGTGTCATATGTGAAATGCCACACAAACACACACGCACACGCACACACACACTTAAACTGACATATAGATGCCTGCACAAACATATAGGCAGCAGATATACACCCATGTCGCTGTAGAAACACAAGCAGAAGAATCATCCAACAACAAATAGATGCAAATACGCACACATTCACCCAAATGTTCCCACAGAGATATAGTGTATCTTGTTTATTCCCATGTAACTGTCATTCAGTGTGTCCCCAACGCACACACATGAATGCACATTGTACACCGGTTCGGTCACTTGGTAGCCGTCGCTGTGCAGAGGAGTAGAGTGAATGTTTCCCTTTTCTGAATGTGCTCCTCCACAGCCACCCGTCAACTACCCTGATTATTTTATAATGAACCTAAATTTGAGCAGCAGAGCAGTCAGCTCTGATCGCTCTCTAGGCCTCACTAATGCGCTTGGATATTTTTGGCAACATGAAAACCCACAAAACATGGGGAGCTTTCACATTAGCATACTGAGTAATAATTTAAGTCACTATTGCACCCATTCTATACATGACCAATGCCTGGTTGGAGTATTACAGTTGAATAAAAGCCCACTGGATCTCCACCTAGCCTGACGCAGCCTAAAGTATTTATTTTCATTTGAGGTCACCCCGGCCAAGCAGTTGTACAGCACAGTGTGTGCCAAGGAAACGCACATAGAGCTAGCTTATAATTTATCAGTTAAACTTGGGTGGTTTTATAGGAATTGCGGTTTTATTTGTCTTCCAGTTGTTTATCTGCCAGTGGCGCCGAACCAGATCAGATAAGACTAAACTGGAGGGCACTTGCTCCCCTGCACGGGAAGTCTCACTTTGCGTCTGCCTTGGCTGTTGCTGCTCATAATCTTTTTTCAGTTTAGTTTTCGAACAATGCTGTAACAAGTTCAGTATTGCGCTTAGAAACACCATATCTCCAGAGACGCACGTGACTTTTCCTCCCTTGGCGCTCAGCCATTTATCATCCCCAAAAATGAGGCCTGGGGCCATGGGGTAACCATAATGATGGTTGACAGGAGGAGATTGGAAACTGTTGGGGGGACATCCCCCTGCCCTTCTGGCCTGCTGGGCTTGCTGAGGCACTCAGCCCCTCCAGACACGAGGGGGCAAGAGCCTGCCAGGCCGTGCTGATGCAACCTTGTCCTAACCACCCTGGGGTTCTTTCTCCCGATCGACCCCGCCTGCTCCGTCGCCCCGCTGAGTAACATGTCTCCTTTTTCCCCTTAAGCTGACGGAGGACACAGCCAAGCTCATCTTCCTAAACACCATTTTGTTTGGTCGGATTTCTGGACTGAATTGGTTCGGACTTGAGATAAAAGGATTATGCGATTAACATTAAGATGCTTTACACAAATACTGACAGAAATTTCATAATATCACATCGGGGGACGGGATGATGTTTGTCGGCGGGGGGGTGAGATGTTGTCAAGCAGAAAATTATTTTAAGAGGTAAGTGAGGCATCGTGAACCCCTGCGAGACTGCGTTAAGGAATTATCTACAGCAAGCCCCCCTAAAGCTTGGGAATTAAGGTTACTTGTTACTCGACCAACAATTTTCACATAATGTTCATCATGTTCCACTGAGACAGATATGTTAAAAAATAATAATACACAGTTATGACAAACTGTCACCACCTACACTAAATCTAATGAGCTCAAATGTTTAATATAGGCCATAAGACCAATGACTAATAAAAGTTATTCATTTTCATCTGCGCTTTAAGCCCCTCTCCCTGTGAAAACACAAGTATGTACGTTCCCTCAGGTTTTCTCTTTCTATTACCAGTGTATTTTTCTGGAAACAAGACAAAAAAAATTGACCAATGAAATAAAAAATGATATACAAACATTCACGACATCTGTTTTTCTTTTGTCTCCTATGCATACAGAGAGGAAACCCAAGGAGGGAAATCTATCATCAGTTAAGATAATGGAGAAAATCACAGTCCACAGCAAATTTTTCACATCAGTCTGATAGAAATAATAAGCAAGCATTTAAAAGAGGACAGCAAGCAATTAAAACATAATTAAAATAAATGGATAGAAGGAGACAGCCCACATGTTTTAACATGAAATACAAGGCAGTGTGCAACAGCCGGCTGAATGAATGTGAGGCTCCTTTGACAAAGCTTGTGTCTGCCTCACTCAAGCTGGAGAGGCGTCCAGTGAAAGAGAGAGTGAGAGAAGGGGGTAGTTTGGGAGTTTCTAAGCCGGGAGGGACTAAATGGATGGGAGAGAGAGAGCAGAGGAGGAGAAGAATGGAAGGGGGAGAAAGAAAGGGGCGGTAGGGTCACCGCAGAGGATTGACAGCCTGTGAGTATGGTCTGACCTCCTGGGTTCGCCTCCAAGTTTCCTCCACAGGCTTAGAGAAGACAAAAATAAAGCCCAGGAATGTTAATTTATTTTCAATTGTCAACGCCGAGAAGAGAGAGATAAAGAGCGCATACATACATATCAAGTAAGACTGGAACAAAACTAATGCGTAAGTCCAAGTGTAAGCTGAAAACCTACAAGTGAAACAGAGATGTGGCTCTGTTGAGCTGGATCTTGCCAACACAATGATTCTTCTTCCACTCTTTGAATAACTACTAATTTGAAGAACTTTGTGCCCCGCCCCCATGCCCTACATTCAGGACCAAAAAAAAAAAAAAAAGGCAAACACGAAAGAGGAGAATTTCAAACATCACAAAATGGTTGATGGGCTAAAAGTGGAAGACGGGAACTACAGGAACTAAGAAAACACAGCCTCTAAACATTTTTTTTTCTGTCCTCAGTGCACCCTGATGTTCCCAAGGAACTCTTTTGTCATGACAGTCCTGTCAGGGCTGCGCTTTCAACCCCTGCAGGGACATGATGTCATTTCCTTGGCTCTAGCAGTGATGTAGAGAACTTGCCGTCAACTGCCAGAAACAGAGATGGGGTCGACACCAAGCGCAGTCTTTGGAGTGTGTTTTCTTATTGCAAAGACAATAAAATGTAGCAGAACTAAAATGAATAGGATGCAATCTGCAGGCCTACAGAGAGAAACAGTTAAGATTTTCGGTGTACAAACAACCAAGGCTTGAAGAGCAACCGTTTTGCACCATGTTAAGAAAGCAAACTGTGCATGTGTTACAGTAAATACAGAGAATGATGTTAAATGACTTGTGTTAACTCTTTGGAAAATGTAGCTTTGGCTTAGTTTACACGAACTACAAAATCCATCATAATTGCAGTGCCTATATAAAAAAAAAGGATTTTAAGAAGCGCATTTTCTTTTAAGATGATCAACAGATCTCAGGGCATCTTAACATGTCTTCTGTTTAGGACTGGGTCACCACAGGTATCTGTAGCATTTAAATATGCAGAACTCTCATTCAAGCCACTTAAACTGTAGCTTTTATACCTTGTTTTCTTTGTGGATAAATGGATGTAAATTAAAAGGAGACCTCTGAAAAAAATGCTTTTAAGTCTAAGAGCTCAAAAAGTCCAAACAGTAAAAAACCTTGAAAGGTGCAAAGCTTCACTGTTTTATTGAGAGCACACAACAGTTGGTGTGTTCAGAGGCTCTTGGCCAAATGATTGAGGCAGTAGATAAGATAGAGTGCCAGCGGGCAGATGGACACAGTGAAACGGAGAGGGGTGAGTAAAGAAGCTTAGTAAAGTGCCGAGAACAAAGAAGACCCAGGCTGAACAACCAGGTTAGTGTCGAGCAAAATGAAGCGAGGGAGGTGTGTAGTCTTCAAAAGAGCTGTGCGGAGGAGCAGAAAGGGTAGAAGAGGTTGTCTCTGTCAAGACTTTTAGGTAAAATTCTCTGCCAGTTCAATAATGAAACCTACCTGAAAAACTAACTGGCAATTATCATTTCAGTCGACCTCATCCTTCAACTTTAACTATGCAACTATTCATTCACTATTCACTATTCATCTGCAAAAGATTTTTTCAGTTTGAAACCTAAAAATATTAAATGAATAATGATACAAAACACACAAAAGACGTTCCTGTGTGAACAATTCATGCTCGGCATTTTTGCTTGACCTACATTAGTAATACAGGAATTAAACTATGATTAGTCCTCTTTTAGTTAACTGATTAACCATTAATGGTTTCAACGACAAATTATGTCATCCTAAACTTTGAAAGCGTTACATTTCTGACATACTCAGACCAAATATGCTTACTGTGGAAACACATTTTGGGATTTTCCACAAATGCAAAAAGACTTAATGAGACGTTATGATGAAAAAAAAAAAAAAGATGTGATAAAAAATACGCAGAAATCTGAAAATGTGGGAAACCTATACATCGACTGTTTAGTTCATTAATATTGGTTCACTGACTACTCTGAGCTCAGTCGCCATTTCTGCTTGGCATTGAAATGAATAGGCTGACCTCGGAGCAGTTGGTTAAGCAGTAGGGTCACTGCAGAGGAGCACAGAGCAACTCGGCACTGACATGGAAAAGAGAGCTTCACTTTTCAATCAGTCTGTTCATAAATTTACTGAAAGCCTCACTTCTCGCCTCCTCCATGCACAATACTAGCACTCCCCGACATGCTCTTTGTCCGCTCTGCTTCGAGCAAGCACAAAAACACACCAGCGCACACTCTGCCCAACTCATGTTAGCGCACATTTTACAAGGATACTCTGCTTTTGCCCCCTCACCTAAATTTATAACATATTCATTCAATGCTTCCTGCAGGTGATGTGTCGCGAGAAAAAAAATATATATACTGACACTACATGCACATTTTCACACACTTTAGCCCCATTCAGACCACACTGATTTTCAGGACACTGCACATGACTGTACAACTGCTAATACATAACATCTGTGATGTTAATCAACACCATGCAGGCAGTGAGAAAATCTGTGTAATCACTCTCCAGTGTTACAGAACTCCATTCATGTGCTGCCATCCCATCAAAACAGTATCGCAATAATCATAAATAACTTCCGCAAACTGACATCAACATGTTTAAACAATGGTAAAACAATACAGCATGTCAGCAAAGACAAGGAAGCGGCGCATCTGGACCAAAGTGATCTCAGTCTGGGGGAAAATGCCAGAAGACTTGTGCAGAGACCTCCTCAAAGGAAATGACACATTATTTGCAAACTATCTCAGGGTTGTCATTTCGGATGGGACTAGCTGAGGTTTTATCAGAGGTTATTACTGCTGGGCGCAGGAGGTCCCAGATTTGGCCAGGCGCAAGTTACTGACATGGCAGATTCAGATGGGACTAAAATTACAGACATGCTCCATTTTCGGCCACATCTCCCTATACTGCTCCGGAAAACTAATCCCAATCAAACAGGGTTTATGAAAAAGTGGTACAGTAATAAAGTGACCTGTTTTTTGCCGAAAGTTAAGAATGTCAAGTTAAGAAGTATATGCACATTAATCAGGCAACTTTAATCCTTGTGGGGAGCCAGCAGATGACGATTCAAATGGAAAACATATTTTGAACTGTATATCTATATTAACATCCTAAATGCTTCCTGCATCAAGCAAACTTACACATTACTGAAGTCAGCAGTTACTAAATAAAGTGAATTTGGGAGAAATATTTTTTTTTGAAATTACAAAGTTCAAAAAAAAAATAAGTGGGTCCCACCTTTCAGTACAATTCTTGTACTGCAGAGTTTCACTTAGCCTTTACTTCTGCATTAAAAAGGGTTCCTACAGCTCGCACATGGAGGCTCCACACGCAGCAATGGCACAGCTGACAGTTCGCCTCCACAAAAATGTAACTGCACGTCGGGCAGTGTAACTACAACAGCTGCATAGGTGCTGCCCGAGGACTGCAGGAACTCGCTGGCTGCGTTAAGTTTCCAGCGCTTGTGCACATTCAACCTACTTTTCACACGTCTAGCAACATATCTCAAATGCAAGACTTCATCTTACACAGCCCGCTCTCTGTATCACAATGAATAACACAATGCACATACAGCTACTGCACTAAGCTATTTTAAATCATGCCGCTGGAACCTATTCAATGCAATGACTGTGTAGCACAATGACGACTTATTGACTGACTACACAGCAGTGCATTCATCTTTGTGGGTTTTTTTTTCCACCTTCCTGGATTGGATTCATTGTAAAGTTAAGGTTTTGTCCAGTATCTAATGTCCAGTAATACAAGAATGCAGATGGTAAGACTGTTAATTCGGTGTAATTAAAACATGATACAGCCTGATTAGTGGTATCAATATCTGGTCTGGAACTGTAAATCCAAACCTATGTTTACTGTTTGCCCCTTGTAGTAACTATATACCTTCTAAAATTAACTCAGATATGCCAATGATACAAGCATTGTAATTTTAATTTATGTCACAAATGGTTAAGCCTGTCAACCAAACTCTAACACCGCTCAGCAGTAGAGACAGAAATCTTAAGAATCTCAACGGGAATGACTGACTTTGAAGGAAAATAATAACTCAGAAAAAACACTTTTTACACTGAATTTGATGTTCAGTTCCAAATTCATTTAGGTATTTATGATTTAGATGACAGTTTTTACTTCAGCAGTTTTGTTTTTTTTTGGTTTTTAATAAAGCCAAAGATGTTTATTTACTGTTAATGTTACATTTTTTTTATTTGCTTTTTCCTGCACCAACGTATCACCGTTACATCGGTCTTTAAAAACCCACTATCGATCAACCTCTACTCAACAAGCTACAGTGTCTCTTTTGACGTCCTAAATGTACACTTCATGTCCACTGCATTGATTTTAAAAGCTATTTTAAACTATGTTGCTGGAAACGATTTAATGTAATGTATTATGACTATGTAGCACAATGACAACTTAATGGCAGATTACACACAACAGCACTACATTCATCCTTGTGGTTTCTTCACTTCCTGGATTGGATTCATTGTAAAAGTTCAGGTTTTGTCCAACTTTAAGCCGTTTTTTTGTCCAAAACCCAATCTGACTCACATTACCTATGCATGGTCAGCACATGTGTTGCATTCTAACTGGTCGGTTTGTGTGGTCTCTATTCATTCAGTGTCCTAAGTGACTGACGTGCATTAATTTGACTTAATTCACGCTTATAATGTGCCCTCATAAACACAGCAGCCATTATTACATGTTATTTTAGTGTCACACCTATACACAAAAAATACGAGATATACTCTGTACAGAAGTACAAAAGTCTTTGCGCCAGAACAAACGTGACTCGACAACATCGTGGCTTTTGAATATGACCGTGTTGCACTGTAGTGTGACAGAAAATGCACAAAATGAATATAAAAAGTTAATTACTTCAAATGCAAAACCTAAAAGGTAAGGCATGCATTACTTCATACATTTCAATATCCTGACACCGGTTCCTAAAGAAGACCCTGGTTCCACAGGAGCCGAAGCACTTTATGTTGAAATTAAGAATACAATCTGTGCTGCTAGATCTCCCGTGATTTTAAATGATGTTTAAATCTTGTGACTGTGGAAAGCGCGGTGGGAATTTGATTTAATTCACAAAACCACTGCATCACAGGGTGCAGCTACAGGAGTCCTGTAAAATTGCCTCATATACCTTGGCTATTATACGACGGTGCAGAGTAATTGTCAGTCCTAATGAGTCCCTCGAGATGGCTGCCAATACTATTATGGACCCACCGGCATGTTAAACAGTCGACAGCTGATATCTTTTGCTTTTCTTCACAGGTAAACCATCCAAATGTGACAAAAAGTGCAAGAAAGGTTGAGCTGCATTTCAGTTCTCAGGCTTTTTGCCTCTTACACCTTCCCTATTGCATGTTTGTTACTTGGCCTTGGATTAAAGTGCTTTCTGAAGGGCATCCTCAACGTCAATACCTGCTTTAGGGTTGATGGTTGGGAATTATATTGTGCGGGGAAAGTTTTGCAGAGGTGTTAGTTCAAATATGTGCGGATCCAGAGGTCTCGGTTTTATTGTGTTTACCTGCCACACTTGTAAGTGCTGGTGCATCGATGTCAGTGAGCTTTGATTCACATCCACTGTTATTTTTACAGATCGGTCTGTTCAAGTTGGACTGTTAACCTGCAGTGCGTTTTTTTGGTACAGACCTAAATGTTTCGGCTTCGAGTATTGACAATGTCAAGTGTCATCATATCATCAAGGAATGAAACGGAGAAGAAGAAAAAAAACCTACTGTATGTTGTGTTTAATGTGATTTTCAAGCGCGGTACAAAATTATTTTGTCATTTCTGTGACAAATACATCTAGAGTTGATGAGCAAAAGCAATGATTGTTATTTTAAGTAGTGATTTGCTTAATTTGCACGTAACTGATCATTTAAAATTTTAACTACAAAATGGGTTTAAAAAATAAGCTATTCTTTATGACAGTTACTGTCAGTCTGTGTCCTCTGCTTGGAAATAATGAAACGTTAATTAACGTTCTCCACATTCAGGTCCAATTATTTTGGGCTGCAATAATCACAAAAATACCTCTCCAAGATACTGGAGGGTCAGGCTTTGATTATTTGGTCTTGAAAATCTGTAAATAACTTAATAAAATAACTGAATAATATCAAATGAAAATAAGTTTATACCGGTCGGTTTAGTCTAATAGCTTTCATTAGAGGCTGATTATTCTTAATTACATCTCTGATTAAAGAAATCCTTTTACTGAGATAAAGTTTATCACAACAGATTAAAATATCAAGCTAATATCTTTTAGCCGTATTGCCCAGCTCTGCATTTGGCTGTACCAAGTTGGACATGAGCCATGGACTTAATATGCACACACGCGCTAAAGGCCTGGACGGCTTTCATGCTTGTTTTCAATTCAACGTCCTTCTCTCAGTATTGGTTTCTATTAATTTGTCCACCCACTCTGTCTGTTCCTTTGGAAACCACGACACGGGCATCAATCTGCACCACTTCCAGTGGGAAACGGGGACTGGTTGGACTTGTTTTTCTCGTTTCTTTGTACATAATTACTTTCTTGTTCTCTTCCTGTCTTCACTGCTGCAGTCTCTGGTTATTTAAAAGTTACTACCCCTGACTCAGCTGTAAACCTCCTCATTTTCATTTTGAAAGACGGACCTCTGCAGATTTACCGGTGGGCCTAAAATGTCTCTTCTTACATACCGGTTAAGCACATCTCTATTAAAAATAGCTGAAAGAATACTCTCTTAAGGGGCTCCGAACAGAAGTAACCCGAGTTCAAACAAGTCAGAAAAGACACAAGTACCAGATAATTACACAACGCGGCCTCTCAACTCCTATATAAGTTTCTAAAAATGTGAGTCCAATCTTGGTACGGAATATTGGACGGATTTCATGGCTTAAATGAAACAAATAGGAGATTTCGACAAAAAACAAACCATTTCAAGACCCAAATAAAGCATTTTTTGCTGTTGTAAATGTTAAAATGGATCCTTAAAATGCAGTTTAAATGACAGTACTGCTGATTTATTTTCAACATGCCAAATTATACGCTTTACCAGCACGTCCAAGTGTTTGTTCTTCTCTCTCCATTGTAATGCAAACTGGATGGCCATACGAATGCATACAGAATGAGCTGGAACAATGGTGGTAGTACGTGCTGTAAGAAACAGGACAGCTGTCAGGGAGTACAGGTCTGCAAGCGCCAGTTTAATACCGATTCGACTAGAATGTAGCTACATGTGTGAGTCCAGACAAGCATTTTGTGTCTTCAGCATGTTAAATTCAGCCATTCAGAGGCAACGGAACAGCTCAAATATTCCCCCTCCCAGAAATGTTCAGAAATGCTGTTTTTGCTGACTGCGACTGAGCATATAAAAATGCAGACAGATCATATAGTAACCATTTTGGTCCATTTAAATTCTGGAAAAAAACATTTGTTTTTGCTATTTGGAATGGATCGTGAATGGTTTGCATCTGCTCTCCGGATAGGGAGATCTACAAAATGTCCACACAAATGCCAACAAAAACTGACTCATTTAGCGCTTTGCGGTGCAGCTTCACATCACACCACAAAGATCCCATGTTAATAATTGCACCTAACTTGAAACTAATGAAAAAAGACTCATAGAGCTGTATGTACCTCATATAAAGCAACAAAATAAGCAACAAATACACAGCCACCACTTCTCAGTGGTTCAAAAACAGAGAAAGGGCTTCTGTAGATGCAATGCTTTTCTCTGCTGCCAAGTTTCTCTTGTGCTATGGCTTAGCCCAACAGTAGTGTAAAGGATGCATGCTTCTTTTATTTTATTTTCAGCCCCCTGCCTCCGCTGTTTTTTCTCCTCCAGTACATCATTCCTTTGGGTGTTTGTGCGGTGTCCCTTAGTTACCGGATAAGAGACCTAGCAGCTCAGAGAGTTAAAAGCCTGCCCTGTCCCACTCATACGAACAAGACCATCAATAATTCACCCTCATCGGGAAGCATTATCTAACAGCCTTATGAAATTTTAAAGATTGTGGGTGACAACACAGAACTATGAAGAAAGTGCTCCGTAAGAAGACACTCCAGGTGGCAACAATGACGGCAACAGATATGTTAAAGTGGTGGCAGACGAAGAATTGCCTGCACCGTTGTGTCAGCCGGCCCTGTGAGGCTGATTTACCCATTACATATAAAAGACAGATGCCTCGCTGCATTAAGGGTAGTCAACGAGAGGACACATCTCCTCTCGTCTTGTGTTCGTATGAGAGAGGGAGCAGCACAGAGGTGGAAGCTTTTGCTCAGCTGTATTAACGCCTAGGCTCATTCTCATTGACAGTGAAATCCCTCTAAGCCTAGATCAATTACATCCAGCTCTGCTGTAATTAAAATGTCCTAACAAAGGTCTTAGGAGCACAGGACAGAAACCTACCCATTGAAAATAAGCTCAGTTCGATCTATAGCCCTATCTCCAAGAAAATAGTTTAAGATTAGATTCAGGCTTTCTTTGGTGTTAGAAAGCCCAAAAGGGCTCCATGCACTGCCATGCTCACAATAAGTCTATTTTATCCCGTAATAAGGTTGAGGGAAGCCGAAGATATAACCTAAAACAGTGTGTTAAGATCACGAACCCACATGAAAACACATTTATGCAGCAATATCTTTAGTCAGTTATAATCACAAGAACATAAAATAAAATAATCATTAATCCAGACTACAAAAAAAAAAACCTGTCCTTATTTCTGCATCCCCGTCTACCAAGAAAACTAATTATTTGTTCTCTTAAGTACATCTGATACTTGACTATACTCTGCTGCGAAATGACAGAATGCTTATGAGTCTCCTAATTAAAACTCAGCAGTGGAGTGATTAGCAATCACAACTCCACTCTTCAAATATCAAGATCTGATTTGCTTGGCTGATCAACAACAAGCTTTTTCCTCTCACTGCAACTCACACAGGCTGCAATCTCACTGTATTAAGGGGTCTTTTGAAATGGAGGAAATCGGCACAACTCCACAAGAAAGAGCGCGGCTCGATTTTAAAACTCTATACTGCCTTTCTTGCCGTTTTTTTTTTTTTTTTTTTTGGTGGTGGGGGGGGGGGGGGGGGGGGGGGGGGGGGGGGGGGGGGGGGGGGGGGGGGGG
>JAPQRN010000010.1:13351600-13374646 GCA_037367275.1 Coranthus polyacanthus
TTTTCACAGCGAGCATGTCAGAAGAATTGAACAAGACAGCTGTCAAACCGCCTGCCGTGAGTGAAGATGGCAGGTGAAGTTCTCTTTTTTCCTACTCTCTGGGTTCAAAACGGAAAACTGTCCTCCCACTCTTGGCTATCGCAAGTTTTGTAATGTTATTTTGTCTGAACAAAGGAGTGAGCTCTGTTCTTTACAGGCTGCAGCAGGTTGGTGTGCAGTTGGCTCATGCTATTACCCGGGAGCAGGTTGACCAGGAAGGGCCACCGACCCCTACTGCGCTTCCAATGGCATTTACATTCCCTGTCTCTATGTAATAACATCTCAAACACTACACTTTCATTCACTATTAACCTATGCTGTTCCTGTTTCCAAAGTGAGGGCACACAGAAAGGAAGAAAGCACTTCTTTGTTTCTTTTTGCACATGGATGTTTATTCTCCTGTATTGAACTTGCCTAAAACTGCGGAGAATATTAAGCTGTGTATCACAAGACAAAGGAGGAGAAGAGAGGCAGAAATCCATCAAAATAAACAGTGTCTTGCTGCATTCTTTCACTGACAAACAACAGCTGCACAGAATGGGAAATAAATATTATCTCTGCGACAGAAAAACAATCAGACACCGCTAGGTACTCAGAGTCTCACACAAAGCTCGAATGCTCGGCGTCTTCACGTCTACACTCGCTGAATCTGGAATTAAACCAATTATTTTGCAACCAGTTGAAAACAGTTTCATTTGTTTTTGGCATTATGGGGCATTTTAGATGTTGACAGCTGTGGTGAAAATACCACTCTTAATGAGTAAACAGGTTTTTGTTAACTTGTTTGTGCATTTTATCCTCACCGCGGACAAAGTGGGTTCTCTTCCTCCTTGAAAATACAGACCTTTGTTGTTATTTAAAGGCTCGCACTGAGAAATACTGGGAAATGTTTTAACAGACTAAATCTTTTTAACATGACCACGTCTCTGAATGGCGTCCAACATTTCCGCTAAATACATGGCTTTTGGTGTTAGATTATGGCCAACAAATTCTCTCAATCCACACTAAATCTGTTTCCAACACAAACACTTGCAAAACGTTTCTTACAGGCGCACACACACACACACACACACACACACACACACACACACACACACACACACAAGCAACTGCAGTGTCCAGCAATCGCTGCCTCCACCAGCAGAAACACTCTATCAGAACAAAACTGCTTAGAGGAAGGGGGCTGGTAGCTCAAGTTCTCCCTATTGAAATGCAGACACTTTGATATGGAAATTAGCAGTTACAAAAACCTGCTAGAATTCACACTAGCATGCATTGAAACCATTTGCGCAATGTGAGATGAGATGGCACTTCCTCCCAAGACAACATAGACAAATGGACCAAACCAGCACGTCTGGGGCAAGTGGGAGATGGTGTGGAGGTAGAGAGGCTTCGAGGGGAGGCGCAACAGAGCATTTGTTCCTCTGAATGGTACCATGACTATCCAGGAATTTATTTAATTACACAACACTGCAGCCGTTTATCCTCACAAGTTTGCAAATTAGATTGGATTGTTGAGCTTACACTACCAAGAAATAGACTTAGCCTGAGCTGAAATTGCAGGATTTTCGCATTGCAACATCTTCATTCACCTGCATGGATGCCAGTAAAAACATCACATTGCAGCCTATTGGCAGGGGAGCTAATGACCTTTTCATCTTCAGAAATCACTGACGGGTATGTCCGTATTAAGCAGCCACATTCGGCATTATCCCATCAAAGCAGACTTTTCGTCTAGTCTTCCAAAATGGCTGGTTTGACTGAAAAACTTATCCGCTGTGGACGAAACATGCCGGGATCTGTCTGGTGGCAAATCAGTTTCTCCCACTGGGCATGGGGCTTATATAATGTTGCAGTTCTCAGTCTGTACAATTTTAAAATCTAAGATGTTGATTTGTTTCCATAAAAAAAAAAAAAAAAAAAAAAAACAAGTGCAGGAGGTAAGAAGAGGAACATATACATCCCTGCATACAAACTGTTATATAAGTATGGGAAGCTCTCAGTTTCCTAAGTTGTCAGTATGGCTTATATAATGTTGCACCAACATCCTGATTTTGCATTTAAAGTATGGATTATGTGTAAATGTTATTTAACCTTTAGATTTCAGTCCACAGCAGCCTTGTCTCTCTGGGGGCTCTCTATGCGGCCCTATCTCTAAAAGCTTCACGTGAGAGTGAGATATGGTTCTTTAGGCTGTAAAAACTCTGTGTAGGTGTGTGTGTGTAGGTGTGTGTGTGTAGGTGTGTGTGTGTGTGTGTGTGTAGGTGTGTGTGTGTGTGAGAGAGAGAGAGAGTGTGTGTGAGTGTATGAGTGTGTCCCATCATCACACATGGCTGGCTCAGGTCTGTGAATTATACATGCCCTGTGAAATGATCTTATTTTATAGCCGCAAAATGGAGAAGTAAATGGAGACAGTAACTGACAACCAACTACTTAGCTCCTTGTGTCCTGGACTGGGTGGAGATGTTTGTGTGAGCTCTGGATTTTCACCATGTTATCACGCGGATTATCATTGTTGCATATCTTATAAATCAACTCTCATTCGGTTGTACTGGCTTTCTATTTATACCACGAACATTTTGGTGTTTTTTTTTTGTCACTGCTTATGTTTGAAATCAAGAAAACCCATTAGTAAGATCTGCAACAAAAAAAAAACTACAAGTCCTTCCTCCATTTTTCCCCATGCCTCATTCTACGGGCTTTTAATTTTAAATCGTCTACTGTTCAGATGAATTGCAGCCAAACAACTTTGAGATAATTTTAAAGTCTGCAGACACCGGTCGGTACAAAATAACAACATATAGTATAGGCTATGTATTGATCTCATCACAACAGTTTTAAACTGCTAGAGGAGCCCGTGGGCCCGTTTTATGACATTTGCCTTATCCTATCCTGGGAGTGTAAATAAATGGTATTGATTGAGGAAGGCATAACCCAGCATCTCCCTTGGAAGACAAAAGCTTTTAAAGGCTACTTACAGTGGTAGGGTATGCCGTGCCAAAATATGGATCCCGGCGTGAAGTGTGAATTTCAGATCAACACCAGAAGCCCCCTCCTCTCCTTTTTTTTTTTCAGAAGAGGCCCCCAGAAACTAAGCAGCGGGTCGCACAAAGACGGCTGTGGCTCGGCTGCATGCTCCACTTTCTTCACAGTGGGCAGATGGTGGGGTTTCCCGTGGCAGGTATCTGTTCTTCTTCAAGCCAATACGTCCGGGACCGGACGAATAGCTCCATGGCGAGGGGTCTGTCCAAAAGTAATGATCGTTACTTCCCCCCTTGTGCGTGCACACAGGCTCCTTCCGACGGGAGCGCTACGGATAGACTGCATAAAAAAAAAAAAAAAAAAAAAAAAAAAAAAAAAAAAAAAAAGGATCACTTCAAGGAGACGAGATGCGCCCCAGTCTCGTTACAAAATGAAACTCCGAGCACGTCTTCCACGCTGTCAAGTCTGTCTGAAAAGTCTCCAGCGATCCGCTTCACAGATACAGCCCGAAGAGGGATAAATACGACTTCTTTGGTCTGGCTTTCGGTGCGCTCCCGGTTGTTCCCTCTGCGCCTCATCCACACGCCGTGCAGACAGTCAGAGCTACAGCCGGACTAGAGGCAAACAAGGCGAGGAGAAACGGCGCACCGGTCCCTGCTCTGCAGCAGCTGGCTGTGGAGGGCAGCGCGCAAATCCTGGAGCGGATTCCCGAGTAGGCGGGGACTGGATCCTAGTGCTAATTATGACAGACCGCAATAAAGCTCATATTAAACCCATAGCTCATGTGCTCAGATTCATGTATGTGTTAAAAAATAAACCGTTTTTTTTTTTGTTTTTTTTTGCTCCTTTTTCTTTAGGCTTCAATAAAATCATGCAGCACAGTCCTTTTTCATTATTCCCCCGCCCCTGTGGTTTAATCAGGAGAAAAGTGCAAGGCTATTTATCAACAGAAAAACATGTTAGCCTACTGTAGTTTCACGTGAATAATCGTGTCTTCTTGCTGGAAAACATGAAACATATGGCTTAAAACATTTAAAACGAGGCAAGCGTTTCATTTCAACTTTATGGGCAAAGAATGCTAACCTGTGAAAAGAGCATAAACGTTGAAAGAGCTGAATGTGGAAATGTAATCAGAAAGATGAAGAATGCTCATTTCTGCAATTCAAATTCTTAATGTCTCTGTTTAATTATTCTACAGGGCTAGATTCAGTGTAGTGTGGCGAGATAGGATATACGCTGTGTGCAAGAAGGATGCTACGTAGGTTTAAATAAAACAACAATCAAGTATTTCATATGCAAAATATATGCGGTACACATCGAAAATCTAGAAGAATGAACTTTTCTGTGTAACTATGACCAATAATGGACTTAACATACAACCATAAATACGTACATAAATACATACCATAACCCCATAATTACACAAACACGCAACAATCGGATGTGTTCAATAGCTTTTACAGTGCAGATTCTACTACTGTGAGCAAACGTAGAGCATGTTTATGTTTAGGACAAGGAATTACTTTGAAATTCCTCTTGTGAATGTAGAAAAGCATCTGAAACGGGATTAAGCCCATGAGATGTTAAAATGCTCCACTGAAACGCTGGATAATAACATCTGTGGATGTATTTGGGTATTTGTAATCTAATTTAAAATCCTCTATCCAAAATGTCGTATGTGAAATCCCCCCCTAAAAAAAAAAAAAAAAAGTGTTTGTATTCAGCTTTTTATACATTAACAAATAAATGTCAAGTTGGATCCTGGCATTGTTGTGAATTATTCAGTTCCTTTTCTTTAATTAGTTTTGAATTATTCAGGATTTTTTTTTTCTTTTTCACTTGTGCAGTTGTTTCCACACCCTTTCCTCATTATGTATGTGTATATATATATATATATATATATATATATACATATTTATATGTTTCAGAAATGGAAAATTGCTTTCACACACAAGACAATTTATATTGAACTGCAGAGTAAATTGTGTTTAGATGGAGTATGAGAAATTTTACGCAGTTACATTTGTGTCCAATCAAGTAAATCCCATGTGCTCCACAGTCTGTTCTTACACGTGACTGTTGTGTACAGGATGATTCATACATACATCAAATGTATTATGTCCAATATATCACAGCAAGGGACTGTTTTTTAAAGCCAACATCTTGTGTTGTACTACTATTTGCTACCGGAATATTTTCAGCAAAATCACAGGGTTTTTTTCACACCACACGTCCATCTTAGGTGACGTGTTTTTATTGAATCAGAGATCTCTATCGTGTATACCGATATATTTATGTGCAGTGCGTTGCCAGTGTCCACAGATGCTCGGCTTTTAGGGAAGAACTTGAGCATGATATAAAAAGGGATTTTTTTTTTTTGTTGCATTGACTTTGCCTTCATTTATGACGTGCGCCATTCCCGCTTTGTTGGTTACAATGGCGAAAGGGCAAATTGAATCCTGATTTTATGGTCGTAAAAAGGAGGCCAGAGTTGTAGCTGATTTGCCACCCCAAAACATGAAACTAAAACTGAGTTGACTGGAAATGAGTCTGCTTTGTCAATGAAATTACACTTCAAAGCTGAAAGCCCATTAGGATTTTACTGTAAGCTGCAAAACATCAGCATTAAATTGCCATTTGTGAACAAAAATGATCTAAACTTGATGACAAACTGGACAACGGCATGTCTGTGCGCAGAAGATCCCCGATTATATAGTCATGATTTGTGCACCGCTTTGGATATGCCAGCTGCAGGCTACGTATTTTTCTGTCTTGCAAAATAGTGGTAAAAGGGGAAGAAATAAATGTTATTCATAATGTTCTGATGTATTCCGTCACTACACTAAGGCTATCATTAGAAACCATTACACCCATGATAAGCAAACGTGATACAGCACGCTAATGGTTCATAAGACGTGTAATGTTTACGTGCGCTTTGCTGCCAGCTGCGTCCTCTGCACAGCCACCTTTCTGCTCGGCAATGTACCGTTTTTTGCTATGCTGTCATTTGGCCTCTAAAAATCACGAGAAGTTTCAGTTGTCATTTCTTAAGAATCAAAGTACTGGAAGGAAAATGATCTGCCCAGCTGGAAGCAGGTTTATGGTAACATTTTCCTCAGGTTTCTAAAGTTCAGCCCCATGCAGTTCTTTTGAACATGATATTATACTGTTAGCAGGAGCTTTCATTCTTCCCCAACGCTACTCCTATTTTTAGATCCTAACTTTCTGCATTGTAATGAAAGCGCTACCTCAGTGGTGCGAATTCAGGAGACGGACATATTTGCCTTGAGAAAAGCCTGTCTGAGAACAAACACTCGATAGCCGAGTTTGAAACTATTAATGTCCTAAATATCGCTTCTCTTTTCTTCCTCTCACGAGCCAAAGTACATAGCCAGGTCAGTGGTCTCCGTTACACGTGGCTTCAATAAAAAACAGTCCCCTGGACGCACAGGGGAAATGTGAATTTGGGTCAAATTCACCAGGTGGAAAGTGAGAGGATTAGTGCAGAGCTTGCATGTTTTCCGAGGCATAGTTTTACATAATAAAGACTAGGAGAGTAAAAGAAAACACATGTAATGATGCAGATCCACTGGCACATATTCTTATTTAGAAAAACAATGTTTATGTATGGACTACTACTGAAAGTGTAAACTCTCTATTTCATTTGAACTGACCCAGGAGAGCTTGGCTTGCTAGTGTTTAATTCAATGTGGTCAATGTAGTATATATGTAAATACACACGGCCGGCCCTTCTCTGTGTTTTTCCCTTTTTTTTTTTTCCCTTTCTGATGAAATTGTCTAAAAATGCTGGGCTTTGCTTTTTCACTGCAGCCTGTCATTCTTGCCCGCGTTCAGCGCGCAATCAAAACCCCAAGTAATAGCACAAAAAAAAAAAAAAAAACTAAAAGCGAGACTCCGTCTGTGCTGCTGACGCGTAGATTTCACTGAAAGAGATGAGACTTTATCATACGAACAGACTCCATGCTGTAAATTATAGGTCTTTATGAAGTCGCAGTTTAAGTCAGGCCAAGAAATTTTAGCAGCACTGAAACAACAGCTGCCTTTTCCTGTTCACCCTGTGCCATAGCTTATCTTACACATCCAAGCTTTTAGACAATTTGCTTTAATTAGCACTGGAGAGTTTAAATATTCGTATTGCTGCTAAGTGCAACAGTAATGGAAGACAGAAATAAGCATCCCACAAGTTCAGAATATGTACATTTACACAGTGGTTATGCTCTGTTTACTGGATCCAATTTGCTCTATTAAATTTCAGTTTCATCAGCTTTATTGTTAGTATTTATTTATTACAATATGTAACACTCTGTAAATGCGCACGCGTAACTGATTGATGTTGCCAATTTTTTTCAAAGTCTAAATTATTTGCAGAAACAGCAGCCCGCATGCTTTAAAGTCCTGAGCTTCTCTTCTTGTGATTCCAAACTTCAGATGGTACACTGGATTATAGGAGTGATAATTCAATTTTTTTTGTGGCTTTTGGAGCTGCAGAGACCCCACAGAGAGACAAAGTTAAACATTTTAAGTCCGTTCACCTCTTACAGTACATGTAGACATCTCATGTGTGTGTGTGTGTGTGTTCCCCCTCCGAATGTGCCATTCATGTTATGGGCAAAAACCTCATGTAATAATGTGGGGTGTTTCAACAAACATTCATGCGGTAAATAAGAGAGTAGCTGGGAATGCTGCGGTAAATATGTCTCGAGTCATTATTAGGTGGTTTTACTCATTAAGATCAAAAGCTGCAAACTCAAAGGCGATCTCAAACCTTAAAAGGAAAAGCCATTTATTGAGAAAAAGAAAAATCAAAAAGGATCTGAGCTGAGTTTTTGAGGGTTTTCTATGGGATTTGATAAATGCTCTTGTTCCACACAGACAGAAACACTCTGTTCTTTCTGCAGTCAAGAGAAAGCTAATTCCTGCGGCATCCATTTCCCAGCTTATTGTGTGGAGTAGCTTTCTTTCGTACTGTCATCATAGAGGAGCCAAGAAAAAGGGTGGGAATTATCGCGATCCTGATAGTCATGTAATGGCAGTTCCCATGATGGAATGGGCTCAATTATAGAGCTCGACCACAACTGAACAAAAGACAAACTCTGATCTACTCAGCAGAGCGAGCTACAGCTACATATATTTATTATGTCTCGTCGGCGAAAAGATACATCCTGCCTTCCTCTCATCTCATTCTTGCAAAGATTTTTACAGAACAATTAAAAATATCTGCTATTCTGGGAGTTACTGTCAGTCATAGTACAAATGGCATAACACACTTTTCATTTTAGCCTTTAAAGCCACTTTGGAGGTGGCTTTAAATTTCTGAAACCGTACAGTAAAGTCTACCCTCTAGAAGATATGTATCCTCCATTTTTTTTCCCCCCACGAGACTCCACTGACAGAAGTTAGATCAAGCATAGAAAGCGAATTCAACTCTCTACAATAGATAAAATCTGACAAGCAACATAGATGCAGGCTTGTCTCGTCTCTAGATCTTTTTGGTTCACAGAACTTTGCCTTTCCTCTGTCCTTGGGAAGCCTGTGAAATGCTCTTATATGGGGAAAAGTACCTAACAAATAAAATGTAATGTAACAGAGTTGTTGCTTTCCAACTGTGTGATTTGCTCCAAAAATATGAGCGAGCCTCAGCCAGAAAACAAGCTTATCTGAAAAAAGCATCTCAATATATACTTGAGTACTCGGTGAAGCACTTGGGAACATTTGTTTTAATTTAGTTTCCAATGGTGAATGTTTATGTTACAGTGCAGTTAGAAGTGTTGCTTCTCGGTTTGTTGTGCAGCAAGTTTTCCCCTTTTCCACATAGAGGCTGAAACACTGAAAAATGGAAACAGATGCTCATTGTTCCAGCGTGAAAATGGTGAGGATAAAGGACAGCAAGAAAACGCAAAGATTTCCAGCATCTAATGCTTTAACAGTAGCCGATCTCTGCAGGTTTTTCTTCTCGCTGCAAAGCGGCGTCAGGCTCATTTTTAAAAAATGCAGAGAGCAGAATAAAAATAAATATCAGTCTTGAGTTAAATAAAAATAGTATATGTATTATGACATTTGGTAGGAGATGGTTAACGTTTAGGAAAAAAGGAAATGGGTCATCTTTGCATGCCACTGAAAGGAATCCTGTCAGTCAAGCAGGAGTTCGGGGACTGCCTCTATTTTTAGCAGCTTGTGCTCAGACACACACTACACAGTTTAACTCTGACACAAACGCAGACGCAATAAACAACAAATCCGCCAAACAGGGAGATGTTAGCCTCTCAGGGGTTCATTTGAAGACATTCGTTTGCAAAGCAGCTCACATGGAAAACGCGGATGCAGTAAAACCCTTCGAGACGCCGCGGTGGAAGATGCTAGCAAAGCACGAGCTAACCTCAGGGAAACTTAGACTTCGGCCACAGCCGCTGTCCCTCTTCTGCCTTTCTTCAATTTCCGAAAAAGCTGAGGGGTTTCTGTCCATTTTTATAACACAAGGTGTAAATTGGTGCAGCTGCGAGGCTTTTTTTAACAGGTGTTTTCACTTAATCCTGATTGGACTTTTCTCAACACTGCGTGAACACGAGCCCGCTCTGCCTCACTCTCCTATTAGTTTTCCTGCACCTGTTGGGGAAGGACAAATTATACCTTTACTGTCTTTATTGGAAAGCACAGCAGAGATTCACTAACCTGAGCAGATGTCTAATCAAGCAAATGAAAACACCTGTGTGGGTGTGCAGGCCTTTAAACAGCAGGAGGGTTGTGTAGCGTCGCTTCCATTGCTTTTCCCTTATGAACCGTTAGTATCTGTAGGTGCGCTACCATCCATCCAGCTGTTTCTATTCGCTTTTTCAATTTGCAGGTTAAAAAAAAAAGAAAAAAAAAGAGACCAAAAACACAGAGAAAAACTCGAAATATCACAAAAAACAAAAAAAAAGGAAGAAGCTTGTCACATCGGAAAAAAAGGCGAATAGGAATACGTGCAATGGAAAAATCTTGCGTGTGTTGTATTTGTGGACCAATGAGGAGACTGCAATGTACACTGAATTTATATAAGAAATAGAAATGCAAGTTTGAATGGAAACTGCAGCAAAACGCCACCATGTATGACAAGGTGCAGAAACAAAAGTTAGACAAAGGCTTTGACAAACCCTGGAAGAAGCAGCAGTTCAGGTCAGGGTGCAAAAGCAATCGGCCATCTTTAGTCTTTTCTCAAAATAGCTCTTAGTATTAACTCTGCAATCAACAGCTCATGTAGGTATGTTATTGCATCTTACTGGCAACGATGCCGACGATAAGGAGTGACGGATGGAGATGCGCATACATGTGGATTTTCTTTTGGCAATTTTCTGAAAATTTGGTTAAAATAAGCAATATATTTGGATCGAAAGTTGTGATTAGAATTAGACTCTAAAATTTCCTAAAACTGCTGTATGTCCATCTCGGTGCTAAGTAATATGCAGTGTTGGGAAGGTTACCTCTGAAATATCACCCTGCAAATGTTTAAAACTGGGCAAGAAAGCTGAAACGTCAGTGTAAACCTCAACACTGATCACTGTCAAACTTTTATTAAAAGTTCTTCAATATAACTTGAATCTAGATTGGAATGTTTTGATTTTAAATATTGTTGAATTTCCAGCACTGAAAGGCGTTCCTGTCTGACAACATGGCCGCCCACCTTGGTGTGGCCGGCTGGTCACAGCATGACATGGCGGACTCAGGTTCCTCAGAGCAATGTGCATTGATTTGATTGGCAGATGAGAGGCATTGAAAACTCCAACATGAAAACCAATCAAAAACAACAGCCAATATTTGAGCGCATACAGTCAAATGAAAGGAGCCTGTTTAAACATCGAGACGCTCCTTGAAAGCCATCCTACCCTTGATGGTGCCGCGCTAAAAATTTTGCTCCAGCTTCTTTGCAGGATCTCAATGTCCAGAAGGAATTCCTGCACAGCAACAGAATGAATGTTACATACTACACACGTATAAGCTTTTTACTGAAAAGAATACATTCAGGTGTATAGTTTGATTAGTAACTGTCATTTCCTTGCATATTTTTTCTCATTAACTGTGGCAGATTACATTTATTTTGTAATTTAATTAACACTGATGCAGTTACGAATGCCTCACATAGTGTTTAACATGTCAAAATACATCTATGCCTTTATTTCTACAGGGTCCAAAGTGAGGCCACACATTAAGCCATGTTACTAATTAACACCACAGACAATTGGGCACGGTGTGTTTTTGCTATATTGCCACAGCTGTCACAAAACACTGCCCGGCTACACTTTGCCACAAAAAAAATGTATCCGTTCAATAAGTGAACACAATGGTTTAATCAATACCAGCAAGGAAAACGTGGCTCATAAACAGACTTTGAACATCTTTTTTTTGTAAAAATTACCTTCACGGTCAGGTGGACGTGCTCAGAAACACAAGTCTTGTCTGAATGCCAGTTACTAGAAGCCATCATCTCTTCACAGCTCCTTTCTACACAGCGCTGTACCAAATGATGACCATGGCATTTCACAGCCACAGGTATGTCAGCGTGGAGAGAGATGCCCGAAAGAGGCTGTTGTAGCACAGGTTTCAGGCAGCGTGGGCTCTAAGTGCAGCCTCTTGTTATCTGAAATGTTACAAATTGATGGAAAATACAGGTACAGTGTGCTACCTGGTGAGAGCAGAGGCAGAAATATAGTATGATATTGATTTAATACTCCATTATAAATAGCACATACCTGCCACACTGAAAACTGAATGTGGTTGTTTGGACTATTATATATGATGTTAGCTACTGACAAAAATCACCCTGTTTTTTTTTTTTTTTTTTTTTTATGCAATTGACATTATTATACTTGAAATGCATGTTTTAGATAAACTATAGCATCAAAAAAGAAACACATACACATGGTAAGATACAGAAGGAAGATCTGTACACTTAATTCCACTAATCTCACTGATGGTTGAGGTGTGATAGATGTGAAGTGAGAGGAAGCTACAGTAGGAGTGCATTTTCAAGGCTATTTGTTAGATAAGAGGAGAAGAGGTGTCAGGTTTTTCAAAGCATGCACGGGGACCACATCAATCTGGGCTTATATCAAACATGTTTGACACGATTCAAGAGCAAATTTCATGCCACGACATTTGTCTTGGAACTAAATTGAGGCTGAACAGCAAGCAGAATAAACATGCCAATCACTGCTACTGTCAAAATCTCATCGTTGAGTGTTTTATGATTTATGCCTTTCAAGTGGGATTGTTTCGCATATCAGTTGTTCCCTAACCACTGGATTTCTACCTTCCCTTTCATATGCATGCCATGTGTGGAAGGGCCAGTCAGCATATTACTGTGGTAGTATTCAGGCGTAAGACTTCTTGACAGATACTTTACACATGCCAGACTGTTAGACGATGGAAGACTGTGAGACAACGATAAAATGTTCATATTAAAAGCATTTACCCCTCTCCGGGCGCCAGACAGTCTGACACTGGCTCAAATTGATTCTTAATTGGGTTTGTATGGACCCTGGATCTACTGTTGATGAGCACAGTGAAAAGTGGACATCTCCGCTCCAACTCATGGTCCACAGAAACGTGATAACACAGCTGACCGGGCGGAGAGGAGAGGAAAGGAGACTTACTTTTTATAGTTCTGAACTGGTAAAAGAAATGATAATTATGAAAGGGATCATCTGCACATCTTGAAAACGGATTTAAAAGAATGATCCATCATCCAGACACGACAGAACAAAGCTACTGACTCAAAGGGATGTCATTACTCATCACAAGTCACAACCAGTTGGCATTAACCAGCTGTGTAGCTAGATGTCTTTTTGGGAGACTTGTGTTTTTTTGGTAGTCATAAATCACTCAGAATTGCTGTGGAATGCAAGCCGGTCCTCTGGAACAGCTTGGTCTTGGTAGAGGTGATTTTCTGTTTCTAGGCTGACATTCCTCATTATCTATTTTGGCTTGCATTGCGTGCACACTGGGTCGTGGAAAGGGCTGGTTAAAAAGTGAGGAGTGGGGGAAGTGGAAGGAGAGGGGGCTGGAATACTGCCCTCCTACCGCCACCCTCTCCAGTGAAGCTCAGCATGCCTCTATTTGAAGAGGAAGAGAAGGAGGTTATCCCTACCTTGCTTTGCTTATGAATTTTTTTCTCCCCTGGTCAAAGAAGAGGCTTGTTACCGGAGCAAGCAGACGTAGTGGAGAGCCATGCTGCAAAGCTTTATTCAAGCTGAGGGAAGAATCTGCTGTGGATTAAGCCTCGTCCACAGTCTGGTCTGGTCTTAATTTCACCCTTTTTGTGCAGTCAGACTGGAGGGGTGCTTCTAATTACAGTCTACCTTTGAAGGCTCATTGCAACTTGATCAAATTCAGGAGTTAATAAAAATATTAATTAATGACGATGATAATAAAGAAGGAATAATTGTGACAAAGGCTCCGACTGCAGGCAAAAGTGCCCCATATCTGATCATTTTTGCTCATATGTGACTCAGATCTGCTTTTTCATAACGTGTGAGCAGCGCATGGAAACTGATCTTTTCTGTTCTCATTTCAGCAACTTCCACACGTGGTCCTAAATCTGATACAGGTCTGATATTTTTTGCTCAGTCTCGACAACCATATCAGAATTCGTGCAACTTTTACATCACTCTAGATTGATAAAATTCTGCCCTGTTGGGAGTCATTTAATGAAAAACTTTGGGCTCCTTGTTCTCATCATCATCTGCTCACAAAGCCCCTGCCCACATCTTCTTCTTTTCTTTTCTTTTTTTTTTTTTTTTTTTGCATGTGACCGATCCACACTGGAATCTGATACTGTCTACATTTTAAAAAATAATGTGAATGGCCAAAACAAAAAAAATCACACCTGAGCAATACATTCAAATTGAGCACTAAGACTAGCAGGGTATCTGGGCTATCTTTACATACGAGTTTGACCCTGAATGGAAGCAGGAAACAGAGAAGCAGGTCTACGACACTTGCTTTCTAAAGTGCCTACAATCTCCCCTTGTAGGTGTCATAAAATGGCTCAGGCACCCAGCCCGCTAGGGTGGTCCTCTGCCAGCCCCATCCCAGGGTGGGCTAACGTCAGGCTGCAGGCCCAGCGTGCTCGTCAATGTCGCTTTGCTGCTTCTATTCTGGTCGCCAAGTGGATAGAAATAAGTGAGTGTGAGTGTTTGGGTGGGAGTCAGGGAAAAAAAAAAAAGAACAACCTGTTGCGAGCGTTGCAAGGTATGTTTCAACATATGGTGGTCCCTTCATTTTCAAAGCACTAAAATGAATTTAAAGCGGGAGGAAGGAATTTACAAGGTGACACTGCAATGCTTCCCTTTGAGGAACAGGATTCACAAACTGATATTGCAAGAATGTTATGTGCGAGCTCCAAAAAGCCCTACTGAAGCCTCTTGGTTATCTGTCATCAGGAAGCAGCTACAAATAGTCTGTGCTTTTACACTGATCTCCATCTAAAATGCAAGTCTTACAATTTGCCACACTATTGTTCTGTCTTTGTCTCGATGGTTTAAAATGCCTTAGTCATAAATCTATAAAACAGACATTCTCAAGCACAATTGTTGCCAATAAGGCAAGATGTGGGTTTTTCCCTGCAAAGGGATTTTTGTTATATTAATCTGCGCTGCATTTAAGGCATATTTCATCTGTGCTGAACAAAGGAGTAAAGTGGTGCCAAACCAAATGTGCAAATGTTTCTGTTTAAAGATTTCCATTGTGATTCTCTCAGTTTCTAAAGTAACACATTCTCGAAAGTGAGAATGTTATGATGTAATTATACACCATTAATTAATATGCAAACAACAGGTAGAGAACTGCTAAATATTAACATTTCAGCCATCAGTTCCAAATCAGGATTAATACATTGCATTATTTTGTGCGCTGCATCTTTTTCTACTTTGCACATTCGACATTCCTAAGTTATGTGATAACCAAAACCCTATTACTGGATGTGACCGCTCTATTCTTTATACCTCGTAAATAAAGATTGTGATCTATTTGTTCCTTTATATCCGTCATTTGGTTCTGTGACTTTCTTAGATCCTTTGTGTAAAGTCAAATTTGGCTTTTTTTATGCATTTTATTGCATTCCAGCTCAAAACCAAATCCCTCCTTGTGCTTTAATGGGTAGATGTTTCCCTGTATTTTCACTAAGAAAAAGACGCTGCTGCCAGAGTTGTGGCCTGTTGTGGTCCAAAAGAACAGCACCACAGGGAACTTCAGAAAAACTCACTCAAATTTCAGTTTTGTGAAATACAGTCGTGCCTAGGGGGTGAGAGCATCTCCTGGCCCAATATTTCAAATCAGAGATGGAGCGATATGCTTTTCTGAAAAGAAGGGGGAATGGCCTCCTACAGAATAAAGTACTAAATAACATGAAACCCTGTGTACTATAGGCTGGCTGCGTTTTGCTTGGTGCACGTGGTTACAGGCTGACACTTAAGTTACCCCTTGACAGGTGCTGAAGTCTTATGTGTCTGCAGGACAGCTTAAGAGTTTTCTGCTTTTTTTACAAGCCCAGCCTCGGTTTGTTCACCTCACACATGGCAGTGTTTTATGGTGTTCAGGCAAATGGCATGATCTGCCTTCACTTCATAATTCTACAGTGGACCCTACAGTAGAGCTATTGTGGATTTCTGGATATTCGTAACCGTCTAGTGGGCGGCACGTTGTGAAATAACGTACAGCATGTATACAGGTTTTAGTAACATTACTATATTTTAGCTTTGGAACATTAAAAGCAGAAAAGAAAAGAATTAAGAATTAAAAGCACAGTATGTAATTTCTGTCCTTATGGGGTCTCTTTATCAAAACAATACCAAAATATGGAGTTTGGCGATTGCGTGGGATGATGGGAGATGTTGTTTTCACCACCGTTGAAAATCTATCTGATGTGGCACGAGCAGAAATCATGTATACAGACGAGTTAATATATTAAAGTTTTATTCATATTACATTTGGTGACGTATATTTATTTGTAATGTAACAAGTAACGTTAAATGTTAGCGTTAGTGAAGGGACCAAATAAAATGGGCGATTACATTGAATAAAATTACAGATTTTTCTGAATTTGGACATTGTCAGAAACAATACAATGTAAGTACACAAGTCAACAAAGTACATAACATAGACCTAGTCCTTTTTAGATGTTTTATGTGAAAATTATATTAATATACCTTTTAGCAAATCGTTGTGAACAAAAAACGTTTTGAAGCTATAATGAGAATATTTACATCTGTGTAACGCTGCTTGTGTTCTTCTAAAAGCATTACTCGCGTTGGATTATGTCAGCTATTCCAGTATGGTATAGTATACTGTAAATAAATGCAAAAGGAGTTTGCGGTATCATGTAAGCGCAGTATACATTGATTAGTTCCTGCATGGGATACAACCCCAACTCCCCCATCTCTGCTTCTAATGTTGCTCATTGAAAATATGCTAATGAGATCCGTCACGATCGCTGATTCCCTTTGAACTTTTTATTTCGTCACGGGCTGAGCGAAATCACAGAGGTACAGAGCAAGAGGTTTTCTGCCGCAAGCCCATGGCCCCTCTCCCACCATCTGCCGGACCTCATTTCATTTGAATAATAAATGATAGTCTTTTTTTTTCCTCTGCTACACAGAGGCGCTTCGGTACTCTCATGTTTTTGCAGTTCAAGGAAAAACGGCCACCAGCCATGACGGAGGATTGTTTTCTCCCACTGTAAAGCCCTGCCCAAGGTCTTCAGGCCACACCAACCCACAGACTACCATGAACCCAGCGGCAGCATTGAAAATTTACATTGTGATTCAAAATGTAGTCTAAGCCTCACAGTGAGGGAGGACTGGATCCCTCCTTTTTTCTTTTTTTTTCTTGAATAACTGCACATGAATTAAAAAGTCTGAGCATCCTGTTTTCTTTAAGAACAAAAAGATACTGAAAAGTGTTTTCATGCTGGGTTAATTCCACCAAATAAAAATAAAAGTTGAAGACTAGAAATAGATTTTATCAGCAGGATATGCTCTTGTGGTTACATTCTTGCTGTTGATGGCCACAAGATAAGCACAGGAGCCTATTCAATCACTGGTACGTGACGATTTATAGACTAGTTACTTAGAGTACAGGATATAAAATGCTAGGGCCTGTGGCTGTAGAGCCGATGGTCGAGGTTAGCTTTTCTCCCAAAGATAAGGTGCCTTACTGACAATTTACATAGTTCCCAGCTGGAGATGTGCTGAAGCAAATCTAATTCAAACTTTTCAGCCCTCAAAGACACACAGCAGTGCTCCAAATAGCAATAAAGCCACTGGCCTCTGCCCTCTGGTGTACTTCCCATCGCCACACTTTATAACCCCGGCGCTCAATGTTGAGATTGGAACATGTGCTCACCAATGGATTCAAATAGAGTCAATAGGAGCTTCTTTCCCCTTCAGCAGTCAGCATGTGGATCTCAAATAGCAAAACGGTGTGATTAGCATGCACATACTTGGTTAGAATTCAATCCATTATAATTTCCACTTCATATGAAACAGAATCAGAATATAAATGTTAACAGGATGCTAATCCTCCTTTTGTCTAAAAAACAAATGATGTCTGAACTTTATAGTGTACATTTACTTTGAAGGGAATATTTTACATGACTGTAAAGTCTGCTGTATTTATTAAGAACAAACAGCCGGGCTATTCTGGCAAAGGGAATGTGGAAGGAGTACGTAAATCTGGTCCCTCGCTGTGCACCCCCACCAGCTTTTAGGATGATTGACCTCCGCAGGTTTCCAGAAGCCTGGAAACAGGGAATGCCCTTGACACACTAGGTATGAGAGAAAAAAGAAAAAGTAGCTGAAACCCGGGGGATCAGCGGGGGCAGTGAAGCAGGTTGTTCCATTTCCCCTTCGTTTAAAAACTACTGCCAAGCTCTGCACAGGCTTGGACCCAAGTGCCTGGCGTGGAACAATGGGAGCCAGCTAGAATTAATGAAACAATTATCGGTAAACCTCGCAATTAACCAGCTCTCCAAATTCTACTATGCATGAGTTGCTGACAGAATATCATTTTGGGTGAAATATACATAGGTGCCATAGCCTTAAAGGGCCTCTGGGGCTCCTGGGACAGAAACAGCGGCCTCTTGTTTCCCTTTCCGATCAAAACTATTAGGGGTGATAATGGCTAAGCAGACATCACAGCTGCTGCCTTGCACCAGCATTTCAATTAGCTGGGTGTTTAAAATCTTTCATTATCATAGCTGAAGTGTGATCACTGGTCTAAACCAACGGAGTGCCGTCAACAATCTACACAATGACGTGGTGCTAATCACTGAAATATGCACGAGCTCTACTGTGAAACCATTCAGCATTGTCACATTTGATCGAATACAGGCGAGACACATCAGAGGTGATGTTAATAGCGCTAACATGAAACAGCAGGGGTTGCAGCAGGTTGCAGTGTTTTGCAGTGTTTTGAATCAGTCCTGATCCCAGAGTGGGGTTCAGCGTAATGTGGCATAGGGGTACAGCACCTTTGGGTGCCTATTAAGTGTAATTTCATGGTGAGAGTGGCTTGTTAGTTCTGCTGGTCAGTGTGCCAACTGAGCTATCGTGCTAGAGATCCATTGTCCATGACTGCTGGGTTGTTTTTTTTTAGCCTTCACTGTTTAGACATGGATGATAAATGCACAGCATGCCATTTGAAATAAATGTTGTGTAGTTTAAACTTAAACACACAGTTGAAGGTCTGGGGGTCTCTCAATCATATCAGAAAAACAATAATAAAAGATGTGGTCGAGGTATCACCACCACTGGCGATGAAAACCTAGACAGAAATAGATTTTACAGATGAGATAAAATATTACAGCTTAGTTCACTTTTTAAAATGTGACTGAATTTCACTGCATTCACATAATGTCATTTCACTCTAATGAAATAGCCGCAAATAGCGTTAAACTTTAGCATTAATGTTAATGTTAGTAAAGGGGATATGACGTCAATGACAGGTGACCAAATGAAACAGTTCACTACGTTGAATGAATGACATATTTCTCTGAATTTGAATGTAGTCGAAAACATTGGATAAATATATAACATAGCCCTAGTTGTTTTAAGATATTGTAATTCTGAAATATCACATATTATAGCTTTAAAGAAATAATCAGTACCTGTATGAATAGCTGTTATACACAGTGCTATAAACCAATTTAAGAATATACACAAATGTATGGATTTACACACAATACACTACTCGCAAATTGAATGTTGCTTCTGAATTAGCATAACATAGGGTTGTGTTTGAGGAAGACAAAGGCACAACTTTTATCCCCTGGACAAAAGCAGCTGCAGCAGTGGTTACACCAATAACCAAACATAAGGACATTATGCCACGCATTGTGCAGTCAAACAAGTGTTCAGGTGATTTAGTTTTAAATATCCTCTTGGGGAAAACCTTTCGATTTTGGCTTTTCATCTTGTTACTATTTTCATCAAATTTAAATTTGTCTGTTGCACCGCCAGGTCCGTGGTCTTTGTGTACAAATACAAATGGAATAGAGAGACTTGTGGTGCATTGATGCACATTTGTCTGACAGTCCAGAATTATGGTAGGCAGACTGGATGCGGACTGCGAGCGGGAGGAGAGAGAGAGAGAGGGCCCCCGGCAAGCTGCCCTGGCTTTGTTTACAACAAAAAGCCATTGTTTGATGTGGTCGCGCAGCCGGCACCAAAGCTCCCGCTCCCACAGGATGTGCTCTGGGTAAAATGCCAGACGGAGGCCACTGCTGGATGACTTCGACCTTGCATTCTGGGACTGTGAGCAAAGTTGTCCTGTGGCCACTGGAGACTTAGAGAAATATATAAAACAACGAGAGTTTGATGTATTTTAGTTTTGTCTCTATTAGCGGGACAAATGTGGCAAATTTGTCAGTTATCCGTCAATACAGTTCAGGGGTCTCGTTTTAACATAGAAGTGTTAAGTTAAAAATATCTGTTATGCAGAGGAGAAATGTGTGAAAAAAACGAATTGTGTAGAACTTTGATAGAGGGCTATTTTAAACGAATTTATTTTAATACAAAGAGCTTACTTGTCAATTTCATTGTGACTCTTGAACAGGGCGTGAATGCTGACATTTTAAGTAGTGAGAGTCAAGTTATTAATTTGCATACCGCATACAGTATCTGCTCTTCACAATCTAACCTCTCCAGATCCATAAGGACTCGGGTTTTTTTTTTTTTCTCACCCACTGAAAGATTTTGCTTTCAGTCACACTCAACCTGATGCTTATTTTCTCTGCCAAATCATTAACACAATCAAGCCACACGCCACCAGTTTACAGACTACTACCAACTCAGAGAGCCCTCATAGTGTTTATGACAGTCATTCAATCGGCACAAATCTAGGCCATGTAAAGAATGTGCTGTCAAAAGAGACTGCAAGCATACCAAAGCTTTATTAATCTTTTATTACATACAGTGTCCTTAAAGAGGTGTCCAGCTGCCTGCCTGCCTGGAAAACAGCTGATAAACAGGGAGGAGAAAAGCCAAAATCTTGCCAAAATTGTGAAACCATGTAAAGCAAAACATCGAAGTTACATTTGTTCTGAAATAGCACTCAAATAAAGGTGCAAAATACAATCATGTAGTCCAGACAAGTGAAGGATTTCAAGCCAAAGCTGTCATTTGCTTTGCTGATGCAGATGTTGGAGAGAAATCCTTCAAACTCCTTTTATGTCATATTGTGTATAGTTTTATCAGTGAAATGAAGAAAGGGGCTTGTTGCATAAATATGAAAGAAAAGGCAGGAAAAGAGCCTTCTGACATGCCAATCAGGATCTAGTGTGGGACACAAGCCACAAAGGTGGACTGTAACGGTAGCCATGATGGTGATAATCCGTGCCTAAAGCAAAACTGGGCAAGCAAAGAAACATGTGGTGGTGAGCCAAGCTCAAATCCCTTCTGACCTTGCCCCTTTCCTGCAGGTAGGATGAGATGAAAGGCAGTGTTGATGCCTCTACTGCCCCCCAGAGGTGTTGGCTTCTTAGGCAGGAAGAGGAAGCATCTTCAAGGCTAATCTTCAAATACATCACTAATAGCATGTGGGTTTTTTACAAAATCCACTTTGGCTGATGTGGCAGTAGATGAGATTTTAAGTTATTTTAATCCAAACAAAAGTTATGTCATATTATTTTCTAGTTTCAGAATACTGCAGGTCCCATCTGTTTCATGGAGAATCCATCAGTTTACATTTTTCATGCCAGTGAAAATACAAGGCAATGCTGAACCCTTGAATGAAGGATACGTGTAAAGGAGGAGGAATCTTGAAGAAAACGTCTTGGGTGGACTGTTAGCAAATAAAATATGTCATCTGTCCTTCACTCCAAAGATGTGAGAGTTAAGGAAATCTTATACAGTCACTGACAGAGGAAAATAAAAATCACTGACACAAAGGCTGTCTAACTATGACTCTCCTTTCTTTTCTTTTTTCCACCTTTTTTTCACAGAATGTACTAGTTTGTCAGGATAGTTTATGGCCAGCTGTTTCATCTTTCAGCAGTCATGGCTGGAATTAATAGACCCTTAAACACAGACAGCTGTGAATTTTCTATAGTGTGCTTGTGGCATCAGGAATAACAGTTGTTATTCTGATATGATGAAACGTCCCTCTGTAGCACAGTTTCATCTCACTGAAAACAAGACAGCACGATATGCAAACTCAATCGAATAATCACATTGTTCTGCAGAGGCTTTGATGAAAACTGGTGATCTCACATTTATTTTGTGTCTATTCAAGTAATATATACGGAGATGCTGACATCTGATTGTCATTTTGTGCGGTTGGCTGAAAAAAAATAGAATTAATAAAAATTTAAGCAATGTGTGAAGCCAAACACAAAGGTTGCTGTTTATGCCAGCTGTCACGTGTAAATGATTGATTTGATTTTTTTGTTTATACATCACTGACAAAAAGGACAAGAGGATTTTTTTTATTTTATTCTTTTCTTCGCGTGATATGCAGCAGCCTTTTTAATACTTCCTGCGGCATGATGAGTCAGGGTAAATCTATATGCTGAATTTAAATAAGATTGTGCCTGCAGACCTCTGTAGTGTGTTTTCTGCGCCTCCTCTCTCACAGGCAGCCGACTCTGTTCACTGTAGGACAGGAAATCTGGAAGTCTGAACTGTCGGTGACCTGAGCAGCGAGGAGCTCCTGCCGAATGTGCTCGCGGTGCGTGCGTGGAGAGCCTGTAAGCCTCACCGGGAAACCTGCTAATGCCCCACGCTGTCAGGACATCTAGAGCAGATCTTGTCATAGCAACACCTACCATCACGATCCTCTCACATCCTGATCAATACTACTATAAAAAAAAACAAAAAACAGCACCATCGTGCATGAGCAACCAAGCTTCAGTCAACACTGCAACACAATTGTCCCACTGCACCTCTCCACATTTATTTAATCACCCCTTACAAAATGTATTTGTTGTTTTTTTTTTCTTTTTCAAAGGGATGTGCTTCTTCAGGCTACGCACATATGTATTTATTTTAGATATTTATATTTTATGAAAAATGTAACGACCGTAATGAGCGAATTCAGGAATACAATGCAGAAAAATACCAACACAACAAACGCAACAGAAACAACAATAATGGATAATAGGCCATAATAAATTTAAAAATACCAAAGTAGATGAATTAGCATTAATATTTCCTCTCCACATCTTTCATTGAGTACTTAATTATAGTGTGTCGGTAAAAAGGTAGCCACAGGTGTCACAGAACAACAATAGATGGCATTTTGTTCAGCAAGTGACATTTCTGACACATTGTTGGGCTTGTCCGAATAGCTTGTTTCTAGCCAATATGTGTATTATCCTGCATGAGAGTATTTGACAGCTCCACTGCTTTTAAAACTGCCATTAAAATAATTACATAGGACCACTTTTCAATTGAAACTGAGGACAACTTTGAATGTAGCAATATTTGTGACAGTGGCAGTGTGCCCTATAGGTCAGGTCATTGTACTGGCAACAATGTG
>JAPQRN010000010.1:13375497-13417386 GCA_037367275.1 Coranthus polyacanthus
ATAGATAGATAGATAGATAGATAGATAGATAGATAGATAGATAGATAGATAGATAGATAGATAGATAGATAGATATCAATAGTAGGAGATAAAAACTAAATGTGGCAATGCTGGTGTAGCGAGGTTCTCACAGCATACAAAGGGAAAGTTGTTAATGTTCATTGGCCCGGCAGCTCTGCAGAGGCCTGGGGATAAGCCTTAAGCCAGAGCACAGCAGATAGCCAGGGGTGAGGTGAAAGCTCAGACAATACGGTTAGGCTCTAAGGCAAGCATCCTGCTGCAATGGCAGACTACACCAGATAATGTGTCACACAGCAGTATGTTGGTGTCGCAAACAACAAGACCCTTATTCACATTGTCAGGGGAGGCTTCATGGAAAGAATGAGAAAGTGCGAAGGGAAGAGTCTGAGACAGAGAAAAAGCAAAGCAAAGAATGAAAATCTCTTGAGTGGCATCTTAAGAATAGGTTAGTAAAGGTGAGATGCTGCTGGCATAGAGAATAGATCTAGATTTCTTTCTGTCCTTCCCTCCGTAGGAATTGAAAGGGGCTGGCCGGATAATATAATTGGTTCCAGGAGCAGTGAATGATGCAGGGAGGGACTTAAACGTACCCCAAGAAACCTGACAGTACATGCCGGAGAAAGAAAAGAAAAAAGGAAAACAAAATAAATGCAAGTTGACAGGCAAAATGGGGGACAGTTAGGCTTAGTGTTATTACCATGACAAAGAGAAAAGAGCACAGTGTCTACTCCCTGCATGGAGGGTGAAGAGGTTTAAGGACAGAGCAGCAGGAGATGAGGAAGTGGCACACTGAGCTGTGTGTGTGTTTGTCTCTCTGCGCTTGTTTCAGCCCGGGGGTGTGTACGTGTGAATCTGTACATGCTCTCTGTCACTCTTCGCCTCTCTCTGTCATGTGTACGTATGTAATCATACCTCGTGCAAGGCGTAGCAGTTTGTCTTCTCTGATATTAATACTCCCCAACAAGAGCGTAACTAGGATGGCTCGCAGAGGATTTTCTCTACTTCTAAAGACAGGAATGATTAAGTATGTTTATTATATGCTCACATAGGGCCTGAAGTGGTGTTACAGATTGAATCAGCTGCAATAGAGACAAGTATCAAAGACTGATAACTCTTAAGGGGCCCTTCAGGCATGCAAGAGACTGATTACTCCACTGCAGGGCACAAAGTGACATCATCCTTGGCTGGAAGCTGTTAGAGGAAGGAGGCTAAAAGAGTGCATGCTTCATATACTACCTTTGCATGCTTTACACACAAATCCAAGCATTATCATGGGGTAGGCTGGTTCATGCATCTTTACACAGTTGGCTGTGCCGCCTTACATCATCTGGCCACATCAAACAGGAGAAGACAGGGTTAATCTGTCCCCATGGTAATGCCCAGAGGTTTCTACAGAGATGCAACTTTTCAGTCTGCGAGTAAACCACGCTGCCAGATCTAATGACATGGGCAGATGACGCCCGCTTTCACATTCTCTCTCTATTCAGTGTTGAATAAGACTCGATTCATCAATCAACGGTCCCCAAAAGAATAACTTATATTATAAAAACAAATGGATGAATGTGTAACAAGTGGAGAGTTTTATTAAAAAATTGGTATTCCGCAGAGCATAAAAGTGGACTGTTTTTGACTTTTCCATGCATAACTAACAAAACAGCAAGAGGATTCAACATTTTGTGGTATTTTTCAGGATTTCTAAAGCTTTGAACTTTATGTAAACAATTTAGGAATCGCGTGAGCAGAATTAAGATGAAGTTTAAATGTCATTTCACATTCAGATAATAGAATATGAGTATATGAGTAGCAGCTACTTGCAAGTGCACAACAAGTGTGGAAAAGCCTGACTGAAACGTTCGTTCTGTTAAACATAATTTCATACAAAGCTTTCGGTGGATACTCTCAGCTTTCGTCAAATTAATTCTAAATTTGCAAATCTAAATATTACTTAACATAAACACAGTGTGGCCACTTGTACAAAATATATTTCCCCTTGGTTATCTTTTATGCTAAGTAATGTGCTGCATTTAGGATGGCTAGCACAGCTCATATCTCATACTGCTTTGCAGACCCTCATCAAAATATTATTATGTTTTTAAAATCAAAATTGCATGGTTATCACCGACTGTGACACAAACAGACGGGTAATTCATTTTGTCAATTTCTGGACCCAATTATCTGATTAGGCATTATGTTTTCTTGTCCAACTCTATTAAGTGCGCTGTAGAGTTAGACCTAGCAACGTGTTATTTTCTCTCGCTGGCACAGACTTTTTCTGCTGATATTTATATTTATTTATATATATTTTTTTTTTTTTTTTTATTTATTTATTTTTTTTTTTTTCTTGCATTGGGAATTAGTAGAAGCAGACCGTATTGCCTTAGACAGACAGGTTATGTTTTGCTAACCTCTTGTTTTTAAGCACCATACAGTGTGACAAAATTCACTCTCCAGCTCTGAAAATCCTCAGTAAGTGATCCGCAGAAAGCGAGTTAGAGCAACAGAGTTTTCCAGCAGCACTGCCCTGTACTGTTGTACTTGCAGAGATTGACCTATCGATATGAATTTCATTGTATACAATAAACTGAGCACCTTCAGGCTGTTTCCGCAGTGATTATATAGTAGACACCGAGAGTTACCAGACACCTATTATAGGAATTATGTTACAGTGAAAGGGACATGTGGTGACAACATGCAGCGATATGGATTTTTACACAGAGTCTGCCCTCGCAGTGGTTAAATAGATCCAGCGCCGTTAACAAGAGACATGACACTAATATCAGTCAATTGGACAGTGTTGTTGTGTTGCTGTGATCGTGTTACTTCTGGTAACAATGTTAAGTTTACAGCGGCGACATTTGTTGTGAGTGTTCACATGTTTATCCCAACACAGGACGATGGAGGGGATGAGGCGTGAAGTGACAAATGAGTTGTGTCATTATCAGCATGATGACATGTAACACAGCGGTGGCACGAGGCGGTGAGAATTATACAGCAGCAAGACGTTTAAGAATGTGAGCAGGGCAGGGATTATGGCGCACAGTCTTGGTTCACCTGAAACATGAGTGTCAAAAGATATTTCAATCACAATTAATGTGTTTGTGTTACTACTTCTTCTTCTTCTTCTTCTTTAAAACTCCAAGTCATTATTAACTCTTGCTGGATAAGTCTGCGGGAATGATGGCATTATCCTTTTACTTTTGTGAAAATTAACACTTTCGGAATTTTTCAAATACAACCTGATGTTGACGATATTATGAACTCAACACATCAACATCAATATTTGTTTAGAATTGTTTGTGCAAAATCCGTTATTTTAATTTTCAATCGAATCAATTCGGCTGGCATTGTACGCACTCAGCAAATTAGAAATAAAACGACAAGCTTTTAGGACTAAGGGAAGTCAACGATAAACAAACATAATGTCACAAAATCAATTCGATTTTTCTACCATATTTATGTAATTGACAATGGTCTGAATATAAGGAAAAACAAGCTAGCTTCGAAAAGTGAGGAGCTCTACAAATAAAATGCGCATAACTTTTATAAAGTAAAGATATACTGTCTGTTGAATTGTTGCTACATTAGACGTAAGTAGACGGATATTTACAGATTCATGTGAAGCGCAGCGTCTACACTCGTAAATAGGTTTTTAAAATATTAACAAGTGCTGAATCAGGAATCCTGTTTGCTGTGTCTTGATTATTTCTTAAAAATGTAGATACATATCCTCGCTGTATTTAGCAGTTTTGCAGATGGTTGCCTTTATTCTCATTAAATTAAAAACAGGGTTAGCAGTGCCATATTTGTGCGTGGATTGTGTGACACAGCGAAAAGTAAATGATGAACCAGAAGGCGTTAGACTGTAAAGTGTGTCATAAGGGCTTTCAAGTGTTTAACTGTTTTACCCGTCACAGAACAAAAGGTTATTATTTTTCTATTTTTGGAAGGTTTTATTTATAATAGAAATGTTAACTGGGACACACACACACACACACACACACACACACCAAAAAGGCAGGAAGCAGAAGAGAAAAAAAAAAAATTAACAGTCTTCTTATCTTTTTTTTTTTTTTCCTCATCATGCAAAGGTTAACCTTCATCTGAGGAAGAAAAGAAGGTTACAGAAGGAATATGCACAATCAAATATAATTAAAGAAGAGACAATTACATATAGCTTGAAAATTACAATTATTCAAAAGTTTGGTAATGACAAAAAAAAAAAGTCTGTCATTCTTCTGGCTTCGCTGTCAGCTCGGATTAGTCGCGAACTGTTCTCTGCGCCTAACTTTGAACACAAGTAGAGAAGCGGCTTGTGCAGTTTGTAACCCTGAGTGACAGGAGCACGCTCACTGTAGCCCATATGAAAAAGTATAACATCTTAGATCTCGCTTTTGAAAGCTTCCCAAATTTCGGTCCAGTGGCCATCCTTCATCCTGTAATCAATTTGAAATAGTCAGGCACATCCAGCCCTCTGACCAACACCTGAATGGCAAACGTGTCTTGGTGCAGCTTGGCTCAGCTGTGATTTGAGACAGGCTGAGAAAAAGATTTTACTTGCTTGCCAACTTTCCTTGTCATTTTGCAGCCACATATCAACATTAGAGGCATTAATACCAAGAGAGCTGGTTTTTTTTTTTTTTTTTTTTTTTCAACAGACAAGTTAAAATAGCTCTGCCTCTGCAGCTTTAAACAGAGCTATGAATAAAGGTTGATAAGGATGATTTTTTTTTTTTTTAATTTCACATACTAAGAAGGAAAAAGCTTTCTCTGCTAGGTTTCTCCGTATTGTTGCCAGTGACCGCAGTTTCCAACTTGACCAAATGAAAGCAATTGTATTTACCGACCTAATATTATCACCACATCCTTTTACTCAGAGTTCTCTGTCATTTTCTTTCTTTCTTGTTATCTATTGTGATTTATGCTCCTTCAAAAACTCTCCACTGCACTTCAAATCTCAATCTTTGACTGTTTTTGTTGATGAGGCTGAAAACACCATAAAGCGATGTTTTAACTGTTAAAAGGCAAAAATGAAAAAAGACATACGTTAAAAATGTTGACGTAATGGCTAAATATCCTGTTTTCTGCAAATGAACATTTATTGAAGTACACTGTCTATACTATACACGATACTGTAATGGGATTATCATATATTATAGTGTTTAAAAGATCTCTTATAATTACCCCACCCCACCTCCCAAAAAAAAAAAAGAAAGATTGAAAAAAAATATTGTTTTTGTGTGCGATTTCCTGGAATATCAGCATAAGACTGGCACGGTTTTGCATTTCCGGTAACAGGATGTCAGACAAAGGCAGAATTTGGATGCCGCTTGCCAGGAGATTCTCCATTTCTATAGAAAAATTAGATACGCTGCAGGCCTACTTTTTCCCCTATGGAAATGACCCGCATATTGTAATTTAGGAAACATGCAGCGAACGGCATAAATGCTCCACCTTCTCTACTAATCCCTCCTGCTGAACATTCAGTACATACTGAGAAAGCCGTCTGCAGCCGCACACTGCAACGGGTTTGCATTCAGAGCCACCGTAGCCGTGTTCTTCATTGTTTAACGGAGGCTTCCTTTTAATCCACCGAAGAAGACATTTTAGCAGTTCAGCTGTAAGAAGGCCCCATTAACTCTTTATTTCATATTTATCATTATTTCAGTTTATTCCCGAGCGTACTCTTTTGAAGAGAATGCACTTTTACAAGAGCTGCGTTGGCTTATATTAACGACCATCTCACCTGCCGGTTTAAATCTAAACGGGGTAGATGTGGTTGGAAGAAACAAAAGAAAAAAAAATGTGGTGAATAGCAGGAGTAGATATCACACTAAGCGGAGTTCATTACCATGTGGGTCTTTATTTAGTAGGAGATAAATCCAGCGGGGTGGGTGCTCAGCCTAATAACTATTTCAAGTCCCAATAAAGCCCAAACATCTGATATGACTTAGGGAGCTGATAGAGGCTTGGCAAGGGAGCTTGTAGAAAATTGGAACTCTTTTGTCAGAGCCATCCTGCTACAAAATCCCCACAGACGTTCATAATCACCTTGCCCTCGTTTTATTTATTTATGTCTTATTAATGTTTGCGAATAGTGCAAATGCCAACTCATTCACTCACGCGGTGATTTACGGTACTGTATGTTAATATGGCAGGAGAGCAATTTTTGCTGCTCTGCCAATGACTTCATCAATCAAAGCTTTTATTACTTGCTTTTGATAATAAGGCAAATGTGGGAACCGTTTAGATGTTGGCCATTTTTCCATTGCATTTGGCTACTCTGATCTTTCTGAGCAAATATACATGTGTTCCACACAGTTTACTAATTACATAAATTGCAAAGTTTGGACTGAGTTAACCTTGAGAATAACACACATTCTTTGCTGGGAAGCACTCTAAACACCAGATTCCAGGTCAATCCTTTGCACATGGTGAACAACACAAGCCAATGATTTCAACCACACACACTATTCTTTGATAACGACATTTCTTCGTTCATTTTTCACACTGGCAAACTGTTCATTAGGTTCTCTATTTTTGCTTTGATGCCTTAGGTGTTTGGCCCCATTTACTTCAAATTCAAAATGAATAACAACAATCGAGGTGGCCATAAAAAGGCTCCATAATTACCTTTTTATTGAGCTTTAGTGACAGCAGGTTTCAGGATGTGCATTTGACAATGAAGGATTTTAGCTTCACAAAAATGTAAAAGGATATGTTAGCACTTAATGTGCTGAATGCATGAATAAACTGGAGATCTTGAAGCACTTTCAGAGTATTTTATGTAATTGAAACAGCGTTGCATCTGCCACTAACATAACCAACCAATCAAATTGCTTCTCCTTTGTCTTCATGAATGTTTTTGAATCCTTTGTCGGCAGCTTTTGCACAATCCACAGGTATTCTGCAACAGGGCACACTTGTCATAGAGGGAGGCTGTACGCACATTATCAGCCTTAATCCTCTTTTCCGTTTTCCTTTTAAAAATGTGTCTTTCCTCTCGACCTCATCAGAGGAGGTAGTATTTCTATACTGCGCGCCGTCTGGCAGCTGTTCCTGCAAGCTCACACTTCATTTTGTGGCTATGCGTGAACCTTGAGGTCCAGAGGAACACAAATAACACATGCTGCCACAAATATAAAATATCTTTTTCCATGAGCTGCTCCTCTGTACTATAGAGTGAATCACAAAAGGTCTGGCTGACTGAGAATGCTTTGAAGGTTTTAGTCATACCCAAATGTGCTGGTTTTCCTCTCATGCGCCTCATCAAGGTTTCTCCCTCGTGTGTCTGGATCGTAGATGCTGGAAGAGGATCTGGTACAAAGAGAATTGCAGATCGACTTCAGCTTGACAGTAGATGAATACAGCCAAGCACAAAGAGCCTAAACAACAATGTCTGCACCTCAGCATAAGTGAGAGAAACATTTGATTAAGCATGCAATGTGCGGAGAAGAAATTTGCTTGTACATAACAACTATTTGCAAATTTCCCATTTGTTTTCTGGGCATTATCTTGAGAAAACAAAAACACATTGTTGTTTCATATCTGGGGCACATCCCTGTAATAACTGGGAAATGTAACAAGAATATTATTAGAAACATTACACTGCTCATAATGGACGTTTATTTCTTCTGCAGACGGTGTGTCAGACGGACATGGCTGGGGTTTTCAGCATAAAGCAAGCAGACAGGCTTTGCAGAATTAAGCAACACAGAGGGTGCTGTGATTGTCCTTGCCAGGCATGATGGTTCCAGTATCTCATAAACAGACACCCCTCCTGCGCTTTTCATACAATGGACAACCCGTAACCCTCCTGTCAGCAACAGTTCTGAAGGCGAAAAACAGCTCATTAATGGCAGAAATTGAGGGAGGCTATAGCAGGACTCGAGCAAGAGAACGAGTGGACCACAAACAAGCGAATAACAGCACAGTATGGCGTTCGCATCGAGGAACCGCATGATTTTGGAAACAAACAAGAAGCTTAAAATGTCTGTGTGCTTTTTTTTTTTTTTTTTTTCCTCCCCAAACGCAGCTGTGACAGTTTGTGTGACTAAGATGATGTTCTGAAGGCAGAAAAAAAATCTATTTTTTGCCACTTCATGTTTGTTTACACAGAATGTGGACAGTCCTGGTTCCCCTGTTATTTAAGAAAATGTAAAAACTACAGTTGCAATTAAAAGTTACCAATTAATCTCTTTTTGTGTAAAAATTATAGTATGTTTTTTTTTTTTTTTTTTTTTTTTAAAAAGGTTAGGTTTAAAAGCCTTTGATAATTTCTTGAAATCCTCCACACAGTCATATTTATACAATTAAATAATAAATATAGTCATTAACTTTGCATATGGATGTAATTATACCATTAGCTCGGCGTAGTTAGAACAATCAGGTGCAGGCTGGACTAACACTGAGCAGATGTTCCTTTTAGTTCAAACGGCACATATGTGAGGTCTTAGTGAATTAAATGAGCAATTTAACAGCCACAATTCAAATATTCAGAGCAACGGGCAACACTTTGAATTTGCGTCCTAACACGTTTTGTGCGAGCCTTAGAATTATTAAAATCGGGTTTGAATCATTAGACTTTTGAGGTGACGCTGACATTACACTGCATTTGATGCATGCAATAACACAGACTTTGGAGCATATTTTCACTGGCTTGTTAAACATACACGCTAACGCATGGACACACAAACAGCAAATGTGCAAAAATGAAGAGTATTCCGGAGGGAGTAGGAGTAACATGTTAAAATGTGTAGTTTCTGTGACTCTCTCGCACTCAAAAAATACTCCACATAAACACACACACACACACACACACAGAATCCAGTTTGTGCAACTGCCAATAAAACTCACAAAGTACAGTGTGTGGGATAGGATGTCACATTTTACTCCCTGTCTTTGAGGCAAAAAATATCTCCTTCTCTATTTTCCTTGGGGATGTTTTTTTTTTTTTTTAAACCACTCGGTTCGTAACAGACAGATGTAAACTGTTAATGGTAGATTTTGAAGAAAAATTCCAGAAAGGAGACTTATAGGGTGAGATGCGGACAGACATATGAAATGAGATACAACCATCACAAGTTTACCAATAGAATAACCACACAAAATACAAACTCAGAATTTCCATTACTGATAACAGGAGAAACTACAAATGCATAGCAGCATTTCATAGCACAAAACCCATCAGCCCTTGTCACAGATGAGCTGCAGTAAAGAGAGTCTGGTCTAGTGCAAGCTGGATGTACTTAATAAAATAGCCGCTGTGCGAGAAAAATCTAGGCCAGAGCTGTATTTCTGTTTACCACGTTTTACCCCCACCGTGCACTCTGAGAGGTTTTTTTGGAAAACAGGTGCAATATCTGCAAAAACGCTGCTCCGACTTATAAAAATAGTTGTGGGAAATTATCGTTGTTCTTCGCTGAACCTCAGTCTCTTGTCGTCGGTGAAATCAGTTTCCTCTCTGTCATGCTTTAATCACTTCCATAAACAGTTTTTAATCATATTTGCAAAAACTCTCTCAGCCCCCCCCTCCACTCCCCTTCAGATGTTCCTCGCCCAAACTTGTCCCCATTTTCGGTTTCCTGATTTCCTCCTCGTGTCAACTGTTTCCCTTTTCCGTCGTCTGCCCTCTCTTGACTGCAAACCTGCTCGAAATCATTATCAAAACTGAACAAAAGAAAAAGAAAAAAGTGAGCGTGTGGATTTGAATTTTTTTTTTTTTTTTTTTTTTTTTTTTTTCGTCTCCTCTGCAAATAACAGAAAACTGAAGAAGATAACGCACTGAAGACATTACCAAGAAAATTAAGGTCCTATTTCACAGACATGGATTAAACTAATCCTGGTCTAATACACTGAAAAGGAGAACTTTGGCTGTGTGTCTGTGAAACCAATCCTTAAATCTCACTGAATTTAGAACCTCTGATATTTCTGCTTAAAATTAGCCATGTTGCACAATACGAGAAACAACTGCTTTATTAATAGCGGAGAACGAGCTTCCAGGTTAATCTACATAAACATGCCTACGAGTCCACCTGGTTTTATGAGAAAAATAAATTTAACGACAATAAACCCGCTCTTGAATTTACTGTGGTTTTGAACTCTCTGCATTCAAAGCGCTTTGCCTGTCTGCCCCCCCCCCCCTCTCTCTCATCTCTTTCATTTGCTTAATATATTAATCTATTCCCTTTTATCCATTTGAGATTATATCAGACCTTTGCTGTATCACTGCTGTGCGGTCTATACAGTTAAGTGCCATCACAGTGTGGTTTCTGGGAACTCTTTAAGGAGACAGAGAACTAATCACTAAATCACAATGTTCCTGTCCAGTCAGTGTTATTTTACATTAAAAACACTTAACTGACACTTCTACGGGGAGGGAGTTGTAATAAAAGCAACAAAGTCATCAAATTTCCGCCCTCCTTTCCGTCACTACATTTACACTGAAAATATCCTCCGCCTTCCTACAACAGCGGATGTTACAATTCCATTCCTTATTTATGATTACATGATCTTAAATGCATTTTTTCTCTTTAAACATAGCTGACTGTGTATGTGCAGCTAATGTCGCCATTGCTGAGTCTTGCAGTGTGTAAAATATTTAGGCGTACAAGCCTTTTACAACTGCGGGACCTCTGCACGAGGTAAAGTGGCCAGTATTATGGCACAAAAAAAATACCCAGTGATGACCAACGTTAATAGCTATGAAAAACATTCGCACTGCTGCCATGAAGTTGAGCAAAACCAGTGACTGTGAGCTCCTCTGTCCTTGACTCAAGCGTTGCCTTTCTGCTGCATGCTGATGTGTGGGATTGTTTGATGTGAGAACATTGCCCCCTGCTGATTTCCTTTTGTACACCAGGCTGATTGACAGATGGCAAGCAGAACGGCGGCCGCTCAGACAAACGAGCCCTTTTTTTTTTTTTTTTTGGTTTGACAACTTTCTTTTGGTAAACTCTTCTCTCGTGTCACGACTGGTGTCATTTCATCTATATCATGCTCTGGATGTGCTGTATGTTTGTACTTTCCAAACCAAAGTGGGTGCAAAAAAAAAAAAAAATACAGCTTGAGTGGTCTAAATAATTTACTCGTATTCTAAATAAATATTCATTACGTAATGAAAACACACTAATTGATTCAGTGAATCCTGGTAAAAACATATTCTCACTGCAAGCTTAAAGCCCCTGGTTTCAAGCACTAAATATTTCTAAATGTTTGGATTTGAATACCAAATACTTCAAACAATCAAAGTTAAAGAAGGTGTTATTTGATGAGACTTCATCAGGCCTGGGTATCAAGTATTCAGTGCCTCGAATAACACAAAACAGGGACTGATATCTGATAACTGACATCTGAACAAATTCAAAAACATTTTTTTTACTGATACAAAATCAGACAGCATCCGTCAGTGCTGTCAAGTTCATGCATTCATGTATAACTACTCACGTGCCTCATTTCCTGTGTCAGCCCGGAAGGTATATGTTTCATGATGAAATGTTCATGTCTACTAGTTGAGACATCCAACATAATGGCTGAACGATTCTAAATAAACGGTAAATGCCTGGAGACAGAATTTGGCATTCCAACAGCAGCTCTGCTTCCAGCTGATGGTGATCTGTATTCACACACAGGCTGCCGTGTCAGATGAAAGCCTTCAATTAGCAGTCAATTCTATTCAGTATATCCTATTAGGCCACCACTATTTACATTCACTGTCAGCACCCAAGGCAGCTCTTTTGCCCAAAAAGTTGCAGGAATCGCTGCTGGTGAGAATATGGGCAGCCCCGCTGTGAACAAAGTGCTTTGTTGTAATCAGAGTCGCTGGCTTCTTCTAATGCCCGATGATCCCCCACCTCGTGGATGCAGATGTGAGGAACCACAGGTGAAGTGTCATCCTTTAAGTCTTAACCATGGATGAAAAACTGAGACTCTAGCACGGAGATCAAACACCTCTGATGCTTTGATTTGCTACCTCATGCTGGGGGGTCTGCGCATGCCCTCAGCGTGATGCTTGTCCCCTCACCAGGTGTTCTAAGAGGAGCCGAGCCACTGATTGAATTTTGTTTTGCTACCTACAGGACACTGCTGATTCACAGTAAACGCATTCAAAGGATACAGCCATCGCCTTCCGGTTTAATGTTGAAATAACAGCAGTAGTGGCACACTCTTATGTCTAAGCTATGATAATATTAGCTCCATGTTTGTGTGGGTGTTGCCATGCCTTTATTGTGATGTGACAGGCCTCGCCTTGAGAAATTCTTTTCTGCGGATAATAAAGCATCAGCAGTAGTCCTCATCTCTTGCAACTCAATAACCAGACTCATACTGAGATGCTGAGGAGCATCTCACTTCCTTTGTGTGTTTGTAAAGTGGTCCAGTGTGGAGGTTTTCATTCAGTGTCGTTATTATTAGTATTGCACATTTATAGTGTGGGGGGCCATGCACATAAAAGAACAATTTTTCAAAGCCAAGAACAGGCCAGTAGGGGTTCATTTTTCAATGAAAAAGAGCTAAAGGCCAGTCTGCAGCAACCCCACTCAGCCTAAGTGTCTTGCTGGGTCAGTCCAATAGCTCCCCAGGTCAGCTGGGTTTGTGGTGGACCCCTGCTAAAGAGGTGTGTGACGAAATTAAATATGATACTGAAAACATTATGTTAACACTTAACACACTGAAAAAGATGCCAAAAGCATGAGGGTAAATATAACAATTAACACACTAAATATGTTTTCATTGGTGCCATAACATTTGTTGAATCTATGAATAAATCAACAGAGAATTGAATAATGTATTACTTTTGATCACCAGTTAATCATTTGCTGATTCAGTATTTGCTGATTCTTAATTACAATTTTTTTTTTTTTTTTTTGCTTTTCTCCCCATACAGATAAGAAATATATGACATGTTCAGCAATATATATACGCGTATATAGAGAGTGGTGTCGCCATAGAGGATACCTACATGGTCATATGTTAGTATCACATAGGCCTACATACATCCTCTGGATATATTATGCTGTAAGTTCAAAACGTAATGTATATATACGTACAAACCCTGCTTCCGGAAAAGTTGGGACATTTTTAAAAATACAATAAAAACTCTCTTGTTTGAGCCTTTATTTACCTGACAAGAGTGCAAAGAAAAGGTGTTCAATAAACTCTTCTTAAAAATACAAATACACTAAACACACTCAAAAAAAGTTGGGACGGGAATGTTTTCCTTTTAATTGCACTTTTTAATCATTAACAAACTTAGGATATTAAATGTTGTTCTTTTGCAACTGGAATTTTTACACTTTACGAGACTTGAGCAGCTCAACAGTCCGTGGTGGCCGTTGTCTGATTCTCCTCTTCATGATGTCCATGTACAGTATTTCCAATAGGAGACAGATGTGGACTGCAGGCAGGACAAACACACACACACACACGATGTTACTATGAAGCCACAATGTTGGAACTCGTGCAGAATGAGGTCTGGCATTGTCCTGCTGAAATAACCACAGACTTCTTGGGATGTCAAAGAGACGGCGGCACAATATGTCTCTCTAAGATTCCATTATATGCCTTCACATTGACTGCGCCTTCACACACATGAAGGTCAGCCATGTGGGCATCGATGCATCAGCAGAACATCACAGATGCAATGTCGCGTGAGGGCTCGAAGGTCACATTCACCAGTGGCTTCTGCCCTTGGTCTCAGATTTCCCCAGACTCCGTGAATCTTTTCAGAATATTATTTACTGTGTGGTGAAAGACCAAATGTCCTTGCCGTGTTGAGAAAAAGTCTTTTTGAACTGAATAACAATTCTCTCACGAAGTAGCTCTTATTTTTCCTTTTTTACTCTGGGTCCGTACAGCCTTAAGGTGCATTAGCGTTACTATTTCTGAGTGTGGGGACGAGAGTTTCTAAACCCTTGAATAAAAAGCACAGAACTGACAAAACAAACTCCAACTGTAACAAGGTACTTCCGCGTTTTTTACGGCCACCGTAGGTGAGGGTAGGGTGGAGGGGTTTCGACATCACCGCTAGATGTCACTAAATATCGCACACTGAACCTTTGGGTAAATAATGAAAATAAGTATGGAGTGCGCGGATTAGTGCCAGTAGCCTAAGAGATGCATTGTTGTGTTGGCGTAGTTTTTTTATGGCCCTGCTGGAGCACTCCTCTCACAACCAGATGCACATAGAGTCCAGTGTCAAAGGTCCAGGACAGCTGGTTTTCATGGAAATGACGCTGCAGCACGTTGTCTACTTACAATATAGTTGCAAGGAGGCGTCGTTTGTAGTTTAACAGTATTTCACTAAGGAGTTTTGAAGCAGGAACGGCGCATCTCATGCTTTTGAGAAGAAAACCTGAGCTGCTGTCCGGCCACAAATTAATCAAAATGAGGGAAGGAATCAATAAAACGTGGCCACGAAGGAACGAAACCATTGCCGCAATTAAATAAAATTATGGAATTAATTAATGAATAGAAATGTGGCCATAATTTAATTTAAAAAAAAACAAAAAAAAAACAGGCGACGAATTAATAAAATGTGGCCACAAATTCAACACGAGGGGGGGGGGAATGAATAAAATACGGCGACAATTTAATAAAACGGATGAATACAACGTGGCCACAATTTAATAAAAAAAGAGGGAACAGATTGTTCCTCGTGGCAAGAAATTAATCAAGACATGGCCTCAATATGCGATGTATTTTTCTTTCCGTGTCCACTGGGGGCTTCGTACCCTTGACAAAATAAAGGAAAGGAAGTTGTAGCTGGTCGTTCGCCTCTCCTCACCAATCAGCTGTGAGGTTACTCGAACGCCCAGGCCAAACAATACAGGCAGCTGGACGGATCGTTGGATATACACTGCCACATATTTTGTTTTTTTTATTTTTTTTTTTACCATAGTTGGGCAATATCGATAAATTTCGATAGTGATTCCAAGATGAACGACGTCGGGGGATGCAACTTTAAACCTCGCTGAAACGATGTAATGTCACAGTAACGTTAGCCGCTGTTAGCTAGCGTTAGCAAGATGTCAGATGCTAGCTGAGTTAGCTAACGTAGCTAGCTATATAGTCACCCGGCAGCAAGTCGTCAAAGTTTTATAAGACAGGCTTGTTTTTGGGTGAGTATCCCGACGAACTGTTGAACACCCTTATGTATTGAGTACAGATCAAGAAAAAACAAGCTCAAAACCGTGTGTTGGGAAAGCAACAGCCGACATTTGAGTTTGTGTTTATATCAGATAGCACCGCTGCGTGGTTGAAATTCTAGCTAGCGAAGGAACGTTACGTTAGCTGCAGCACAGACGACAACATCCACCAAACTGGACAAAACGTTGGATTTAGTTGGGTTTAAATCGGGCTCGGCGGGTTCGCTGACCCCCCAGAAGAAGATGAAGAAAAGGAAGGAGTTGAATGCGCTGATCGGACTTGGTGACAGCAAGAGAAAGAAGACCAAAAAGGGGTCCGGTCACCGTCTTCTCCGAACCGAGCCGCCGGACTCGGAGTCCGACTCCAGCTCGGATGACGACGAGTTCAACAACCTGAGCAGTGGAGCTAACTTTGGCAAGTGAGTGATGAATTTAATTATATTATGGGACATTGTACTGTCAGACTTTGATTATGTTGGGCAAACCATGCACTGAGTTGCCATGCAAATGGCAACGTTGTACATTTGCTACAAAATGTTATGTTCAAAAAATAAAAAGTGATATTCTAAGCAGCAACACGGATGTAGGCCTAGCTATATGATGGCTGCAAATGCTGCCAGATCACTGAACATAGGCTGCTTGAAGCAAATCCTCTATTTACAGAGGCAGTTTTTAATTTTCTAAAGATCACCATATCAGCCAAATCAGAAATAATTCGTGCATCACAATATGTTTGATCTAGTAAAACCTTATGTAGCCACCTATATTTTGAAGTACCATTATCCATCAGTGAACCTCATAATTCCCATGAGAAAAAAAAATGTATCTCCATCATCAATAATGAAAACAGCTGTGCAGTGTGTATGTCTAATGTTACCATGTTTCTTCTCTTTGCAGGAGAAGCTACACACAGTGCTGCAATGTGTGCTACCCCTTGTTTTTGTTCATCATACTAGCTGCTTGTGTCATGGCTTGTGCTGGACTAATATGGATGCAGATCGCTCTGAAAGAAGACCTGGACTCACTGAAAGAAAAACTGCATAGCAGTAAGACTCTCTCACACACACACACACGTGATAGTCATAAAACATTCTCACTGCCCTTTGGACATGTGAAACTGTTATATCCCAGATCTATGCACACACATTTTGTTTTTCAGACTGCTATTAACTACTGTAATGTGTCTGTAACAGTGGAATCCAGCCAGAAGGCGTCATCAAGTGAAATACCCAAACTAAGTGAGGACCTTAAAAACAAGCAGAGAAAGCTTGATGATATTGAGAACGGGGACAAAGGGTTGAGCAAACTCTGGTCTAACCTTACAGAGATGAACAGAAAGGTAAGCTGTTGTCATCATCTTTAGGTTTCTGAGCCAGAAGCAAATTATAGAATCTAGAACATTACAACCAAAGTAGCTAAACAGAGTGGTAGTCGTAGCTTCTAAGTGTAACTTAATATCGCTTTGCTCCTGCAGATTAGTTTGCTGGACTCAGCAGTCAACCATTTAAAGGCTAACTTGAAATCAGCTGCCGATTTAATCAGCCTTCCCACTACAGTCGAAGAGCTTCAAAAGGTAAAGGCAAACTGAGGAGAACACAAATAAAAGTATGAATTGAAAAGTTGAACAAAATGTACTCACAGCATGATTTTCTTCTAGAGTGTTGCTACCATTGGCAGTACACTTACAAGTGTCCAACATGATGTGAAGACTATGCAGTCTGCTCTTGAAAATCAGAAGAAAGATGACAATGACATGAAGAAGACTATGGTAAATTCAAACTTATAATTGTAAAAAAAAACAAAAACACCCACAGAACTGTGAATGGATGTGGTTACTAAATGAGAATGGCTTTACTTTCAGAAACCTTTTCATACTGTATGTCTATATACAGAAAAGTCAAGAAGTTACTTTGAGCAGTTGGCAAACATTGTAGAAGTACAAACTCTGATCCTTTGTAACTGGAATACAAGCTCTATTATTTCACTTGAGCAAAGCTGATGGATTTTTCATGAACCAAAGCTAGATTTGACTTATTTTATTTGAAAGTTTTTCTTTTTCTATCTGCCTCTCTACAGTCAATGACAGTTTTGATCTGGAGGCTGCTTTTGTGTGAGGATTAAAAAGATTATATTATGCTTAAGTGATATTATTTTTGCGACACAAGTGTCTAATGGTCTTTTAATCTACATGACTTACAGTGCTGCCTTTGCATATGTGTAACTAAATGCGCAAATCTGAAATATGGCCTTAGTTGATCTGCTTAACTGTGGCGCATATCCATACCAGAAGCTGCCACTGCCAGAGTAGTTTATTTGTTTACCCACGCATGCTCGCATGTTTTTGCAGTTCTTGTCAGGCTTACATTGAAAGAGTCATGGGGTTAAGAAGGTCCTGTCATTTCTTGGATTCACATATTGAGATTTCATTCATAATGCATGAAACAAGTGCCAATCTATTTTGGGAATTTAGACGCAATAGTTTTTTTTTTGACGGGGGTTTGAGTAAAACTAGGTCAAATAACTAAGACTGAGTGCAGAATGTTTATAAGGGAAAAAAAAGGATGGGAAGAGTTCCAGAGAATAATTATACTGTATTTTTAAGACCGTGAATTGAATAATCATATGGTAAACTGTACCAGGCTAACTGGATAGGACACTCGACCTTCTGCTTTTTTAATTCACAACCTGTTTCCCCTACGTGTTATATTAGTCATGGATGCTTTAGATGGATTTTTTTTTTTTTGTTACAGGACATAACAGACCTGAAAAAAGCAGTGAATGAGGCAAACAAGACAGAGGAGCTGCACCATACGTGGACCGACGAACAGATCCACCTCCTCCTCTCCACAGTGGCAGATCTTTCTCACAGACTGTCTTCTTTAGAGAACGGGTCAAACCAAGCGCCGAAGCAGAGCGTAAGAGAGTGATGTGAAGCTTTACATTTCTGCATATCGAATCGAGTGCTTGTTGTGTTCAGGCTGCAGAGTTTAAGTTCTTTTTTTTTCTCTTTCCGTTTCAGCTTTTGTCTGCTTTACAGTTACGGGACAATGGCACAGCTGTGAAAGTGTCAGTCAGCAGCGAAAGTCCAGCAGCTGAGATCGCGAGAGAAGCAACTACAACCAAAGCAACGCCTGGTGATGTGCAGGGTACAGTTTAGCATGTACTAGCTCTCGCACCGATTTTATTTATTAATTTTCCCCCATCGTGTCATTTTAAAGCACTTTCTCCTGCATCTTCAGAGATATCTACTCCACTTGCGAAGACGCAGACAAGCAGGCGTCCACGCTTCCTCACTCCAAACCGCTCTAAGAGAAGCGCTAGGGCAAGATGCTCAAAGACTGTGTCCCTGCCTGGCGTCAGTTCTCTGAAAGGTGCCCACTTTCAGTTGCCTTTTTTCCCAATGCTAGAACATGTAAACGTGAATATTAGCCTGCTAATTTTGCAAAAAGTACAATTTCTTTGAAATACCTGTGTTAGTTAGTCTCATAATGAATCTGCTTTGTTTTCAGACCTAGAGGACCTCTTTCAGCGTGTAGGTGTTGGACATAATTCACATGGATTGGCCCACCTTGACCTAAAGAAATTATTTGGAATGTCAGCTCCCAAAGCTCGAATCTTGGAGTGCTATGACAATGACGGGGACCAGAGGTACTCCCTGATGGAGCTGAGAGCTGCTGTGGGTTTGTGAGCACATCGTCGCTGACAGCAGTGAACAGTATTGAAACCCAGCAGGGTCTGGGGTTCGGAGTTCCCGACCCTCTTCTGTAATTGCTGCACTTTTGTGAACTGAATATTTATCATACTGATTGTGGAAAAGTGGCGCTGGCATGCCCTCTAATCACTCACCTCCCCCTTCGATCTATTTCAGTACAACCTCAGCTACAAAACATAAGCTTAAATTTTAAAAATAACATGATAGTAAGTGTATGCAAGATATTAATTATTATTATTTTAGCGGTTTCCTTGGTTTATCTGAAATAAACCATGGGAAATAAGTGTTGTGAATAATTTCGATCCAGTTTCCCATGTCCAGTTTGCAGACTTAAGTGTTTTCCCACATACGTTTGGTTCTTTTACAGATTAGTCTCATCTTGATGTAACATTTTTATGTGTACATTTCCCCAGGATGCTGTAGTTATTAGCCTATTGCAGATGTTCCCACCCATTAACACCACCTACTAACTTGGTACAACTCACCTGTACCGTATTTATATAACCCGAGGTAGAATTTTCTGAATGTTTACAAGACTACTAGAAACATACTTTTTGTGAGACGTTGATTTTGTTTTTAGCCAGTTTCCTAACTTAACTAAACAATATAATACAGAGCATAAGAGTAAAGACTTTTGTATGCTCTTTTCTAAGCGAAACATAAAGTTTCTACTTTTTCTGTGTTTTATCTTCAGGTAGTAGCTACATTATGAATTATGATTTGAATCGTGTTTTAGTCCATTTCTCTCCTTCTTTTTTTCCTTCTGTTTTTGCAATTTCCAGTTCTGTATGACTTGAAGGGCTATGAACACTGTGCATCATTCAGAAAGAGTTTTGAAATGGTTTCTCATGAGACATATGTAGCAATAACAAAATGACTTGGGTATTGTTTGATTTACATTGCAGTAGATCTTTTTAAACTGAGAGATGGCACACCTAGCTCACGATGTGTAACAGGTAGTAGACGAAGCACTGACCATCACTCTGTACTTGATTCCATTTATTCCATTTCATGGGCCTAATAATGGTGTATTTACATAACAAATTTCTCAAACTCAACCTTTTATGTAGAAGGGTAATTATCTTAGCGGGAAAAAGTGGTTGGGTTGGTAAATTTGCAGACACATGCATTTTTTTTTTTTTAAATAATTCTGTTGTGCTTTGCATGTTGCTTATTATGTAACATGAACAAATTATTTATAAACCTAACATAGTCAGCTACTTGTTTTGCAGGACAATGGTTATTTGAGCTCAATCTGTAACAGCGTTGGTCGTCACGACATAGTTTTTGGGTCCATGCTGCTACTGTATGTTGGAGATTTTATGAATGTGTTTTTGTGTGAGCACCAATGAATAAACACATAGTTAAAGGTTCGATTAGTTGCGCGTCTGTTTTTAAAGTCATGAACTGAGAAACTCTTCGTGTGGCACAGCTTTACTTGAATGTCACTCATCGCTGCATCACCCAATCTGAAATGTACAAAAAAAAAACATAACATATTTACAGGTTGCTGTCAGACACAGACACAACATCAAAATTGTGATCAGTCCGGCATGGCTTCTATCTGTCAGTATTATCAAACCCTGGGTACATTTATGCCAGTGCCCCTTTGGCCCTCCAGTCCCGGGACAAAAGTCCCAGCAGCTCCTCTTCATCCTCCTCTCCTTCCTCCTCAGTACTGCCATCAGTTTCCATATGTTCGTCCTTCCTGGTCAGAGGTTTGCTCTTCACCACATCACGCTTGTCTCTCAGTAGTTCAACCCTCTTATAACACTCGATTTGTTCATCGATTTCGTCAATCTGACGCTCAAGACGACCCTCCTCGTCCTCCTCAGCTACGATGGCCTCCGATTTAGTATTCACCTGTCGTATCTCCTTCTGAAACTCTTCCCACTCTTTGTCCATTTGATCTTTGGGTGGGTCAACGTTGCGCACTTTGGCATCTCTTACTGGATCGTCGAAGAAGCCCTCGGGTAGAGCCTCGGCGGTGTTATCTTTCTTTTCCGTGCTTTTCTCTGGAGTGTCTGCTTTGAGGATGGATCCAGAGTGGGAGATAGCGGGCGTAGAAGGGATTGAGCTGTCAAAGAAATCGGCTGGAAGTCCTGAAGCTTCAGGAGGAGGATTTGTGGTTCCTGCATCAGCAACTTCTACGTCGTCGTCTTCGTCGTCATAAACTCCGGACAGCAGATTCAGACCGGCAGACTTTTGAGTAGCACCGACCTCTTTATCGCTGGGTTTCGCGAAGAAATCTCCAGGCAGTCCTGCCGCGGATTGGCCTGCACCTTGGGCGGGTTTGATCTTTTTACTGTTCACGTCCTCGTTTTCCGGAGCTTTCCTCTTCACCGGTAGACTTTGCGGGGCTTGCTTCCCTTCTTTAAGCTCGGCAACTTTCTCTTTGTGCTGTTTGCCGAGAATATGAGCTGGCCACAGTAGTTCGGTCTTCACCTGCACATTGCACAGCACACAACTGAGGTGGCCGAGACTGTTGTATTTAGCAAAAGGAGACTCGATGCGCTTCTTGTCCGATGTTTGCCTTTGTTTTTCCCTCATCAAGCGCCGAAGTTCCTCTTGATTTACAACTTTCTTGCCTTTTTTATTGGTTGCCATCCTTGAAAAACGAGAAAGTGGGCTAGCCGCCGTTCTGCTCGCGGTGTAGTAGAAGTGCGTCTCACGAAGATGACATAAACTGCGTTGACTCGCGTTGTTAATCTCGCGAGATTCGCCGAGCTAGCTAAGATGTTTAGCTCAGCTGTGTTTTTGGTCCGCCTGTATTTTGCCGCAAAGCGATCGGAATCGGTACCATTTGGAAGCGTAATATCAGACGAAGGAGCGCTAGAAGAGAAAATGATGTAGTCGTTTTCTGTTTGTTCTCATTCTTACATGTGTGTTGATTTGGTTTTTTTGTGTGTGTTCTGTTATGTTTAGCAATATTTTCTGTTTTCATCACCGCACCCACCATATTAATTTTATTGTGGGTTAGCTAGCTACCGCTTGCTGGTAGCTTATGTTGGCTTTGGAGCTGGGTAGCAGGTGTAACCACAAATACATAAACATAGATCCGTATCTGTGGGTCTAACGTTATTCGATTGACGAAGACTAGGACGCCACGACAAAGCTTTTCTGTAGTCTGAAACTTAGAAGCTCGATTTTAATTGTATTTGCGGGTATTGCTAATGCCGACTCGCTCTCGGGTTTGTGCCACATCCTCACCAGCCTTCATCCTAGTAAGTAGTTAACTAGTAACTAGTCTGGTAACGTGTTGTAGCCATCATGACAGGTGAGAAGATTCGCACCATGCGAAAGGACCACAACAAACCAAACAAAAATGACGATATAATGGACACATACGACGAGACCTCAAACGGGACCATCCCCAACGGTACGAGTAACCATTTCAAGTCCAACAAGGTGTTTCAGAAGTCGGTCAAACCTTCGGTGTTGCAGCAGCAACAGCAGCTCAACGAAAACAACATCAATGGCAATTCGTCTTCAGTCGGCACAGTTGTCAATGATAATAACAAGAACCCGATTATCCTGACGAGTGAGGGTTTGGAGTTCCCTGTTCACGAATGCGTGTTCAGAGGAGATGTCCGCCGGCTGTCCTCTCTCATCAGGACCCACAGCATCTCTCAGAAAGACGTACATGGTAAGAGGTTCTGTGAAGCCTGTCAAATGTATTAGTTAATGGGTGGAATTAGTATACCTGTTAATACACAATTCCATAAATCCATTATGAAACGGCTCTGAATTCACCTTCCTTGATGCGGGTTTAATGCTCATCTTTATTTCACCTGGTGGTGTTGAATTGCGCTTTAGAATATTCTGTGCACTTCATTCACACATTTGAAGTCAATTATAAGGCAATCATCTCATACTACAGTTTGTAAAAAACAACACACGAGTCTAAACAAAATCTCAACACTACCGAGGCATTTTTTTTTTTTTTGCAGGTCTACTGAATTAGACTGAATTAGTTTTAGCCAAGTGTACATAAATAAATTGGCCACTGAGCGTATATCTGACTTCATTATGCGGCCTTGTTTTTCTCTTCAGGGAACACACCTCTTCACCTCGCTGTGATGCTGGGCCACAAAGGTAAAAACTGGACAATGGTGCAATAAATGATCTTGGAAGTTGTTTTAGCCCCCTGTTGAACACTGCATTAACCTAATGAACAAAGCTTCTCAGAGGGTTGTCTTTTCGGCTGTTTAATCTGACCGTTTTTTTGTAAATTGCATTAAATCGGCTGTATATGACCTTGCATCTGTCTTCATGTGACTTTATGAAACAGTTTTTGGTATCCTAATTAAAGGCCCATTTTGCTGGTTACTTATTATGTGCAGCGCAGTCATTTATTAGGACAGAGGTCTTGGTTTTGCAGTGCAGAATAGTGTCACAGCAATTAGCCTTAAAAAGGCTGTACATCATATGACACCCTCTATCTTTAGACCCTCGATTTAGACACGGAAAACAAGCAAAAAAAAAGCAGAAGAGGAGAAATCAGTGTACCAGTAGAGAAGTAGCAGTTGCTGACTGTATTGTTGATGTAATGAATTATTTAAATATACTGGAAAATTTACATCTCAGGCAACTAAGTAAAATCGAGTAAAATCCGTTATACGTCAAACAATTACCTTAAATAAAATTCAAAATTGTGACATTATTCATTATTGATTTTAATGTAGACGTGATATCTAACTTTGTGTTTTTCCTTCAGAATGTGCCCTCCTCCTTCTGGCCCATAATGCACCTGTAAAAGTGAAGAACGCGCAGGGATGGAGTCCCCTAGCAGAAGCCATCAGCTACGGTGACAGGCAAATGAGTAAGTTATATGAACATTTCTCTTTCAGGCTGCTGGGCTGTGAATAGCTGTTCTCCCCATAGGTTTTCAAACTGTGATGCGTGACTGTTTGTAGGGTCGGTCAATGTAAAATCTGTGAAGGCTTTGTGTGTAAATGCTCAGCAGCATCAATAAACATCAGCTCGATTAACACAGTGTTTAGGTTTAGAAGTGCACCTAGATCTAGATCACCCACTGACATCACCCATCGGTTTGTCGGTTACCTTTTTAAAGCCTTGAATTTGCATTTTTGGCCATCGCTATATTGGCTTTTCGAACCAAAAGTGACCATTTTTGGACAAAAGGGAGGATTTGTATTGAATTGCATTGTGTTTGTGTGTTAAGGATGTAATTATAAACTAGATTGTCTTGAAGAAATAAAAAGTCGTTCTGATTTTATTCTGTCTTAAAGTCACATAGGACATGAGAACAAACTGCAAAATGTATGTTTTTATAAATTGTAAACATTACTACTTGAACATTTTGTGTGAAAATGAAATGTATGCATCAGTCACAAATGTGATTTTCCTTCTAATTTGTTTTCACACTTTGTGGAAAAAAGTAAAGGAGTAGTGTTGTTGACGTGTGAGTGTAAAGTGCTTGAAGGATTTTTAAAAGATGATGAAATGACATTTTTATGAGTTATTTCATTGTATTAAAACTGTTATCTGTAGGTTGGTGCAGCTAAAAGGCTGGAGGTGGGGATTTTCTCTGAGCACTCGTCATCCAGATGGGTTGGAATGGAGCCTAAATGATGGCTTAGTGTTAGAAAGCCCTGAGCTTACAGCCTGGTCACTTCCCCGCTTAATGATGCTACTGCTTTTAGATCTGACATCTAGTGAAAAGAGCCAAATGACGTATGAACGGCACCGGCTAATGGCTTTTGGATGAATTCACTGTTCTGTTCTTTTTAGGTGTGGTGTTCCTTTTGTATACATCACTAAAAATACAATAAAAGAACATAATTTTTTTTCGGTTTTTGCGACGAAGCCGAGCTCATGTCTTGCATTTTCTTTTTATGCAGCCTGTGCTGCGGCCTAGGCCTAGCAGTTACAGAAATGATCCTCAGCCTTGTTAGTATGCGTCTCAACTGCCTGTGCCTGCTGTGGCAGGCTGGCTTGGGACTGGGACCAGGAGTTTGGCTTTGTGAAGGTCACATCACTCAGAAGGGTGAAGGGGAGGTGGAGATGCAGGGACAGCAAGGACATGCAAAGAAAGTCAAACTCAGGATTTATTAAACTGCAGCACACAGCTGACTGTCACTTAGTTATAGGGTCAAATAGAGAATGATGCATACTTGATGTCAAATGCACAGGTTAAATCGTGTCAGGAAACACTGCAGTCTTCCCATCTGTCATCACCTTTTGCTTTTCTATATGTGCACGTTGCATCAGCAGCCTGCTCTCCGGTTGTCCATATGTGCAATGACGAGATGCCCGGGTGCAGCGAGTGCCTTGTCAGCACTTCTCACCTCAGTCACGTCCATTATCACTTTACTATTTTTACTCTACAAGACCTCCAGAATACATCTGCTATGCTGTTATATTGTGTCAGTTTCACAACCGTCCACCCTGTATTATATTACGTGTTAACTGGTCAGTTTGTGTAAGACTGCGCTGCATGAGACCGTGAGCTGTATCAGCTGATCCAGTCTCTGCAACTGATGCATGTAATATGCAATATGCTGCTTCTGTGCAGGAATGAGCTGGAGCACTCTAGTGATGCTTATTGTGTGTTTATATCAGTAGCAAAATATGGAAATCTAATCGAACACTTTACATGACAAACACCGGTGCTGCGTTGAATCTTCGATGGATGTAGCAATTAGTCAGTTGATCTGATTGGGGGGGGGGGAATAATCTGCCACTTTTCAAGCAAAATGCAATAACTTTCAAGGTTGCACTTCAGAAATGTGAGAGTTTGAAATATCACACATAATAACAATCATTTTTCACTATTTCCTGACATTATACAACTGAAAAGAATTATTACATGTCAAAGTAACTGACAGAATGAATCAATATTTAAAAGAATTGTTGCAGTCCTCAATCTGCGCTGTGTAGCAGGACGGACCACGAGAAAAGGCCTGCACTATGAATCACCAAGGTGTCAGTGTGTGTGACGATTTTTTTTTTGCTTTCTTTGTCATTCTTTTGTTTAGTCACAGCAATACTGCGTAAATTAAAGCAGCAATCCAGGGAGAGTGTGGAGGACAAGAGACCGAAGTTACTCAAAGCTCTCAGGGAGGTGAGGATCACACTGGTTTCACTTTTTCACTTCCGCAGAAGCTGCTGCTATATTAAAAATACCATTCAACTGAACTTTGCCTCTGTTGTATAAAAGAAAAGAAAATATGTCCTGTGTGAGTAGCGACATTTAAAACCTTCACTCGGTGTTCTGTTGACTCAGGTACTCGTAATGTATCGATGACATTATTTCATTTGATGTTTGTGTTTTTTTTCTGTAGCTTGGTGACTTTTACCTGGAGCTGCATTGGGATTTTCAGAGCTGGGGTGAGTTTACACAAACTAAAAGGGTTGTCTGTGTGTCCTGACCGCATTGATCTCTGTGTTGTTAAGGCCAGCTTTAAATACATTTTTTAGCTCTGGTTTAACATTTTTCAAAGTTGCTGGATGTTTCCATAAAGATATGTCAGTCTCTTTCTGCTGTCGTCGGTATAAAAGCTTTTAAAATGTATTAAAAGCCACGGCTGAAGTTAATCGGACTCCCTTTTGTTTCGTAGTGCCTTTGTTGTCCCGGATGTTGCCCTCTGATGCTTGTAAAATCTACAAGCAGGGAATCAATATCAGGTAAGATGTCAAATATTTGTTTAAGGCAGTTGCTTTCTCTTGTGTTTAAATCAGGCCATGGTCTGAAAAGGACTTCAATTAGAAAAGTAGGCCATAACAACCCCCCCCACATCCTCTCTCTTGATTTAGACTTGACACCACCCTCATAGACTTCACTGATATGAAATGTCAGCGCGGCGACCTCAGCTTCATTTTCGATGGCGACGCTGCACCCTCTCAGTCCTTTGTGGTTTTGGACAATGACGCAAAAGTGTACCAAAGAATACACCACGAGGTGAGCGAGGCGGATCTCTAGACTTCTATTCCATTTTAGATATTTAATACGAATACCCATATACGATCATCAATGTTGTGCCCAAAGGAGTCAGAGATGGAGACTGAAGAAGAGGTGGACATTCTCATGAGCAGTGACGTCTACTCTGCAACCTTGTCTACCAAGTCGATCACGTTCTCCCGCAGTCAGATCGGCTGGCTCTTCAGAGAGGATAAAACGGTGAGCCAAACACGATAACAATGAGAAATACAAGAACTGAACACAGTGTGAAAAATTGCCCCGTACATCGACGCAGATCTGGCTAATTAAACATCTGCTCAGGTTGGAGGAGTGTGGAGCGATGCTGTAAATTATGAGGGGTCACAGACTCATTTCACAGATTACAGTTGATGTTTCTGACTTATGTTAGCAGAAAAATAACAGATCTAAGTAATCACATCAATGATGGCACTGTATGATGTGTGCACATGACTTAAAACTTAGAACATTAACACTATGTTTACATGCACAAAATATAAAACTTTTCACCCTTGTTCCTAAAAAGCCAATACTACGATTAAGCTGTTTCTATGGCCGATGAAAATTAAAATTCCCCTCATTTTTGCTTGCATGTAGATGTGCATACTCCAAACAGTATACCCTGATGAAAAAGTTGCCGCTGCGATATTGATACATAATCTTTCATAATTTTTGGCTGGTTTACATACAATCACAGATTGTATATAAATAGGGATGATGCAGTGGCGCTCCCTGTCATTATGGAAAAGTGAGTCTGAAATATTGCGGTTAATGTTGCTCCTGTGACACAAGTTGAAGCCACAGTCTGTGCCAGCCGGCCGCCTGATTGGTCAGTACAACTATCAATCACCTGTTTTTTTTTGTTTGTTGTTTTTTTAATCATCAAATAACTTAACAGAAACATGGTGATCGGCCTAATGAAATCTACGTAAAAAGACAGAAATCACATTTCTGGAAAATGAATTGGATGCACACTTTGAATGATTTTATTATCTATTGCAGATTTTCTGAAAATGTGGTTATAATTTGTGATACATTTGGATGGAAACCTGCCTATTGATGTCTGTTGTTTTCTAGCAATATTATGGCAAAATGTCTGATGTACAACTTGTCTATTCTGAGAAGAACAAAAATTGAACATCCACTGTGGCATCGCAAGCCTGGAAAAGATCTGAATGTACCAGTTCCCTGTTTACTGCTGCTGGGGATGAAAACACAATGTGCACATTTTAGTTCAAACAGTTTTGCCCTCTGGCTGCACGTTGGCACATTTAAGAAATCTTGCAGCAGCCGTAGCAGCACTGGGAACCACTGTTACCCATAATGAAAGGATAACGTCTGTTTGCATGTTTTTCGTAAAAGGAGAGGGTTGGAAACTTCCTGGCTGACTTCTATGCAGTGAACGGTTTAGTGCTAGAGTCTCGGAAACGCCGTGAGCATCTCAGTGAGGAGGACATCTTGAGGAACAAAGCCATCATGGAGAGCTTGAGTAAAGGTGGCAGCATCAGCGAACAGAACTTTGAGGTGAGTGTTAAGAAATTGTGATGAAGAAAATCAGTGCCCTGGCTGGATTCCGGGGTCTGGGCGCGGACTGGGAATGTCCCACTGATGACGGATGCTTTTTCGTCCCCAGCCTGCGAGAAGGCAGTCCCTCACCGCTCCAGCCCCCAACACGATTTCTTGGGAAGAGTACATCACTGCAGAGCACGGAAAGTACGCACCTCGTATTTTCCGCGATTTCATCCGTTTTTGTTTTTTTTTTCCCCCTCTTAATTACAGAATTATTTAGGGCAGTTACAAGACATTCTGTGGTAATGCTGAGTCTGAAATGCATATTATAAAAAGTAATATCTTTTGTCTGTCTGTCTTCACACCCCCAGGCCACCTCATCTTGGGAGAGAGCTTGTGTGCAAGGAAAGCAAGAAGAACTTCAAAGCTACTGTAGCCATGAGCCAGGATTTCCCTCTGGGCATTGAATCGTAAGTACAGCCATTCCTCCTCAGATCTATTTACAAAGCTTTCTGCATAGGATGATCTTGTGCGAATACACTTTTTTTTTCTTCTTCTTCTTTTTTTTTTTTACATAACCATAAAATATATTGAATCTTAACCTTAGGTTTGCTATTATGCAGCTAAAATGGTATGTCTTTGCCTTGGTGAGTCATGAGTGTGTAAAGGAGAGGTTCAGTGAAATTCTGATGGGGGGGGGGTTTCAAAGTATGTTAAAGTGAGCAGGTAATGGTTTTATGTAATGCCTGCAATGTTTACAGGCATTACATGAGTCTGAGTCGGCAATAAAACCCCGACCTTTATAATACCTTTATAATATTTAAGGGTTTTTTGAATGTGATTTTCTTAAACCTTTGCATTTTGTGGTGCTAAAAATATGCCTGTTTACTTGACTTTTTGTGCTATTATTAAATGTTACATTTACTGTAATTAACGTGCAAACAAGGGCTAAAACTGCATGAGATATTTGAACATTTTAGGAACTTTTAAAGCATGACTGTAGAATGACTATTATTTAGTGCAATTTTTTGAAAGAAAAGTTCGTTCATTTATCTGGTGATTTTTTTTTTTTCAGAGATTAGCGTAACATGCAGACTGAAGCTTGTACCAACTCTTTTTCCCACTCCAAAGCTCAAATTCCAGTTTGACTCTCTCACCTTTCTGTTCCTGTTGAGACTTTGCGGGGTTGCCTCTACCTGACAGGAAACGCAGCTAAAGAAAAGGCTGTGAAAGAAAACTGCTGAGTTGCTTTGCTCTTTCCTCCAGGTTACTGAATGTGTTGGAGGTCATAGCCCCATTCAAGCACTTCAACAAACTCCGAGAGTTCGTCCAGATGAAACTTCCGCCCGGCTTCCCGGTCAAACTCGGTACGTGTGCCGACCTGCCGCTGCGTTCCTGTGAGCGGACGAGCTTTAAAAGAAGGATCGCAGAATAACGCGTTTTCTCTTTTCTCCCATTCAGACATCCCAGTCTTCCCCACTATCACGGCAACTGTCACCTTTCAGGAATTTCGCTACGACGAATTTGAGGAGTCTATTTTCTTCATCCCTCCTGAATATAAAGAAGATCCCAGTCGCTTCCCAGACCTCTGACCTGTAAACACATCCGACAGAAACAGGAAATGACCAGCAATTATTAGTGGGAGGTGGGGAAACAAAAATAAGAAACAAAAATAAGGAAATCTGTGTTGTTTTTTTTTCCTATACACATATATATGTTTAAAAAAAAAAAGAAAAAAAAAGGGAACTGGTCTTGATCAGTTGTTCATTTTTCTGATGGATCCAAAGCAAGCCAATGCAAAGACATACTACAGATCGCCATCTCACATATAGACGCGTATCGGCAGTCGTTTTTGTGAAATGAGTGATAGCTTTCATCGTTCTTGCTGTCCACAAACTGAGCGGATAATCCACTGCTCTGTGCTGCTGTGAAAGCTGTCAGAAGACGCAGCCTGGACCCTTTGTCATCACTATTTTAATAACTATATCTAGTATATCTCCTGCTCTCCAAGGACAGACGATTGAATTCTCACTCTTGAAACTGCACTGACACTGTCATCTGTAAATATTTCACATTTCAGCTGTAATTCATAGCAAAAGAATCAAAGCTATAGCTATATCCTGGAACTGAGCTTAATATTCATTTATAAATGATGTACTATATATATATATCTATATATATATATATAGATATATATACATATATATATACTCAAAGGAGTAACACTGTGTAGCAATACATTTCCAGTACTTAAGAATGTTTTTAACCAGCTGGGAGAAGGTTTAGCATAAAACACATTCTTGACACTTCAATATCCAAGCCTTTTCCCTGTGCAGGACACAGTCTCCTGCATTTTCAGGTTAGCTCATGTTACCTCTTGGCCGTGTCCATGTTTGTCGTAATAGTATGAATTCTGTGTTCAGTGTGAGTGAATAATTGTACTATTACCAAGGGTCGTTGTATGTGTGTTTGCGTGAGGGAGAACCCAGATGGGATATCAGGTAAACTGTTCTTAGTTTAATACTGCACTGACGTAGGCGTATTTAAGGCATGCTATGGCTGTGTTGGCCTAAAGGATCACATGCATCTTTAAGCTATATTCTCTGAGCATTTGTTGTTACCTGCAGACGTATTGGTATTTAGATTAATGGGGGGAAATTGTAACACTAACTTTGAAACACCTTTCTAGTGCTTATAAAATCTCTCCTTGATGGTAGTCTGCGTGGAATTTTCCTTTCTGTTTATTTTATTTTATTTTTTTTGTTTTAAACGAAGCTGTGAAGTTGATATTGCTGGATGTCCCAAAACTGTCAAATGGGAAGTCATTCTGGTCCACTCAGTCGTCTCTGGCTTTTGCAAGTATGTACTGCAACCATACCTACTTCACATCCCTTTAAATAAAGCACCAGCATCATGTTTCAACTGACTCTGTGCAACTATGAAATTATACATTCTAAATGCGTCAGTCGGTGTTTTGCTATTCTGTTTATGCCTTGGATTTTACCGTTCAAATTTTTGTGTGTATTCTGCTGCTGTTGACAACTTCACAGTGACTACGATGAGAAGGAATGTGGTCTGATGAAATATTTAAATTCACTGCCAGGAACCAGGCATTCATGTCCCAACTTATATAAAAAATCACAACAAAATGACACTTCCAGTCGTATGATTGAGGTAAAAACAAACACAGATGCAGATAACTTCCAAGTCTTGGTTCTCCAAATAGGCTTTAATATAAAACAAACCCTTGATAAAACAATCAACACTTTGAAAAGGCAAACATAACGACTCTGTATCAAGGTAGGGAGAGAAGCCTGGGAAACACGACAATGCTCAAATGTAATCGTACAATATATAAAGTAGTAACAAAATCTGACAAAACAAGCTCAGGAAATGCAAAGGAAGCCTTTTTCCAGTTTTAACAAACTGCATTTGTAAAGGCAAAGAGCCTACGGATATTAAAAAGCAACGTGACACCGTGTCATTGGGCAAACCCTAGGCAAAAATAACTTAGAAGTCCTTCATTGCCATTTGCTAAAGAGAGAACAACCCTTCCGTGCGACAAATCGATACATTTTAAGCACACTTCACATTGTACATTTATCCGTGTGGAAAAACACATTATGCAACATCACAACCAGAACTGAGGAAAATGAAGGTAGATAAAACACGAATAGGACGGTGTATTTAGTCACTGACATCCATGTCCTCCTCGTGGTGATCGTCAGAGCCGTTGACTTTGGCCTGCTTCACCGGCCGGGCTGTGCCGTTGCCTTCTGCTAATCGAGGCGACATCGAGTCGTCAGAATCCTTCCTGTCCTCCCGCTCTTTCTCGCTGTCGTAGCCTTGTTCTTCTTCATCGTAATCCCTGGTGATCTGTGAAAGGAAATAGTAAGTATAAACAGCCCCTTTGTTGTTCTCAACTGCAATAGACACTAAGCTGCAGCTACTACACTACTGCATGACACCAACCTTTACATCTTTCTCTGCATCGGATTTCCTGTCCCGCTCTCGTTCTTTGTCTTTACTTCTTTTCTTCTTGCTGGTGGAGTGCTCGAGTTCATCACGGCTGCGATCTTTATCACTCCTGCGGTCGCGGTCCCTGTCCCTTTCCTTTTCCCGTCTCTTCTCCTTCTTGTGTCTGCAGGGGATGGAAAAATAAAAAGGTCAGGTTTGTGAAAATGCCCACAAAGTCCCCGGATGTGCTCATACAAAGGTAAGGAAATAACTGTTTTAAAAGTCAATCCACCAACCTTCGAGGAGAGGGAGACCTAACGCTTCTTTTCGGAGACTTTCTGGGAGATCGACTGCTGCTGCGACTTCTTCTACGTCTCCTGTGTAGCAAAACAGAATAAGTTTGCCCTGAAAACATGAAACTGGGTGGACGCAGAATAAAGTTTTGTGCATACATTGACCCGAACACACATGGACCCTGGCTGTACTCACCGGCTCACACTACGTGACCTCCTTGCCGTGCTGTAGCTTTTAGGTGGTGTTTTGGATCTTTTCCTTCCCGAGTCATCTTTCTTCTTGTCTCTGAATTAAAAAAAATTTAAAAAGTCCTTTTAAGTCTCTGACAGCTTTCATTACATTTTAAACCACAAAGATTCTTTATGGAAGATTTACATGTGCATTTTCATGAGGTTTGTGTTGCGAGTCTGCTTTGTGCTGGAAGATGGTCGGTTTTTGACATTGGCCTACTCCATTACTAAGCTAAAAAAGGTCTCTGTTGCTAACATCCATAATGTACTGATTTCTATGTCAAGGACTTTGATTTTCCATGAAACTCCCTATGCTTGGTCCTGACTTCTTCACTGCCCTTCTTCACTGCCCTGTCTACGGTTGCAACAGTGTACAAAAATAGCCACCATGAGCTCAGCAATGCAGTCAGCCATTGTCATAAACAACCCGGCTCGCAGCACAACACAGATTCCAACACAAACTTTACACAAGTACACAACAGGTGCAAATCTTCTATATTGAACCTTTGGCTTCTGAAAGCACCCTGAGGGCTTGATTTTGCACCTTTAAACCAACCTGGATCTGCTGCGAGATCGCCTGTTTCGGTCCCTGGAGTGAGTCCGTCTCCTTCGTGGGCTTTTGGAGCGCCTTCTGCTTCTAGAGTTCGATCGCCGCCTTGATCTGCTCCTGGTCCGCCTGCAATCAGGCAATCGGGAACATTTAATTTTATTCTTGGAAAGCTTCTCCACTTCAGCTGACTCAATATTAAACTTAAATCACCTGCGTCTTGAACGTGATCTCGACCTCCTCTTCCTGGACCTCGATCTAGACCGGGATCGCTTCTTTTTGCTGTCCTTGTCTGCAGGACAGAAAACGATTGTGCTTAGAATTTTTACGGTTTAATATTAACAGATTCACCCTGGGAAATTCCCCACATTTACAAACTGCTGTGATTGACCAATGTAAGAAAAATAGGCTAATCCTCTGATCCTAAAATTGCAAACTCAACATCATTGATAAGGCACCTTCCCAAACTTTCATCTACTTACTTCCAGGTTCAATAGCAGCAGAAATAAGCGACTGAGCCTCTCTGACTCTCTTCATGGCCTCTTCGATTTCTTTATTTGATGCGTCAGCCTTCAAGCCTGGATTCAGGTTTAAGCCTGCAGCCAAGGGGTTCAGTCTAGACAAAGGAATATTAATTAGTAACAAACTAACACATCTATTTCTTAGATTCAGGCACAATTCTGAGGATGAACGAGGCTCTTTATGACTTACTTTGGATCTGTCATGAACTTTAAGAACTGATCAGCCGCCTATAAAGAGACCGTGGATAAGAAGTCAAAAGCAAAGCATACGTCTCTATTTAACAGGTTGTGGAATAGGAAAACTCATCACAATTCAGCACCACTTCCCACCTGTGAATTCATGGTGGCTCCTGGAAATCCAAATGCGGCCAATGCATCCATGTTTGGACCACCGAAAGGATTCCCTCCAATCTGGAAAAATTAAAACAAAACAACCACAAAAAATTAAATAAATTAATCCGATTGTGTAAAGCCGGACAACAGTGAGCTGTGTGATTTACAATGTTTATCTGTACCAGGACACAGCTAGCTGATATATTTTATCACAATCAAGAGAAATTGTACCATACTGTGAGTCTGAAATCTTACTGGTGGATTGGGGATCGGATTGGGTGTTGGAAGAAGTCCTCCTCCTGGCAGAATTCCTGCAACAGCATTTGCTGGCGCCAGCAGTGACAAAGCTTTAGTCTCATCTGGGATAGAGCCTACAGGAAAATAAAAACAGGCATTAGAAGAGAACAACATCTTTGCACGCATATCAACTAACAGAGCAGATAGAGGAAAAAAAAAAAAAGTCTTCACACTGCATTTCTTCAAATTAGGTTCAACAAAATGGTTACCTTATAGATCTGAGAAGAGATCCCATAATTCAAAATAATCATTGCAGTGACATATCTATTGCTGGAATATACCACACTACTCCAAGGAACACTGCCAAGAATCACCTGAACGTGTTTTTTAAGTCATGAACCAAACGTTAGCAAGCACAGCTGCTTCTCCAGTTGGGTGTGCCCTCAATTTTCATATAGACTGAAACAAGCGACTCACGCTGGCGGCTTCGCTACTAAAAGCACACAGAGAAAAATCGAGATACACACAACAAAGAGAATTTTAGGGATTTGGCAAGAATACTACACAAGCCATCAGTGTCTACTTACCAAAAACACAAATATCAGAGGATAAAGTGATATACACTAAATCAAAATAACAGAATTCAGGGTAGGTGGCGTGCCTGCTTTAAATCATTATTCTGGTATCCTTACCTGTCACTGCATCAACTAACCACATCTAGGCAGAGGAGGGTTAATATACACTACCACAGTCTAATCAAAAATAATCAATGTATCTTTATGTGTGATCTGCTTCTGATTTTAGAAATGTCACCAAAAATATCTTTACAGTCATTCCACCCCCAAAACCACTCTTTCACAAGAAGACATAGCCTAAATACAGACACTCAACAATGACAACATTTAAATAAAAGAGCACACTGGAGAGAGAAATTGCTGCAGGAGACAAAACTGTTGGATGGTATTTTCAGCAGGGCCTGGTATACAGGACTGGCTGAGCCAGGAAAAAGAACTGTAAAACACAACAACAAAAGAAGACCACTGTTAAAGAGATTAATGTACCAACATCGAGTCATGTGGGGTGGGTATTTTAGACAACTTATGACAACAAATTACTGATTAGAGTTCCTCATGTTCAGTCTCAAATGAAGCTAATGCTGTTAAGAGTGAATGTCTTAAGTTTAAGCACTACACTGTGGTATTACTGGGTCGCACAGTTTATAATCTGAAGAGTAAATTAATTTACGTATTATTGACAAACAATACTTAAGCCATCAAATGAATGGCTAAGCAGCTTTCAAGAGTGTTGCAAAACTGTGCAGAATGAGCGCTACTTCAGGTTATGTCCTCCGGATATCTGACCTTTACTTAGCTAAAGCACCTAGAAAAGATCAAATTAGACAGCAGAGAAAGGGAAAGAGAATGCAGAGAGAGACATAAAAAGACAGGGTTGGGGCTTGAATGCTTGCTGGTCTTTGCAAATGCCTACAATCCCCTGTTGGCAGGCAGAGGACCACTTTCAGCCATCAACGAGGGGGCTGCTTTTGCCTTCTTCACTACAAAATCACACACACACACACACATACACACACACAAATAACAGAGAGAAGTTTAACAGAGGAAAGTCCAATATGGGGGAGAAAATAAAATGCATATGGTTAGGAGTTTCATTTCTGAACTTTTGAGGCGTCCACTGTTTGGTAAAATTCAAACCCTAGTCTCTTAAAGTTGTTTTGGTATAGTGCACTTTCTAAATGCAAAAAACACAACTGAGACCTGCTGTTTATAATTTTCATAATCTAGAACGGCACCGTAGTGGTAAAACATTATGTGCTACCACAGTGTGCCGAAATCCTGATTAGTAGGAGTCTGTTTTCAGCACTTTTGTCTGAGATACAGGCAACAGTAGCATTAGCGTTGTCACCGATTAATGACCCAATTAGGCTCACAAGGACTGACCCACGTGAACTGTGGTCAATGTGGAATAGAGTGAATCTTCATTACTCTTTTAAACAGTCGCAATAAAAAAAAAGGTCATGTCATTCAATCAGCAGGGACCACTCATACAAGTGAACAATAATAGACAAACCTTCAGCAAACGGCACCACAATCAAAGCTCTGTCCACAAAAACAGTGTTAGTCAGATGTTGAGACACTCCCACGGAGTCCGGCTCCTGGAACTTCACAAAGCACACCCGCGACGTGACTGGCATGGGAGAGTCACTGAAGAAGAAGAAAAAATAAAGAACGAGATGTTTATAACATCAAACTATAACAATCCGTCCACATAATGCATCTTCTGAACCTTACTGTGGACCACTTACATGTACACATCTACCTCTTCAACGTGGATTACACGCATTCCCAGATTGAATATGGAAAACTGCACTGAATATGGAGTAACGCTACTTATTTAAAACAAAAGGATCCCATCCTAAAGATAACTGAGTCGACCGTGTGAAATGATTCTCTGGAATTATCAAATGCAAACGGAGCTTCTCTATAGATGTTGATATTTTTTCAGGCGTCCGTTGTTTTGTCTATTACCTGTCCCATGTAAGACAAATGTACTTGAAAATAAACTTACAATAGTAGGATCAAATTGTGAGTTAAGTAACTCTCGAAGTTGACTTGTTAACCTATTGTTTGGTGGGTGTTTTTGTGTCCAAACACCCACCCTTCAACGTACACTGCTGTGAAAATTAACTTCCATTCTCTACTGCAATAACTTTTGTTAAGACCAAAATACTGGGATAACGATGCCCTTACATCTCAAAGTACACTCGTTAGCCCATTAAAACTTTCCGGACTTTTTAAATAAAAGTCAGATTAGCTACCGCTAATGCTAACTTAACTAGCTTACTGATAGCTACAGTTAGCGCCATCGGCCTACGCTTTCTTCTATGTAACTGGCTGATAAAAGTAGCTAATCATCTAAGCCGTGACTGCATTTTGACAGATACATTTCAAACTAGTTAACTTACTCTGGAGGAAATAACTTCAGCTCTTCAATGGTTCCCAGAAAACCGAAAAGTGTCCGCATCTGCTCCGACGTTGTGCTTGGCGACACATTCGTCACCTGGACCACCTTCGTGGTATAGTTCATTTTTTCAGGTGAACCCGTTTGAGTAACAACACTAGCGTTAAAGCGCTAATTACAGTAACTCTATATCTATAGAACTAGCGTGCTACAGTAATTAGCAAAACAGGTGTCAGCTACCTATCGACTACCAAAACCATAGAAGTATTATAGAGACAACTAGAGGCTGTAGCACTTAGCCGCCATATTGGTTAATTTCCGACCAATGTGCGCATGCGTGTAGATGAACTCTGCCGCTGCAAAAACGTTGAAAAAGTCTTCAAGCGTCAAACATTTTAGTGATATGAGTTAATTGTAGCGCAATTTCACATTTATACGACAGTGCGATTTGTTTCTTCAGCAGCATTATGCGGGACTCGTATACTACGTAACTTCTGTTAGCTGCAATAACCCAGTAACCAACAGATGTCGCCCTTCATGTTTACCTCAAACAGCTGTCATGTGACCACGAATCCAGTGCCTTTCACACAGCTGTACGTGATGTTAAGTTATGTGGCGCTTTTCTTCTCGATTTCTCTTATCACGTCCTGGGTTTGAACTGATGTGTCTGCAGGCAATTAATTACAATCTAATAAGTATATGAGATCATGGCTGTATTTCCATCCAGTGATTGGACTGTGTGCTGCATCTTTGTGTGTGCCTGCACCTTATTCATACCCTTCCACAAAATATTACTCTTCTTATGTCGCTTCTTCTTATGTACCTTGACCTCGGAGAAAACAATGAAGGTCCACTTACTAGGCCTAACCCTTTTAAAATATCAGTCTTAAGGACAGATGACATCTGAACAAACCAAAACGAGCCATCTTTTGATATGACAAGTTGGCTTTCCAGTAAAAGGAGATAAAAAGATACTTTACATCTTTGTGAATTAATCATTTATTAAAAAAATATTTTTACACTGCTACTTCAATTGTGTTCACATTGTTAATTAAACATTCTAAAGTGTGTTTCGGGAAGGAGCCCATCATAACCCTGACTGCTGACACAACTGCAAATGGTAAACCGTCAGCTAAGTGTGCTTTTTCCCAGGAGAAACAATGCAGCGTTTGTCTTCAGGCCACACTGAGCATAATCCCTACACCTGGATTATAACTGCACTGAGACAAGCAAATTAGTGTATTCTGCTTTGAGACCAAAGACCGGTCAAATTTCATCCATTTAGCACTGTGTGTAATCATCATTGCACAAAACCTCCTAATAATAGCAACAAAGGTTTACTGTTTCAAAACGAATATTACGTCGAACCTCCAATCTTTCACCTATGAGTTGACAGTATTTTCCCGAAACATATAAAGAAGTTGTTTTAATGCATTTTAGTTATGATTTAGTTGAATAAATTCAGATGTAAAAGTGAAAAACACACTGAACATAATCCACAGGCGGCTGGGTGGCTTAATTATGCCAAGTCGCCCCTACACTGCTGAAACATACTTAAAGCTAATGAGTGTGACTCAGCGCAACTTAAATTACAAAATGTGAACAATTGATACAACACAGAAACAGGAATCACATGTACTATTGCAACACCTTTGCCAAGCGTAGCTCTCTGCAATAAATATTTTCTATAATAAATCCGGTTGCAGAAGCGTGGTCATTGAGTCACTCAACATAGGATATTGGCACAATGGGATTCTTGTTCTCGGTGCGACATGATTGGCCAGGAGAAAGGTTTAAAACAAAGATTGCAGTCAATGTTAGGGGGACTAGACGGATAAATACACCAAATCCACGGGGAGATCAGAGTCAGTCCAGTTCAGAAGTGACCGCAGGGTTCTTGAGAGTTGCTTTGTTTCTCACCACAGCAAGGAGGAGCCATGGTCAGCCGGTGAGTTTCTGTTAAATTAGACTTTTATTTTGGGTTTGGATAAAATACATGAGCATTTGCTTGCTGGTTGCTTTTATGTTAAACCTGGCCTTTTCATAACTTGTATAAAAAGGTCTGTAACCTGACCTTGTGACTTTTACACAGCGGCCTGAGCTACAGCAGAATTACAGGGCATTCAAATATCGTCTAGTTTAATTAACTTGACGGCTAAGCTTGTTGGTGGCTTTACTTTTCGATAACAGATTTGAACACCCAGCTGGTGGCTACAGGAAGATTTTTGAGACATGTGAGGAGCTTTCCGAGCCACTTCCAGCAACAGTCACAGGTTGGTTTTAGATTCACTCTTTCTCTCTATTTTTCCCCTTCTTTTCTGTACAAGACGTGTTAGTGTTAATCATTACACACTGGATATCCTAAAAAAGGCTTCAAACTTCTACGTCTGCATTTTAATCCACAGGCAGGATTCCTTCATTTCTAAAAGGAAGTCTGCTCCGGCTGGGACCTGGCCTTTTTGAGGTCGGAGATGAACCTTTCTACCACCTCTTTGATGGCCAGGCCCTTATGCACAAATTTGACTTCAAGAATGGCCAGGTCACCTACTACCGAAAGTAAGCGCATTGATGTTTGTCCTCTTTTTTTGTTTGCGTTTTGGTTTTAAATCAATTTAGAACATCCAAGCAGATTGTGGTTTCCACGCTGATTCAGAATCATCCACACAGGCTATGTTTTAATGCCAGTAGGATTCAAATAAAGCTGCATTGAAACCTGATTTTCTCATGCATATGCTGATTCAGGAAGGTTTATTTGTAGATGTGAAAACACATATGCACCTTTGGTGACACACGGCTCTTTATAGTATCAATTACGTGGCAGCTGAATCATACAGGATTTCGGGACGCTGAACAATTTTTCCAAAATGGTTATTTTATGATGTAATTCTCATTTTTTTCTGTCTCTCTCTTCCATTAGGTTTGTTAGAACAGATGCGTATGTGCGAGCCATCACAGAAAAGCGTGTGGTGATCACTGAGTTTGGCACCTTTGCATACCCTGATCCCTGCAAAAATATTTTCTCCAGGTGAGTTGCGTACAGACACGCTAACTTCTTCTTCTTCTTCTTCTTCTTTTTTTACAGTGTTGTTTTTTTGTTTTGCAGGTTTTTCTCTTACTTCAAAGGTGTTGAGGTCACAGACAACTGCCTGGTGAATGTCTATCCCGTGGGTGAGGATTTTTATGCTGTGACAGAAACCAACTTCATCACCAAAGTAAACCCTGATACCTTGGAGACACTGAAGAAGGCACGTCGAGCACCTCATGTGACTTAAAGCGTGATCAAAATTTTAAAAAAAAAAGTTGCAATAAAAAAATGTCTTTCGTTCCTACAAAGGTTGACATGTGTAACTATATCAACATTAACGGAGTGACGGCTCATCCCCATATTGAGCGAGATGGTACCGTGTACAACATTGGAAACTGCATGGGAAAAGGAGCAACTCTGGCTTACAACGTTGTCAGGATTCCGCCCACACAGAAAGGTTCGGTTCAGCGGTGGTGTTACTGCATTTAACGTTTAACAAAAACAAGCACTTTAATAGCCGTGGCCTCTGCAAGAAGTCAGATGAATGTTTTACTAAAATATGCTGTTAAATTGTAATTCAGGGTTAAATGAATTACACTGACCGCTTTCAAACGCCAGATGAATTGCTTTGTGAATGGTGTTTTTCTCCATCAGGGTCATTTTACTTGCTGCTAGACTGAAACTTGACCTCATGTACTTCCTTTTAAGAATATTCATAAGACATTTCTTTTCACATTAGATACACATTGGTTATTCAGCTCGACACCGAGACGTTTTTTGCCGTCTCTTTCAGATAAGTCCGATCCCATTGAGAAGTCCAAGGTGGTGGTGCAGTTCCCCAGTGCTGAGAGGTTCAAGCCCTCCTATGTGCACAGGTGAGTGTGTCGCACGTGTTAGCCGACAGTTTCTATCAGAATGTTTTCAACGTAATGCTATACAGTCGAGTTTGATCAATTCTTCATACCGTCATTGCAGCTTTGGCATGTCTGAAAACTACATTGTCTTTGTGGAGACTCCAGTGAAAATCAACCTGCTGAAGTTCCTGAGCGCATGGAGCGTCCGGGGCTCAAACTACATGGACTGCTTCGAGTCCAATGAGAGTCAAGGGGTAAGAGCTGCGATTAGACTAAGATTAGCAATCTTGGTTATTAATCTTTTAAGAAGGGTCGTGGTTAGGGTTACATCTGAGCCATGTGTGAATATGCTAAACACAGAATCTAGAAGTTGTTCCCTTTCAACCCTTGTATGGTATTTGGGTCAAATTGACCCGTTTCAAATTCAACAAAAAAGGGTACGAGTATACATTTTTTTCTACCTGAAATTCAATGGCCTTAGCTTATTTTCTGTGATAAACATGTACAAAAAAAAATACAAATTTGAGCACACATGCTACTATACCTCACACATTTCCATCCTTCATATGGTCTTCATATGGTCTTCAG
>JAPQRN010000010.1:13417486-13432474 GCA_037367275.1 Coranthus polyacanthus
ACAGATAATGTTACATTGTTTTAATCTATTGTTTGATGTCACTCTTTACCCTCTGTCATGTGACCACCTTCAAACCCTTGTTTACATTGTCATTCATAACATTGTAAACATCAAACATTTTCTCACACTATACGCCTCAGACCTTCAACATCAAAGAGATCAATACCTCTACGTCACAGTACACAATCTAACACCATCAGTACGACCCGTTGAAGACCAGACTATCTCAAAAGTAAAGACAACACAAGGGTTAAATGAACTCAATGATTTTTTTTTTTCTATTATAAGCCTAAGCCTAACCCTAAGTGGACGTTCCACGAAAAGGGTGGATGTTAAAAGGTTGAAATCTCACATTGTCTGTTTTGTAGACATTGTTCCACATTGCCAAGAAAGACCCAGGAGAGTACATCGATCACAAGTTCAAAGGGGCAGCCATTGGCATGTTCCATCACATCAACACCTATGAGGATCAAGGCTTCGTTGTTGTGGACCTCTGTGCATGGAAAGGGTAACCGCAGAGCTAGATGCTGAGCTCCAGTTTAAGCCTACGCACCATCTGCAGATTTGTTTTGACGGGGTCAAACAGTGCGTTGCTGTTGTTCATTACTGTTTCATTCTTGCAGTTTTGAGTTTGTTTACAACTATCTCTGGCTGGCCAACCTGAGAGCCAACTGGGAGGAGGTGAAGAAGGCCGCCATGATGGCGCCCCAGCCGGAGGTGCGCAGATATGTAATTCCCCTGGACATCCACAAGGTAAGTCGCATGCCACACCCACCGAAGGGAATCATGCAACTACATGCAGATAAAAAGGCTCACGCTGTTTGGTTTGGTCGATGCAGGAGGAGCAGGGGAAGAACCTCGTCAGCCTGCCATACACCACGGCCACAGCGGTGATGCACGCCGACGGGACCATCTGGCTGGAGCCCGAGGTGCTGTTCTCCGGACCTCGCCAAGGTGCACCCATCAGTCTTCATTTACCTCATGGTGGATACTGCTGCACAAATATTTTTTGATATATTTAATTTATAACCAGTTTTGTTTCATTTTGTTTAGCGTTTGAGTTCCCTCAGATCAACTATGAGAGGTATGCAGGGAGGAATTACACATACGCCTACGGTCTGGGTCTCAACCATTTCATACCAGATAGGGTAAGTCAAAAAAAAAAAAACATTAGTATTGAGATTCAGTGTGCAGAAAAACAGGGTACTTCATGACTTTTTGAAATGGTTTTTAGATCTGCAAGTTGAATGTGAAGACCAAGGAGACCTGGGTATGGCAAGAGCCAGACTCCTACCCCTCAGAGCCCCTGTTTGTTCAGACACCTGACGGCGTAGATGAGGACGATGGTAAAATGATACGATAGGAATCATTTTAAAAGACATTGCTGGTCATTCGGGTGACTTTTATAAAGCGAGGCTGGTCCTCTTTCCACAGGCGTGCTGCTGACGATTGTGGTGGCTCCCGGTTCTCAGAGACCAGGATACCTCCTCATCCTCAATGCCAAGGATCTGTCGGAGATCGCCAGAGCTGAAGTGGAGTGCACCATCCCTGTCACCTTTCACGGGATGTACAAGCCCTAATGTGTCAGTACTCAGCTGTATAAAGGGCTATTAACCACCTCTCCATAATAAAGTGGATCATCATGTCAGGAAACATGATATTATGTTCTTATTCGTGTGCTCTGTCCATAAATGTCATGGTTGGAAAAATAAATTCAGCAAAATCAAAACTGCTGTTCATTAATTTATTCACAGCTTGACAAACTGACCAGAGGCTCCATGAAATCGACATTCATCATTTCAGATGTATTCACACACTTAATTCCTGCCCACACAGGTGCTGCTCTAATCTTTCCACTTCAATCAGGCAAAAAAATACTTTTTTTGGATAAAGGGGTATCCTGATCTTCATTTGTGATGCTATGTGTTTTCTTGGAACCGGCAGGCATTCCTCTTTATGTATATATATATCAAACAATGCTTCAGAAAACCCAAGGAGAACAAATAATCCTTCAGTTAAAATTCTTGAGATATTTGTAGAGATTTAACATGTTGCCACACAAAATCGTATTATGGTAGAATTTCAATGATTAACCTTTCCTTGTCTGTCCTTATTATGTTACCCAATCTCTGAATCTAATCTCCAAAATAAAAGCATGCAGAACGCCGCAAAGCTGATTAACTGTCAGTGCTTAATCCAAAGAAAGAGAGGACATGTTGCAATCAGTTACTCTTTCATGCTGAAGTTTCATTAAGATGAATGTGGGGCCATAAAATGTCACAACCCCAGGAACCACCACACTTCACCACATCCTTGTACACATATAAGGGCCATGCGTTTGTTTTCAGAGGTCACATATACACATGTAACAGGCAATTTAACCCAAGTGTTAGGCTTAAATAATAGTCAAGTTGGCTGAGTGTGCAGTCACATTTTCCAACTACTGCCAGTCGTTAGGATTGCATCAATAGAAGGCTTAGAGGAATATTTTGCAACAGTGTTTTCTATAATCTCTCAATGTGGTGACCATGGTACCACAAATCTGCCCCTTAGCGTGAATTAGTGTTCTGGCTCATGCCAACATCCCCCCCACCCCCGGATGAACTGTCTGTTCTTAAAGTAAAACAAAACCAAATATAGTTTTTTTTTTCTTATTTATTTATTTTTTTTTACATGAGGGCTTTGAAAAAGAACAAAATTAAACAAGATTAGAGGAACTATTAATTTTCAAAAAAACGTTTAAACTTAAGTTGAAAAACACAGCCAAAGGAAAGCTCAATGGAAAACATGACATCTCACTGTAAATATCACACCATAAGAGAAGTCTCTCACACTCTGAAATTCAGCTGGGACAGAGGTTTGCACAGTCAGGCTTCAACCAGTGTAAAAGCTAGGAAATAATCATCCTAAACAAACAACGCCTTGGATTAATGTAACAAAAAAAAAAACGCACCATGGATGATAAACGACAGAAAACGAAATACGCGTAACTGACAAACGGTGCCGCAACTCAAAAGAAAACCATTCACTAATACTACATCTACTGCAAACGATAAAAAGCATTAATTATAGTGTAATACAACAAAAGGGGACAATTTTGAATAAAAAAGTGGATTCAAACACCTCAGACACCAGCTCTTTCTCGTCCCGAACTGAATCAAGCCTCTGTCCCTTGACTTGCACACAAAAAAACATGGGGACAAAAAAAAAAAAAAAAAAAGAAATCGAGCAGAACAAAGCAGAGGCTCACACCACTGAATCACAGATTTCATGGAATAGTTCTTCAGGCTTACTTCGATGTGATAAGTGACTACTGACAGCTTTGAAAATATCTGTATCGGCTGTATAACTTTTGCATCTCAGGAGAAAAAGGAATTAAATATTGATAGTGCAAGGTTACAAGGTACATATATTAATATATTGTTTAAGATACTGTCCTATAAGTAAAGTGCAAATCTCTGGATCAGATGAAAGTGTGTGCAAGCATTTCTAATGTCTGACTGATCCACCTGCTCATGCACAACTGAGCCCTTTACATTGGCTGACTTTACACATCTTCTAGTAAAACATTCATGTTACCCAGCCTTGTTTTTTTTTTCCCCTTCTGTTCAAAGCATTTTAAACATCTGGCCTTTTAGAGCGGCCAAAGACAAGTATGTGAAACTTTATTTGGATAACTTTTGTACTGTGTGTGCATAATTTCTTTGTAATCCTGGCTGCTAAGAATGAAAAATTCAGTTTCTTTTTGTATTGTCAAACATCAAAAGTGTAAACTTAAGTTGTGTGTTACTATATCTCCTAAGTGTAGGGCCTTTAAAAAAAAAAGAAAAAAAAGAGACATTAAGGAAGTCTCTGCCTGCTGCTGCCAAGATGCTGCAAATAAATCCAGCATTCCAGATTTTTTTTTAGCAACACCATTTGGTATTTTATTCAATAATTTGTTCAGCTTGTCTATTTGAATGCCAAGTAACTGGGAATGAAAGTGAAATGGGATCATTTGAGAAGAAACACCACTGAGACCAGCTCAAGTGGACAGTCATCACAGTCCAAACAGCCTCCCCCAACGCAAACACACATTCACAGACACAAAGTCCATGTGCTCACAGCAGCGCCAACACTGGATGCTGCTTCAGAATGACAAACACACTATCACAATCATGCAGGGTTGTCTTGAAGCAGTTTCTTACTGACTTCTGTAACTTATATGCAAGACCGGCTTATGTATGCTTATGTTTTCGGACTCTGACTATGACGTTGTGGGGCAGAGAAGGCCAACATTAGGTGAGCAACTGTTTGAAAGTGCAAGACGACAGCAAAGATAATTTTTCAGCTCCTCTCGCTATATAAGAGGGCAGTTACTGGGTTTGTGTTTTGGGGCTGGAGCGGCCATGTTTGATCTAACAGGTGGGGGAGTTAGGGTGAAATCAGTTGGTCTCGTAGGTGGAGAGCAGGGCAGCATCCACAGGCTCCATGCAGGAGGGGCAGGTGAAGGATCTCATCAGCCAGTCGTCTATACAGTCCATGTGGTAGATGTGCATACACGGCAAGAACCGGATGGGGTCCCCATATACAAAGTCCAGCATACAAATCACGCATCTGCGAATGGATGACATGGAGAGCTTACTACACAGTAGAATAAAACTGATTTTATGAAACTACAAAACTTCTTATGCTCATTGTAGTATTTTCCAAAACTTCAAGGCTCTCTTTTTGTAATCCTGAAGGAATAGCTTCAACATTTTGGGAAATTCTCTGGTTCTCATTTGTGCTGTTTTTCCAGCAGCAACAAAACAAGAAATTCAGGCTGGAGTGGAATACCTTTCCCTCGAGCCCACATTCCTAATCCCCTGTGAAATAACCTTCCTTTTCAACCCCCACCCCCATGACCACTGAATGTTATCTTTAAGTGCAACAGATACGGTATGGTTTTTAAAATCGGTTTATTTAACTTATTTAAAATATCCTAGAGTTTACATTCTAAACATTCTGTTTTAATGCTACTGTGTGTTTGTACAGACTGACTGAGGGATGTACACCACACTCTTCACTTATTTACAGATTCAGATAAGAAGCCTGAAAGCACACTCGGATCTGTATGGTAAAAACAAAGCTACCATCAGCAGCCTGTAAGTTTAGCTCTGCATGTGAAGTGGCAACTTTTCTTAGATTTATGTTACTGCAATAAACTTCAATTCTCTCTTTATGTTAACCTAAAGGAATAAACTGAACATTTTGGAGACTTAATTTATTTTTTTTCAGCTACAATTAGACTGATGGCTTGAAAAAAAGAAAGAAAAGAAATCAGGCTAGAGTGGAATACCTTTCCCCATATTCCTAATCCCCTGGGAGTTTCTTTTCTGACCCTCTCCTCCCCCGTGACCACTTCATGTTAATTAGTTTTTATTCTGTTGTGTGACTGGCTGGCAGATCCAACGCAGATTCTATCACATTTGCCATCTGTATATTATGTATACACTGTATGTACATTGCAAATAAAGTTGTTGGATCTCCGCTTTACTTACAGGAAGACTAATACTGCTCAGGTCTGAATGGTAAAAACAAAGCAGCTACCATCAGCAGCTTTAGCTCAGCATTTAAGCTAAGGTTAACTCATTACTGTAAAATCATGCAATGCAAAAAGTGCAAAAAGCTCACTCTCTGATCTTTTTCTCTGAGCCATCTTGCCCTCCATCATAAACGCCCTTAGGGAGGTGCTGGATGAGGCCGATGCGCTGAGCTATGCGGATCTGCTCCTCCTCTGTCAGCTGGGTGGCTAGACGGGCCTGACTAGGCGTGGGATGGTACATGGGCATGTGAGCCTGCTCCTGGAAACAAAGAAAACACCCAAATAAAACACAAATCCTCCGTCAATCTGTTAACACTGTTTGGATAAAGTCGTCTGACCGGTGAGGCTCTGCGCGGTATCACACTGAAAAAATAAACACGCTCTGTGGTCTAGACATCTAGACAAACTATAGTCAAATGTGAATGATACTAAAACAATTCTGTTCTCAAGGGTGCACTTCTACCCAGACTGGTACCGAAGACAATTCAGAAGAAGGCCACAGAAATTAAACACCATTATTCTAAAAAATTAAAAGGAAACTACTATATCTCCACGTAAATTACACGTCGCACATTAACATCTAGGCGTTTCACTACCATTACTCCCACAATAGCGTGTCCTAAACTCACAAAAACTTATTTTTTTTCCCTTGAATAAACCTGGAAGTTGAGCGCTAGCCGCTTCTCACCTGATACGGCGGAGGTGGCTCCAGATCCGGATCTATCCCGTCGCCAAAACTTGCCCTGTCTGACTGCGATTCATGAAGCAGAGAAATGTCGTCTGATGTCGGTGACTTCAGACAGTTGCCCATGTCTACCTTTCACCAGTGGCTATCGGCAAAAAAAAAATGAGATCTTTGCTGCTAAAGTTGCTCTCGGATGCTAGTTACTTATATTTTACTGATATCCCCCCCCAAAAAAATATTAATTTATAATGCAGCTGTCTCCCGTCGAAGGTACCCTGTGCATAGTTGTTAAATTCTTACACAGACGTTACATGTGTAAGCAAACGTCCACGCTAGTTTCTCTTCATGTTTACACGGACGTCCACCTGAAAAACAAAACAAAGAACTCCCTTGCTAACGACAGCTAGCAACCTAGCTAGCTACTTTTTCGTTAGCCAGCTGGGCTACTTCCTTGCGTGTCGTTCATTCCCTTGTAGTAAACAAAATTTCTACAAAATATCTACTTCAGAGGCAACCGTGGCTGTAATACTGTGCTGTCCGAGTTGTGAGCACTAGCGACATTTCCGCATTTTAACTTCGTGAGTAACATTAAACTGTTTGGCTTTTCAGCTAGCTCTTTCTTTAACTGGAGGACTTGTTATCGGTCCACTGGATATGACGTACGGGGACGTACGTGACTCTGAGCTGGGATTGGATGGTGTCTCTTACGTAAACCAATAGAAAGGCGTGCTCTCATGTTCCCATCCTGTAAAATCGTTATTTCGTGACTTTTTTTTCCAAAAAAAGAAATGGAAATGTGTGTTACAACAGTTAATTGATCTAAAAACGAAAAAAAAAGCTATTAAAACTGCAAGTTTGTGCCGATTTTGATGTTTTCATCCTAGTTTTTTTTTATGTTAAACCCACATGACATGTTTTATTATATGCTTTTGTCAATGGTTCATTCTTACTTTTAGTTAATCATTTATTTACTCACATGTATATTTGACTCTGCAATGGTACTGGTTATTTGCTTTCGTGTACTGACCAAAGATTTGCAATAAATGGAAAAAACAGAAATAAAAAATATTCCTGTCCACGTGTTTTTTTGTTTTTCTCATTTTCAAGTAATACGTAATAAACACATCGTTTGCACACTGTCAGATTACCAATGCGTTACATAGAAAAATATAATTCTGTATCGCCTGCCCCCTAAAGCAAAGTGGAATCCACTTAAAATTCTTGACATATATAACCCACTAATGTTTTTTTTTTTCCACACTTCAACCATCATTTATACATTTTATGGAAAAATAAACCTCATTATGTCACTCAGTACATCCTGTCTTCAGGAGAAAATCCATTAGGCGGAGGCGAGCTTTGAAAATACACTAGACTACGTACTATGTATGTGTGTAAAACTATGAACAAATATTTGCTTCCTCTTATTTAATGCTTTGCCAAGCTTAAAAAAAAAAGATCCATCCGATAACAGCAGCAACGTGGTGACACCTTTATTTTTATATACAGCTATTGTACACATAAAAACCCACAAAGTATTTGCATTCCAGGAATTTATGATACAAATCTCCATGTTTTTGGTTAAGTGAGTTTCACAGAATTGGCTTTCTTCAGGCAAATAAAACAAATACACAAACCTTAAAATGAACATTCAAAGATTCCTTTACCTTTAAAGCTCGTCAGCTGATCGTGTTTATTTTTTTCTCTAAATGTTACAAACAGCATAATTTCTCTGTACATTATTAGTAAGTAATAGAATAATGTTAATTTGTGAAGCAAACGTGTCATGGTGTGTCTACAGTGTTTCTACAGTCATTGTCTGCAGTGGTTCATATAATATTCACAAGGAGGAAAAGAATGAGAAAGGATGAAAGATCATTTTGTTGTCGTAGTGTCAATTCATGGTAAGATTACACACCCAACAATTTTCAAAAATCAAATGGTTAACACATCTGTTAGAAAATGATCATTTAAAGGGCGCAGACTGGTAAAAAATAACAGATTTGAAGTTAAATGATGATTAACAGGTACATTTCCCATTTTAAAGGTTAGTTGTGGCATGATTTAACAATAAAGCAGGGAGAAATAACAAATACGCTTCTTTTCTATGTTAATCTATACCTCTACTCATATGTCCCAACTTATTATAGCAAAGGAATTGCTAAAAAGAAAAACAACAGGGATAATCAGGCAGCTTAACCTGCACATTCATTCATACTGTAAAAAAATCCAGCATTGTTGAGTGTTACTTATTAGAATACTCATTGTCTGGTAAAGTTTCAGATCACCTCTTGATGGCTGGTTGTATTTATCTGTTCCTAAGAAATGGAGATGGTGTGATGATCACAATGTATTTACAAAACGATTAATTTATAAGAAAATGTAGTTACATATTCACACACCCCACAGATAAATACTGTTTAGAGCAATACTGAATCATTTAGAAACATCTTCAGAAATGAAAATACCTATTAACACAAATGACAAAATTTGATCCCTTCATTTATTTTCTGCATCCCGCAATTATTTGAGACGAGTTATTACTCTCTAGCATCAAGTACAAGTCAGGAAATAGACCTTATTTTATGTCAGTGTTCTGTGTGAATTGGCAACTACAGTTTCAGGAAGTATTAGTCTTTGTTTTTTTTGGATTCACATTTTACCAAACATCCAGAAGTCTCATGGCCTCAAAGCATTGATTAAAAAGAGTCACATTAACTTCCACCCTGTATGCTGTGGTATCGCGTCCTCTAAGACCTCTCTGGGACTTTACCCTCTTCAACCCTGGCCGTGCGTCCTGTCCCTAGCACCTGTCGTCCTCCTCTGTGTCACTGAGTGGATCGCAGCCCGCAGCAGAGGTTGTCTGCGCCAGACGCTTCCGAAAGTGTCCGTTGGGGACCTGCCAGCCAGTCCGCAAGCGCGGGTGAGCTGAGCTGATGGTGTTTGAGCGTCCCAGGCTGCACGCCACCGCGGCCTCAAAGGTCAGCGTTTCCATGGGGCCGGTGGGGTCTGGGCTGTGGTCGTCCTCTTGCGAGGCCAGGAACGGCTCCGACGGGTAACGCCGGGGTGGGGACGGGTGATGGTCAGCCTCGCCTTTGACCCCCTCTTTGGACTTGCCCCGCCTTACGGTCTCTGGGCTGCCCTGTTCGTCTTCATCTTCACCAACGGAAGGATGCGTGCGACAAACAAGTGGGGAGTAGGAGATATGAGGGCGAGAACGGGTCGGGGTTTGTGACAAAGGTCGTCGGCCGCTGGGGGTGCTGGACTCTGACGTGGAGGGTACTGGACTGTCAGAGCTGTTGCCCTGGAGGTGAGAATAAAAGGACTTACTAGATTTACTTCTCAGAGCATCTGGTACCTTAGACCTATCAAACTTTAATTGCCCAACAGTGGCCATTTCAATTTGCAATTTTATGGTTGACTTTAACAGTGCTGTATCTTTGGGCAAGGCATTAAACCTGGCATAAAAAATGTACTGAATCTGTTTTTTAAAACTAATTCATCTCTCACTCTTTTGTCTAATATCTTTCATGCAGTGATTTCTCATGACAAAATGCTCAGTAATTCCAGCCCATAATGTGATATGGAAGACAGTGATTATTCACATATAGAAATGTAATTTAATGAAAGAATTTCAGTGCAGCAAATGGCTACTAGGCCATGTTGTGTAGAACGATGCGTGTTTCTACCCTTACCTTATCATTTTACAGACATTACAACTACACTGTTTGCATCTTTTTTTAAATGAAATTCAATTCAATTCAGTTCAATTTTATTTTATATAGCCCAATATCACAAATGCCTCAAAGGGCTTTACAAGGAAATGAAGCCACGCTCTGGATCGTTTCTGTCTCTGCCATGACTCCTACTTGTGGACAGTTTCCAGCAGTGTGGACACATTCGATGTCATTTGAGCTTGACGTCCTTGTTTTGCAATGCGCAAATATCAGAAAATCATACCCACAACGATAAAAGGAATTGATAGGGCGTACGATTCCAGTGGATCGGACTATTTGGAACCAGTTCTCGATTCCCATCCCCACTGTTATTTACTGGGGGATATTTAATTCTACATCAGTTTTCTATGTCCCAAATATTTAGCAATAATCATGCAAACCTTTGTTAAACCGTAACCCCTGTTGTGTGCTGTTTATGTCCCTAAATTAACCAGTTGCAGAGTTGTGGAACATTTCTCTCATACCTGTTTATCTTGAGGGTTTGCTCGCTCCACACTGGAGGACCGTGAGGGCTGCAAGCTTCTTTCCTCTGAGTTACAACGAGATGTGTCTGGGGAGAGGAGGTGACAGCGCTCTTTGGACCGGCCACGCTCCCTGTCTCCCTGCTGCCAGTGTTCAGACCGCGAAACTAGAGGACGGAAATTCAGGAGAGGAGACAACATGAAATAATTAACAATTAAGAGGATGGGTTTGTCAGTTAAACTTCATCATTAGTGGTGGATAAAGTCCTGAAAATGACTGGACGGGAACAGGACTAACCAGCAGCCTTGTAGCTTTTGTGACGAGGCCGATACACTCGTTCAGGGCTTTTCTCCTCCTGCCAGAGACCATTCACCCGCTGATCTGCAACTGTGGAGACTGAACGCTTCATGGAGCCACTGGCAGCCTCTGTCTGCTTGTATAGGAAACACACACAAACACAGACAAACATACAAACACAGGGTACATACACAAAGAACACATTTCAAACACCCTCATTAAATTTAGACAACATAATTAAGTAGCAAACTGACCATTGCAGAAGGATTTTAAAAAATCTGTCATGCTTTTTCGTGCTTCCTAATCGACTTGTGGGGTTTAGTTTTAGTCTTTCCTCTATTCTGTAAAAGTAAAAGAGACTGAATTAAGGAAGCGAGGTAACAGCATTCCAGGATCACACCCCAGTCTTAATCAGACTCTCAAAGTAGCAACACAAACACACTCCAAAACTCTTTAAACTTCAACTTGTGCACGTAAGGAGCAAGGCTTTTTGGCATAAGAGCCCATGCAGCCACTGAAGTCCTCGAGATCCAACACAGAGGCCGTGTCATGGAAGATGTGTGTACCTGCGACTCTACAGCCAGACGTGGCATGGAAGAGGCCCGCACACACAGGCCCCTCCCTAGCGGAAGCTCCAGTGGGGCTTCAATCCCCCTACTGCACTCGCCCACCTAGGTGAGTACAGAAACAGAGAGGAGGGCAAGGAGAGACAGAGCACGAATCAGGCTTGTCCCAGCCAGGACTCCTTCTACATGGAGGTCCAAGTCAGGTGAGGGGGGGGCAGAAAAGTCATTTCTTCACTGAGGGTCATCTATCATTAGCCATCACCGTTGCCATTCAATCAGCAGCCATTCCAGCCAAAAATGGACAAAAATAACAACTAGCAACAGGAAAAACTGACTTCAAGGAGGAAGAGGAAAGTGTGAGGTTGTACAATCGGAGCAAAGAGTGGGAGAGTGTGATAGAAAAACCAGGTCAACAAAACAGTGTACAGGGAAATATGGAATCAATTTTTCAGCTTTGAAGTACATGTAGTCATGCATGATCAGATCTTAATACACTAAGAGCTACACAAACAGAGCCAAACAACATCTTTATAGGGGCCCAAACGCATTCCTCAGCATAGAAAAACAACATTATGTGGTATTTCAGAATAATTTGACTTCATCTAGCAAGCGATGTCGGCCAGTAAAACCAGACGGAATAGACACACAAGAAACTCTCCCTTTCCTTGTCCAACCTCGACAGGACTAAAAGACAGGACTAAAAGACAGGGGAGCTAGCATTGCTGTGCTACGCAAGGCACTGAGGAAAATCAAACCAATTTTGTGGGAATAAAGCTCCAGTAAATGAGAGCCTCTGCACATTTTTTGTGTGTGAAAATTTCTGCTCTTAAAGAGTAGTTCCCAACCTGAGGATATGGCCTCCTACAGGGATCACAAGATAGCTCTATGTGGTCTTGAAATGAATGGCAAAGTAGATTGTTATGTTTAACTAGTCAAATCCTACAGATGCGTTCACGGGTTTACTAGTAGACAGTGTTTTAGTTTAAAGGGTCATAAGTCAGGTTGGAAACCACTGCCTTAAGACAAAGGTTGTGCTCGGAATCACATACTGGACACTACGTACTGCATTATGTACATATATATACTGTATACTATATGCTACTTCCTATAGTAGTAAGCAGTGCAGTATGTCGTATGTGAAAATTAACACAGTGTACTACATAGTCACATGATCCGCAGGCTTATTACCATGGAAACAATAAACTGGCAGCTTGGTAGATGTTTACAGAAGTTTGTGTTATTTTTGCATAAACATGTCCATGAAATCATTTGATGCTAATGAGATTGTTCACATCAGATGCCAATGTCGGTTGACACCTAGTTTTAGTTCATTCATTTCAATGTTTCAAACTGCAAGATTATGCTATTTTTGACGCAAATCCTAATTTTATGTACTTACACTTGTAGTCGCTCGTCTTCCCCGCAGTGCACAGCTGTGTTTGCCTAAATTTCCTGAGCCGTGTATTCATAATTAATGTATGTAAATAGGGAACTCAGGCCCTAACTCCAGCATAGCACGCAGCAGGTAATGCACTTTAACCGCCGATAAACAAAAGAAGATGAGGACTGTAAGGATTCATGGGATGCATTACGTCACATAGATATTTCAACTGGCATACAGTGTAGTATTTATCAGGTTTGTCACATACTATGTGTACTTTTCATCAGAATGAGTATGCCAGTAGTAGAAAGTATGCCATTTCGAACACACCCAAAGATGTGATGTTAATGGTTTGTGCTTTTATGTATCGTTTGTTTCATTTGTTTGTCTTCTTACCAGAGTCTGCTGTTGACTGGAATCAATGTCGGAGCTTATGGGCTGCAAAAATAACTCCTGGGGTGAGATGGGGCTCAACGCCACAAAGCCTCCTCTGGTCCTGTGTCGGAAAAAAGTACAGCAAAAAAGTAAATAAACACATAATTAGAGATGGCAGTAAACATACAACCGCATCCATATGCACAGACTCACAGAGCTGAGCCAGCGCTGTGAGCCATCATCGGCAGAGGCTGGGTGTTGGAGAGAATGTCCTCGGGGAGAGTAGATGCATCCAGGCGCTTAAACATCAAGTTACTCTTCTGAAATGGTGGGAAAAACACGGCAGATCAAGTCAGGTCAAAGACACAGTTCACAATAATTTTCAGGGAACATTTATGACTTAAGAAGGCGCATGATACGAGCATCCTGAGCTGACCTGAGCTTCAAGTTGCTGCCTCAGCTTCTTGGCTTTATTCTGTTTGAAGTAGTCCATTATCATCATGGAAGCGTAGATCTTCCCCACTGTCATGTCGGTATCTGAGTGGGAGGACACACTACATTAACTGTTACTGCTTGTTTCTGAGCATTACATTGACAATTTCCTCCATGGTTTGAGCCAGACCTTTGTTGATAGGTACCAGCAGATCCAAAGTCTTCTGGGGTAGGTACGGCCAAATGATGCTGATCTCTTTTTGCAGCTCAGTATCCAGAGCGATGCGGTCCTCACCACCTGTGACACACATTCACACATACAGCTCATATGCTCTAACACTCTGGCAAATGTTCTGGAAGATGTGAAGTCTGACCTCTAGCTATTTTGATGTCCAAAGCTGTGCGGATGAGTGACATCAGAGTGGAAGTGAAGTGGACCGTCATGTCCTCGTCCACGGGCATGTTCATCAACACCAACCTCTGAGGGAGCACAGACCGGGGTTATTAGAGTTGATGAAACCTAAGACTAAAACTAAGTATTAGTCCCCTTATTTTGTCAAGCGAAATTAAAAAAAATAGATCCAACAGTTTTCAAAAACACAAAAACTAAATGAAAACCAGGATGAACAACGCACCCTGAACTAAAACGAAATAAAATTCCAGGTAAAATCAGCTTCATTTTCATTTTATGTCAGTGAGTACGTTTACATGCACACGAATATTCCACTCTTATTCTGAAAATGACAATATTCTGAATTTAACAGGTGTCATGTAAACAGAATATTTAATTTGGATATTCTGAATTAGGCCGTTTTCAGAAGGGAGCATTTTCCGATTCAGATACGTGGGATATGCCGATATTATTCCGGTTTTATGAGGATTCTCTGGACATGTATGCAGAGCATTCGGGAAATGAATCTAATATGTGTGTTTTGCTGCTGGTAACGACCCACAGCCCTGATCAGCTGGAGCAGAGACAGAAGATTTTCTCCACTTCATATCTGAAACACGCCCGCTGTTAAACGTTATGACAGAGGATATCAACAGTATCGGAACACTGACCTTTTCAAGACGAAAAGACGAAGGCTAAGTTCACACAGTGGAAGATCTGCTACCAGTGGAAAACTTTTAAAAAAACACTACTTTGGTGTAGTGGCTGCATCTAAACAGGAATATTAGTGGAATATTCATTTTTGTATAGCCACGTAAAACCGCTTATTAGGAATTTTGTCTTTTTCTGAATAAGGGCAAAAACCAGCCAAACTAAAATGGAACAACAAATCAAATTGAAGACTAAATAAAAATACCAAATACTAAATAAATAAAATTCTAATGAAATTTCAAAACCATAATAACACCAGTGGAGACAGAATGCATCAGGTTTATTTGGGTTTTAATTTCATGTAACCTCTCTGTGTTTAGAAACAGACGGTGGCGTCTTCGGTACCTTATAGGCAATCTTAGCAGGACATTTTTTGCCCAGGCCC
>JAPQRN010000010.1:13432574-13445321 GCA_037367275.1 Coranthus polyacanthus
CTCTGTGTTTAGAAACAGACGGTGGCGTCTTCGGTACCTTATAGGCAATCTTAGCAGGACATTTTTTGCCCAGGCCCAGCGGCGGTGACATGTGCGTTAACATCTCGTACATGGCAGTGTAGTGGATGCGACCACTGTGGAAGGACAGAGAGGTAAACATGTCAGCTCCATGCGTTAACATTTTGCACACGCTGGCTGCCCTCTGCTGGACAAAAACGGAAACACAACAGCATGAACAAGGCTCACCATGCCAAACGATCGTACTCCCCCCAGATTCGGACAAACTCGTCCAGGTGATGGGGACCCAGGATGGAGGAATCTCGTGTCAGGTACTCAAAGTTATCCATGATGACAGCCACGAACAGATTGAGCATCTAGAAGGGGACGTTAAAAGATTTTAGATCACAAGTGGTGCATCAGGGCTATAAGCTATGAAAAGAGGTGACATTTTGACTGAGCCCTGACCAGGAACGAGCTGAAGAAGATGAAAGAGACGAAGTAGCAGTAAGCGAAGTCGGTCCCACAGCCTCCCTCGTGGTCTGGAGACGTGGTGAGGGGGGCGATGGAGGGGTCTGGCTCACACTCCTGACCCGACAGACAGGAAAGCATAATCTCCTGCCAGGACTCCCCTGTAGCACTCCTGAGGATTTAAACACACACACACACACACACACACACATCTTTACATCCAATTAAGATCAACTTTGTATTTAAATGGAACTTCGTGTCCACGTAAATATTATCAGGAGCAGAAATCCGTTTAAATCCCACCTGAAGAGCAGCATCAGTGCGCTGAAAAAGGTTTTGAAGTTGTTGTGCTGATTGATGTGACTCTCATCATTCAGCTTGATGTTTCCAAACACCTGCAGAAAGTGACGTCCTTTAGGAAGAATAATTTCTCTGATTTTACCGATATACGGGATGCAAATGACAGGGGAGCAGGGGGAAGTTTGGCTTCTCTTAATAAGACATGAGAACATGATTTGTGAAATACTAAAATATTGACTGTATGCTGTTGGCCATGCTTTTCTGTTTTTTTCTCTGTCGTCATCATCATGAATAATGCATCAAATTTGGGTATTATTGATGTATATTGTATAGTGATGCATTAGTAAAAGCTAATTCAAGTGCTTTATATGTTACTTCTGACTGTTTTTCAGTATAGTGATTTGATTTTCATTTCAAAATCCACAAACAAAAAGGTATTTTTTGTTTCCCCGATCAGAAACCATTTATAAAGGAAAAAATAAACTATTATTGTTGTAATATTATCTCTCTCTGCCACTGAAAGCTGCACAGTAGCTGCTACTTTTCATCAGCTGGCTTATCCTTATTAATCATATTCTTGTTAATCTTGTTAATAAAGATAAACAACAGCTAAAATCACTATCAATCATAATTGTTGTAGCTGTCATTTCAAACCAAGAAAAGGTGAAAAAAAGCGAGCTCCCCCAAAATCCATGGCATAGTTCGCACAGTGCTGGTATATGTATGCTGTATAAGTCATTACCTGCATTCCGATTATAGCATAAATGAAGAAAAGCATTGCAATCAGAAGACAGACGTAAGGAAGGGCCTGTTGGTGAAAAGATGACAGAAGAAGACACTTCATTATCAACAATTTGTCACACTGTCTGAAAAAGAAAGAACGGAAGGTAAAGAAAAACGTCTGACCTTAAAAGACTGCACAAACGTCCACAGCAGAATGCGAATGGTGTAACCTTGTCTGAGGAGCTTGATCAACCTGGCTGTTCGGAAAAGCTTCAGGAAACTCATGTTGATGGTGTTCACAGACTGGGACCGACGCACAAACGGTTAAAGAGAGAGTGACATGAGAAAGGGAGAGGAGAGAGTGGCAGACAGAAGGGAGAGACAGGATGTAAAACACAGATGGCGAAAATCAACACAACAGGACTTAAGTTGTGTCTGGAGGCAGGGATCGTAACACATGAGGAAACTTGGAAAGAAAGGCTACGTACGAACCAGGCTATTTCAGTCTCTTTTTTTTTTAGGGTCGCAACATTGTGAAAAATGAATAGCGTCTTGGCAGTGTCTTACCTGTAAATCCACAATTATCTCAGTGATGCTGCCAAGAACGGTGATGAAATCAAAAATATTCCAAGTATCTCGAAAGTAGTTCTGCAAAAAAAAAAAAAGAGAAAAAAAAAGACAGTTTATCGTCTTTTGTTATTTAATTATACATTAACAAATTCTCTATCGCTGGAGCTAAATATGATCTAACACGCTCTTGTCTCTTTGAAAGCTCACCACCAAACCGAATGCCATGATCTTCAGGATACACTCCATGGAGAAAAGGACGGTGAAGGCTGTGTTTAGATGCTTTAGGACTGTATCGTAGGCTGTCGGAGCTGAGTGGTACTGAAGGCAAAGAGAGAATCCAGTTCATTAATAACATTATTATTACTGATGATTTTATCTTTTAATTTTGATGAAACTGTCCTAGCATACTAAATAGTACTGTCCATTACGTTTTCAAATAGCACCACTGCTTCGCTGATTGCCCTTCCGTCCATATATCTGCTGTTCTTCATCAATTTTACATGAAAATATACTTGCAGAGACTTCAAAACTGCCTTGAGAATACTTAATATCAATCAAAGTGAGCATTTACTTGCCTTTAATGTATGTCAAAGTTGAATCATGCTCTCATACGGAGTTTTAAAACACCTCTTGTTGGTGCGTTCCCTGTCAGACATTCTGATGTCTGTGATTTGTGAGGCAGCAGCGGAAAAGAACTGCATTTCATTTCATTTCATGTCTCAAGGACAAATGAGGTCGATGTCTTTCTGGTATCTTAAGTGTCAGATGAAGGATTTTCCAAAACAAGGTCTCAGTTCTCAACTGCATTATCTACGGAGCACCCCTACGTTCAGCTGAGAAAAAAAAAATGCTCTTGGATTCGTAACATATTTTATAATCTGTGGCCGCAAGATTAGAACTTGGGTAAGGGTCAGTAACTCATAATCTAAATGTTGGATTAGTTTGATTAGATATATGGTGTCTCTTGATCAGTAATAAAATGTACTACTGTTATTGTGGGACCGTCAGACATAACGTAATATGTGCTGCACTCACTGCTGCGTTCAATGGAAGACAGAGCAGAAAAGGCAGAGTTTTCAAAACTTGTAGCAGCACTCCTTCACTAAGTAGTGCGAGGTCTCGATAAAAATGCAAACTTGTGTTGTATATACAGTAGCTATGTCTGAAATCACGCGCTGTTTGTGATTTCGGACACGCTGCTATCGGCTATTCCTTCATTGCGTTCCGTTCCGGACCGGATACCTCGTCATTTGCCACGTGGGTATTCAGGACAGAGTGAACTCTTTGAGCTGTGCGTTGCTCTTTGCTTTGTGGAGCAGCAAACCTCCGCAAGCCATTGGAAATAATGGGTTTGAGAATGCAGCGGTACTGTTGTCACGTTGCGTGTAAATGCTCCATTACTCAAATAAACAGCATCTCTCTTTCTATCCTCACCGCTCCATGCCTCTGTGGCGGTGAAAGATGCACACCAGCGGCTACTTTTCATCTGTTTTCTTACTCAGCTGAGCCCAGACAGGCTCCGTAATTATCACATGATGGTAATGCAACATTTACCAAAAATAACGTTTGCTCGTACTTGTACTAAATTCTATATTTTACCTTCATCATAAGAACCACGGTGTTGAGGGCAATCATGACCAGCACCGTGTACTCAAAAGAGGGCGATGCCACAAAGTGCCACAGTCTGTACTGGAAGGTCTGTCTGTTCTGGGGCATGTAGCGGGTCATCGGCTTGGCGCTGATGGTAAAGTCAATACAAGCCCTCTGATGGCAAGAAATCACACAGATTAGAAGTATATCATTCATTTCACGTAGAAATGTACAGGCATGTGTGTGTGTGTGTGTATGGCACACCTCGTTCTTCTCCAGACTGCACTCCTGAATCATCTTGTCGCCCTGCTCCTGGAAAGTGATGATGATAAGAGCCACAAAGATGTTAACAAAGAAGAACGGGAAGACCACAAAGTAGACCACGTAGAAAATGGACATCTCCATCCGGTTCCCTCGACTCGGCCCCATGTTCTCCTCTGTAACATCGGTAGAGTGTTGGAGGACCCTGATAGAACAAAAGAAGAGGAAAATAAAGTAACCCGTTACACATTAAGCATTAAAAGATGACTCGTAAATGACGTTAAACTTACTGAGGCCATCCCTCTCCGGTTGAGACGGTGAAGAGCGTGAGGAGGGCCCAGCAGACGTTATCATAGTGGAACTCGTGCCTCCTCCACTCTCTTCTCTTCACCTCTTTCTTGTCCCGGCTGTAGTCAATGTAGTAGCCTCTGTAGGAAACATAGCAGCCCAGAGCTCACTGTTTCACACATTCATTGATTAAACACTTTTTTTTTTTTAAAAAGTGAAAGATATTTTTTTTCCCAGAGATCTGCACGGACTTAGTTAGAGTAAGCGAAGCGCCGATTGCAGATTGGATAAATGAATTCAAACATCAAACACACAGTATGTGAATTTGGTAGACATGACAGATCGCTTGACAATAGGCTATTTGCCAGTTCAGAAGGCCTTGATTCAAAAAAACAAGAGCTTTCTGTTAGAAAATGCTGCCAATTGTCTGATATGTCTGATTTGGTGAGCTTGTGTGACGGCATGTAGCTAACCTTTGTTGCTGACTGCTGGATGGTCGACTGCTTTGCAAAAATATTCTGTCTGCCAATTAAGTTGGAAGACAATTTGAGGGCTTTTTCATCTCTTTCGCGTGATGACAGGTTTGTGGTATAGTTAGCATGCTTGGTCAAAAAAAATGCCTCTTGATGTGGTATTCCTTGAGCACCGCTCGGCAACTCAAACGTACCGCCTGTGAACCGACAGGCTTCAAAAACGCAACAACCTGTTACTTTTTAGTCCAATCTAAATGTAGACAGCTCCCTCTGTTAGAATCGAGTTAAGCAGCAGCACTTATTGTAGTCATTCACCTCAGGATTCATGAACATAATGCTGCCTTTTATTGATTTTTGGGGATTATTTTGCTTTCCTTTGAGTGGGAATGTAAAGTTGAATGAGACGATTTTTATGCCAAACAGGGGTGAGCGAGAGAGTGGCTTTGATATGTACTTACTGACATTCTTTCTCTGAATTCATAGAGCTGTCAGTGCAATAGAAGAACTTCCCCTTAAAGAGCTGCACCGCAATCACAGCAAATATGAACATGAAGAGCTGGTAAACAATGAGGATGTTGAAGACGTTCTTCAGGGATGTGACCACACAGTCAAACACAGCCTGCGGAGAAAAAACAGAAAGATGACAGAGCAAAGATATCTGTCAGAAATCTGTAAAAAACACAAAAACAAAACAGACGGGAGAGAGTTTGCGGGCACATACCTTAAGTTTAGGAAGTCTTTTGATGGTTTTCAGAGGTCGCAGGACTCTCAAAACTCTCAGGGACTTTATCGTCTTGATGTCTCTGCCTTTGTTGTTTCTGTTGACAGCGAAATACAGTATTCAGGAACATATTTGTAGAGCCATAAACTAATGCACAAGGAAACACGGCACAGACACATTTAAAACAGAAAAAAAAAAACGCACACTAAAAGCAGACCTCAATGTATGTGCCATTAAAAAATAACACTTTAAAGACAATGAAACACAGAACTTCACCATTAGGTGTCTTTGTTTGGAGTCCAGCACGTGTCAAGGGTAAAATGTGGGATAAATGGTATAATACATATACAATACATAATACATAATGCATTGATTCGTTTATATGTTGCCAAAGATCAATGAATTTCCTCACATTAAGACATATTTGCATTTTTAGTGCAGGAGACCTAAATTGTGTAAAGTTGCAGTTTTTCTTTAATTCATCCTCGTCACTGTATATGATTTCTTTTTTCGATTTTGAGATATAAGAATATGCTTTAGGTTTTGTTTTCTTTGCGTTTTACAGAATAGTGTGCAAAGTCTAATATAAAGGAACAAATTAAGCTACCGAAGGTGCGAGTGATTGATCACGTATTGAAAAAAATATTTAACACTGACACCTGCCGAACTCTGCAGTTCGGTGTGACAAAACATAAACCAAAAAAAACATACTGAATACAAACATACGGACAATCAAGACGCGTGAAGATAAAAGTAAAATATATGAAAAGCATATGGGAAAAGTTGACAATTAGTGTGACTGAAGATTTTACCCCATCACATTCCTGGTAGCCCCAACAGTGACAAAATCCACAGGAACAACAGAGAAATTGAGGCATAAAAAGAGATACACCGTGAGCAAAGCTCAGAGGTTCACAGCTATATTCACAACAGAGAAATTAACATACAGTCCTCTACGGTACAACAGGAGGCACGAAAAGTTTAATAAGTTACTTGTCACACTCACATTGGGAAGGACAACGGAAAGAAGTGGAGGGTTTTAACATCAGTCAATACTCAGTCCTCTCAGGATTAGTACGGGTCAGTAAAACATCAAAATTACATATATATTACTCTTTAAACATCTCGTAGGACCACGGTGACACTGTATACATACTATATAGGGTGTTACATGCATTAATATTTATCAGGGAAGCAGACTGCGGGTTTTTCAAGCTGCAGAATCTCTTTGAGGGAAGGTTGTTAATAATAATGCTGTATGCTCAGAAATGATTTGCTGCAGTGAGTCAGTCTTTAGTCATCGTCAGGCAGCACTATATAGTGACTCACGTTAGAGCAAAGGCAATCAGCGCTCCCACCACCACGATGAAGTCCAGGATGTTCCACATGTCTCGGAAATATGCGCCATCGTGTAGAATGAGACCTTGGTCGATCATCTGGAGGTCAAACACACACCCGCACACGTAACGTGAACATACTGCGGACGCGAAGGGACCAGAAACCCTTGGAGTAAACCTGAGTGGCGTTCTTTAAAGTGGCGAAAGGGATATTTTTAAGTTTCCTACCTTAATGATCATTTCAAAGGTGAACACTCCAGTGAAGACGTAATCAAAGTAGCGCAGGACCTGGGTAATGTGACGATAACAAAAAAAAAATACGATATGTGTATCAGCTACACAGACCTACTACTATATGCTTAAGTATTATTACACCCACTTTAAGGCAATATAGCTGTTACCCTCTGGCTGCCATATTTCTCACACCTTAATGATGTATGTATCTTTACTATTGTGTCTACCTGCCAGATGGAAATGAGCTAATAGCTAAATCTGATACAATGCATCTCTTCTCTTAAGAGGTTCCTGTTTTTGTGCTTGGTCTCGATGTGTCAGTACCTTTCACAATTCATAAAGCGAAACGATTCTTGAAATATGCAAGAGCACTTCTGAAGCGACCACTTCCTTGTTTTTTTTTTTTCCCTCTCCAAAATGCGCACTATATGGTGCCATAACATCTCCTCCAAGCCCCGAGTTGAAGTTATTTTCTCCTCAAGAGAAGAATGGTAAACAGGAACAATTTATGTAAAAACATTTGTCGAGAGGAATGACTCATGAACTGAGCGTGATGCAGGTGGTGAGAAATATTTTACATAACTTCATGCAACGTTTTGTTGATCCCGAGTAAAATCTTGAGCAGGTTTTACTTATTTGTTTAGTTACTCTTCTGACACTTCTTCCCATGATAGTGAGTTGTGAAAAGAGCTAACTGCACAGCAATTCCCCAAACAAAAATGCTGATTCTCACCTTGTATGTGAGTGAAACTAAATGTGTCTGGACACGCTGTTGCTGACACAGTGCTATGCCAACTTGAGATCAAATAGTAAACCTAAATGGAGATTTTAAGATGTAGAATTTTTCAGTACGATTTTTAACCTGAATGAATGCTTACAAATACTGAGGACATATTGCTGTCATTTATGTACCAACATGAGCAACTTACTCAGCATCTGCTCTGTAAAAAGAATTAACAGTATCAGTAACCTTAACATTGGTCTGTTTTCTGCGTAACACCGCCTGCGTGCGAGCCAGTGAGTGGTTGTAAACGTGGGTAAACTACTCTTTTAATACTTAGGACATTAATTAAAGTGCTTGTGTGCTTGTTGTTTCCTGTACATGCTACGGGCTTCTTGGACGGTCAAATAATATCTCAATCTAAAAACACAGATGTATTTTGAACTCACCTTGTTTCTTTCTGAACTGGTACACACAGGGTCCTCGGCAGCCAGTGCGATGCTGCTCGCCACAATCACGAGGAGGATGGTCATCTCAAAGTAGCGCAAAGTAACCACATAGTGGCAGATCCTTCTGATACTGTGGATTGACAGAAACGTACATCTGCCATTAAGACAGGTCCCTTTGCATTTTGGTAATCTGTGGTTTAAGCGGATTTTGTAGGATCTTACGGGTTGGAGGCCTTGAAGATGAACATGCTGTCTGGAGCTACAGGTTTAGGAGGAATAGGTGGTTCCTCCTCCTCCGTCTCGTCCTCTCTCTGTTCTGACTGGTATGCCTCCAGCTCCTTGCTGTTCACTAAACCCAGACAAAGGTGTAAGAGTACAGGTAAAAATATTTTATCTGTACGTACATGGACAGCTATGACAAAGAGCATTGTGAGTCACCAACACAACGGACTCTAGTGTGGTACTCTTATCAGATGTCAGAACACCCACACTCAGTGATACACAGTTACAGTGAAACTAAATCCCACTTTATAATGCAAAGGAGTGACTGAAGCGGTGTCTGCAGTCACTGTGCTACCTGTCATGGGTGTGAGCTCCAGCAGCGGCTGTGCAGACATTTCGATGGCCACGCTACCCTCCAGGTTGGACTTGTTACGGGTAAAAGAACCGGGGCGGTTCTCAGCCTCGATGGCGCTCACAGTATACTCTGTGGCCTCTAAGGCAGGCTCCACTGGAATGTTTTGGCACAGGGGCTCGTACTGGTCTGCGTGCCCGCCTTCACCCCGGTCTGACCAGGTACAGTCCAGCAGCTGCTGACACTGAGATGGATCGGAGACGTCAGCGCCAGATGCAGCAACTCTGGAAATGAAGGAAAATATCACTGAATGAAATCAGTAGAGAACGACCGATATGGTTTTTTTGAGGGCCAGTAACAGAACTGGTATATATGTGCAGTAAAAATGAAACAATTGGTGTCTTTTTTTAGAATAAAGTACAATTCGACATTATTTCAACAATATTTATAGTCAGTTTTCATATTGAATTGGAGGGATTATAAATAACTTAGTCAATAAATAAGATGTTCTTTGCCTCATTTCAGTTTCGATAGGCTGTTCTTCATGATGTGTAAACAACTAGAGCATTGCTCGAGACCCCGTCTTGAAGGCGGCTGCATAATAGCCAAAGTAGTTTTTAATTCCATTTATGTTACGGGATATTGGATTCCAAAAAAAATACAGACATCTAATCTAAAAATGAAGTGAAGTGAATATATGATCCAATAATCCACTGTGCATCAGACATAAAAAGAAAAAAAAACAAAGAGCGATTAAAAGGTGCAATTTTCTCTTAGGGTAAGAAAACCTGTGGCATTTCAAATCAAACTGAACTTTGTCACATAATTATATAGCAAAAAAAAGAACAGTATGCTGTGTACGTAGCCATACAGCCGTACCTTCTACAGTCTTCTCCAACCTCTGCATATGGATTGACGATGCATGTTCCACAGTCATCTTGGACTGACCCTTTGTCCACTTCTGTTTTCTCTCGATCCTCTCTGTCTTCTTTCTCCTCCCTCTCATCCAGTATCCTCCTCTCCTGGCTGAGGGATCGCCTCGCTTGTGGCACCTCATGCGGTGTCTGTGTACAGTCCAGACTCTTAGCCTCAGTGCGAGCCTCGCGGTGACGGTGGCGCCTGTGCCTCGCCCCTTCGTCCGGCCCCTGGCTCGGCCTGAACTTGCGGGCCATCCTGTGCCTGCCCCCTCCTGTGGACCGGTGGTTAGCTCCACCTGCTTTCTCTTCGGCCAGATTTACCAGAGGCTCGGCCGCTGGAGGCTCAGGGATGGGGATGGATACGGACATCGGTGGCTCCGGTAGAGGCATCCCCACCGACATGGGTGACTCGGGCAGGTGAGCCGGGCTGGCCTCTGGGGAAAGATGAGATGCATGGTGGGGGTTTGTGGGAGTTTCGATGGTGTCTTCTGTCGGGCTTCCAAACAGCTCCTCTCGGCTTGCCATCTGACGGCGTTTGCGTAGCTGGTTGGCCCTCTGCTCCCACACTGACATGTTAACCTTTCTCCTTCTTTCACGGCGATTTGCAAATGCATTGGAGCCATTGAGAGGCTGCTCGTCTGCAGCCCCCATAACACCCTCTGGCTCCTCTGGAAAGGTTGGTCGGCCTCGGTGGATTGCCCGTTTCCTGTATAGGTAGGGTCTTCTTCTTCCACTAAAGAGCACAACACACCCAGCATCAGCATGGGGCAGCAGCGGGCCCAGATTTAAGGAATTGGTAACAACAAATATCAAGCAAACTGTTCATATGGCAAACCAGTTAATAAATATCCAAACGAAAGAAAGATAAGGTCAGACCTTTTCCATGAATTTATAATGTTAGTTGATTAGAAACACAAATAATTGCCAATGGAAAAAAATGTGAAATACTTCAAGCTAAAAAAGACATTCAAAAATAAAAAAATGAAGATACCTGAGAGATAAGGACAGGTAAAAAAGAGGAAGAAAACTCACGAGAACAAAAAATAGGGAAGGTGCAGGATTAAAGACCAAACATAGTGTAATATATATATAAAATTATCTCAATAACTTAGTACGGAAACTCAAGGAAGAAATTCTGTGTGACGTAGATGCATACAATTTTACTTACTGGTATTCAGAATCTTTTGTTGTCCATGTAATCAATGAGTGATTATTTGAAAACAAGACATTAGTGTTTTCCAACATACACAGAACATTTGTTGTGACACAGTCCAAAATATGCAAAGGTCAAGTATATGTTAGATTCAATTTATGCCCATGTCCACACAGGGTTAGACTGGCCTGAAATCAGTATGTTTTTTGGGGTTTTTTTTTTGGCTGAATTATGTTTTTACGTCAAGGAACGTTGTGCAAATTGAAGTGTACGGGGTTTGTTTAGTGCTGAAGTAATATCATGATACACAACATTTTGGTCAGTGTCATATAACAGCTATAAAACAAGACAACGTGATGGAATCAGCAGAACACTGTAATACACATCAAAATCAGCAACATGTACGAGACTAACATTCAAATATAGACAAACACATACAGACAAATGGTACATTCAGTCAATTTTACAACTGGAGGGTCTTCGCAGATATCCGTTTTAGGTAGTTATTTTCTTTCACTCACTTCTTTCAACTCACTTTGTGACCCCTTCATTCAGTATCACGCTGAGAATATTGCATGTTTTATCTTATTTATAAATAAACAGATTTGTATTACTGTTGTCCAAGCCAGATGTCAATCATCTTACAGAGACTTTGGAGTCATAAGTTGGAAATATTGGCCAAAACTGTGCCTTCTCCCAGAAGACTGACACATTGAGACTTCCTACTGCTCCCAACAATCTTTGAAAAACACCTCCCGCCCTCCTCCTCCTCCTCCTCCTCCTGACTTACTGGATCATTAGACCTGTGGGAAAGTCACCAGGTCACTGGGAGGAGCCAGAAAGTCAAAAGAGGCGACTGACATGGCTTACCCATAACCAATCACAGGCCAAGAAACATAAAGGAGTTCTAGTAATGCTGCTAAAGCAATCTGTAGAGGGTCATGCTTTTTAATCAGGCACATTCAATACATATTCATGGTCATCAAGGCCTTAAACATGCCTTTCTAAGTCTGCATTCACCATGCAACTGAAGGCACTGAGGACCATTTTAAGCATTCACTAGTTACACCTACAACCCATTTATGGAGTGTCCACAATCAATAATATTGTGGAAATATTGATATTTCTGGCAAAATCCCACAGATGTTTCTCCAATAACAGAAACAGCAGAATGATCGGGACCTCCAAACTTTTTCCCAAAGCATTCATATCTTAAGTAAGTCTTAGTTTGATGCCTACTGCAAACACTCCGGGCAAGAAAATTTGAGGGACTGTCAATTTGAATTTCCCGTTTACTGAAGAGCAGAGCTTAGAAACAGACATCCACAGAAGAGCCACTAAGATCTGCTTAAAGGCTGTGAATGCTCTGGGTTTCACATCCTAGAGTGACAGATTTGTAGAAAGGTAAACCAATAACTTACTCAGATATCAAGCCATCTCTTCCTCTGGCGTATCTCTGGTTAAAGAACTCCTCTTCCTCCTCTTCATCCTTACAAACACAAAATGAAAAACAATGAAATGCAAATTAAAAAAAAAGTTAAAGGTTATACATTATTTAGCAAAAGTAGTAAAAATAATAAGAATAGAATATGACAATATGAATTAATTTAAAATATAACTATGGTTTTTCAGGAGTGTCCGAATAGATAAAAAGTGAATTCACACCATTAACCCCCGTGGAACACAATTGTAAATATATGTTTTTAAGAGGGATTTCAAGCAGGTTCAGAAGCAGCCAGTTCGATCTCCTCTGGTGGTTACTTGTTCCAGAGAGTGAGGGCCCTAACAGACCAGTCCTCAGTCTACGTAGGTTACGGACCGGTTGGCGAAAGCGTCTGAGGATCCCGGGTTGCAACGGAGCACATATGGCGTCAGGAGGAGGTCTGTCATGTGCTTGGGTGTGAGTCCAGTTTGGGTCTCAGCAATATTTTAAAATCTCTTCGAAAATTTGCCGGGAGCCATATCGTC
>JAPQRN010000010.1:13468547-13482409 GCA_037367275.1 Coranthus polyacanthus
TGTGTGTGTGTGTTTGCGTGTGCGCTTGTGAGAGAGCGGAGAGGAGCATATGTGCGACCAGAAAATGTGTCAGATAGGTGGCAGGAAACCAGGTCGTCAGTTACCAATTCCAGCTGTGGCTGAAATTGGGCAAGATGATCTGTGGGCTCCAGAAAAGTACGCTGACGACTTTGTGGATTTAATACTGTCGCTAACACGCTTTCAGCTGTGATAAAGGAGCTCGAGTACACTGATAAGCTTGCAAAAACTTTACTCCAGTAACATACAAACTGTGCAAATTAGTTTTAGGAACATATTCAAACAATCCAGATGATATATGGCCTGTGCTCCGTCTGCTCTAATTCATGAGGGGGTTCATTTGACCACGAAAGACGTGCATTTGGACATCACCTTAACACAAAATGTGATTTTGCGTGATGTCTGCATCACAAATAACAATGAAATCTCTGATTCATGTTCAGAGCTTGCAACTATGGCAACTGTAAATATTCACAGTAGTAACTGCAATCGAAAGTGAAAACATTCTATTGTACGTTTTATCAAAAGTTTAACACTTAAAGGCACAGGTGTGACTGAGAGCACTGGATAGAAATGAAAAAGTCCCCCAGAAATTCAGATTTTGACAGAAAATGTGTGTTAATTCAGGACTCTGTCCCTCGTGTTAAAAATCTGATTGAGAAAATAGGTTATTAGAGCCTTTAAAGTCATATTCTACCCCAAATCTCTATTTTTAGTAGCACCCAGTTTTCCAAAAAAAAAAAAAAAAAACACTGCAGCTGCAGGGTTTTGCTGCAAAAACAAAGGATTCAAACATACAAGGAACATATTAGCCTTATTATTTGGCTATTACTATAATTTACTAAATCTATATGATGTCTTTGCATTTACATGTTAGTGAAGGAGTCTTGCCAAGTCAAAAACACCTGTTGAGTCCTGGAAAACTGTTCCTGCTCTTTTTTCTTTAAGATCCAGCCAAATAATTGAAACCACCGCTCACCTGTGACGCAGCAGAGCCTCGTTTCTTAAGACCAACAAGCCATATTTTTAGATACTAAATGATTTACTGCGAAATGTAACCGGCGCCTATTGACAGAAATTCAAAGTGAATCAATAATGTCACCAGTATTTTTAGGGTAACAACAGCATGAGATGATTTGACGTGACAAATTCTGTGGAAATCTGTCAAAAACACAGCGGTTAGGCCAGCACGAACTGGTTTGTAAACGTGATGCTGATGTCCCTTTTATGTAAGAGGCAGAGAGAAGCAGTGAGACAGAAAGACAGACGCAGAAATAAGAAATACAGAGAAAAAGAAAGATGTGGGTGTCAGGTTGAAATGAGATGTCAACACGCCAAAAGCAATCTTCCTGAATACTGAATACTGTACATTTAGCCATAAACAGCATACCAGTGGTAACAACAGTTAACTCCTGCGCATTTAATTCACTAAACCCAGTCTCACAGAGAACAAATTATGCCCCTCATTATGTTTTTCCTGCTTCTGTCTCTCTATCTGCTTCTCTCCCCTTGTTTTGACTCTCCTTTCTCCTCTCTCTCTCTCTCTACTTGTATCCACCCATTATTTTGCATAACATCTCCAGCGCTGCATTCACATTTAATTCACAGAGGTCCTGGGGGCGAACCGAAGCAGGTTTTAGACACAACTGCCAATCCACTTATCCACCCACCTATCGCTGACTGCAGAGCCTGACTGTGCCATGGAAACACACATTTTCCTGGATTTATGCATTGTGCTTCCCTGTTGATGTATGTAGTGTTTTAATGTATATGCTTACAAAAAAAAAAAAAAAATCACAACAATAAAAACCTGCCTATAGAGTCAAACACCGCTAACCATGTGGTAATGACATGCAGTGATAAAAAGACCTTTAAACATATTGTGGCAAAAATATTGACAGGAGTTGGCATAAGCAGCCACGCACACATGAATGCATCGACATATCCTGACAATCAGCGTCTGAAATTAATCCTTTGGTTCAACAGTCACAGCCTGGTAAAAAAAACTGGTCTAAACTAATTGCAGAATCAGCAGCTGAGCATTAAAGCTCTTTTTTTTTACTCTCATGCAATCAGTGAAGTTTGTAATTCGTCATGCAGTCCAACCGAATTCAAAGTTAAAAGAGATTATTTGGAAACATCTCAGTAGATATTACATTTCAATATTAAAAAGACTGGTTTCGACCAAGTGCCACCCTGCGGGGCTGAAAAATGAAGCAGAAGTGCCAAAACCTGCAGTTCCACGAATGGACACATGAGGCTGGCTCCAGAAGTGAGTCAATCCGCATAGACCCCCATGTTAAAATGCCCAACTTTACAGCAGAAATAAACACGTTTACAACCTAGTAAAAAAAAAATAGTTTTTTGATCTGTATAGCTAATTTCCTCACTCGTGACAACTGTATGAGGAGTGAATTTTTATATAACTCACTCTTTTATATGAAGGCTTAGACTTATGCTTAATTAAGACATTCGGAGCTGACTGACAGCTCTCCTGTAAATGTGTTTAACAAGTTACTCTAATGAGACTGTCCGAGGATTCTGTTATGAAGTTTACCGGTACTTATTCATAATACCCATCCTGTTAGAGTAAGTTAGGTACATTAGATAATGTTAGCATTAATTAAAGTCATCATCAGTCAAACATCAACTGTGTTAATATTTACTGAGCAGCTGAAAAACTAGTACTGGTACTTGGGCGGATGTTAGCGGATGGGGTCGGTGTTTTTCATTAACGTAGTGTTAGTTTGCAGAATTTCATCCTCTCGTTCTTCCCCAGTGCCACACCCTTATCCAAATATGAACTTACATTTCAAAAAAACCAAGATGGCTATGGCCAAAATGTCAAACTCGAGGTTTCAAAACGTCACCGAGGCTTTGTCCGCTATTTCTATATAGTCTACGGTTTCAACAAATATCAAGATGTGTGATACTTAAAAAGTCCAAGAACAGCCGACATACACTTGTTTCCTCTATAAAGACTAATTTACAAAATATTTGCAGTTAATAACATGTTCAATAGTAACTGCAAAATGACAGTCCTGCTTTAACAAAAAGGTAGTTCATTTGTATTGCATTCTGTAATGAAACCGTTCACCTAAATGAAATGCAGCCCTCGTGTAATGTAATGTTTATTACACTGCATTTAATTTAGGTGTACAAAACTGCTGCAGAGCATACTGCATCACTGACATGGTTTATTGGGACACTTTATGGGACTGATTTATGAAACTGGCCACACCTGTAAAATGTGTGTAACAAAATGTCCATTAACGTAATTCAGACGGGAGGAAATCTTTGCAGGAAATAAGATGCTACAGCTAAACAAAAGACTATTTGCTTCGCTCTGATCTGAGAAACACACAATCAGAGCAGAAAATGAATGAATTACATTGTGAGTGAACTAGGTCTTGGGCAGCATTCAGCTATTCAGTATTCCTTTTTCGAAACCAGATTTCACCAGTATGCTTGGCGAGCAATGATTTAGAAATCTGTTGACAAAGTTTAAAACAAACATTTCTCACTTTGTTGAGAATTCGGGTTGTCGTGGAAACCAAAGCTTGTCACTTACCCACTGAGCACGACTATGAAGTCCATGACGTTCCAGCCATTCCTCAGATAGGAGCCTTTGTGGAAAACAAAACCGAGAGCCACCAGCTTGATGCCCGCCTCGAAGCAGAAGATCCCAATAAAATATGGCTCGGATTTTTCCTGTTGAAAGTGGTAGAAATGGAAGGTGGAAAGTTGAGCTGAACCTCTACATAAATATGTGCAGGCCGTGACATGAAATTCTGTAATTAAACACAGCTTTGTGGTGAGGATTTTGTCCTCACCAGTCTCTTTGCCATGGGCGTCTTGTCCTCTCCGGGGAGGTGCTGCTCCAAGGCCAGGACAACACAGTTGGCAGTGATGGTGGCCAGGATCATGTACTCAAATGGTGTAAAGGCCGCAAAGTTAAGGAAAGTACTTTTACCACAACTCAAGGACAAAACTGACACATAAAGGCAAATTAAAATTACAGTTATTACACACATCAAAACATTAAAAAACAGCATCCAAGCAGATAAACAGACTATAATTAAGTTTCACGAGTCCGTTGGCATTACAGGCATATGCACATATGTGCGGTACTGTACGCATTACCCAACAATTATTATTTTATTTTGATGTTGAAAATTCATATTCTGTGTGCTGAGCAAGACACACACTACATCAGGTATAATATTCAATGCACAGTAATAGTGACTATTACTGCTTTTTTTTTTTTTGCTTTTTTTTTTTTGCAATTCAAAAAAAGTACGTGCTGTTAAATGGATGGTTGATGATTAAATGACAGATGAATTATAGCATGGTTCATATTCTCTGGTATTGGTAGCAATCTGTCAGAGAGATTGCGGTATCCATGGCAACCTGCTTTTAAAAGTGCTTTTCATGAAGAGAAAAAGAGCAGGTAAGGGAGGGAAAGAGAGCGCTGTGAAGTCACCTTCACCTGGATGGTGTAACTGCACAAACTACAGCAAACATTTCACATAACTGATTACAGCTGAAACTGCAGGAAGTGATACGCAGTATGCATCCATTATAATGATGCTACATGACAAACTCACATACCGTATGCTTATAAGGAAAAGCAGTCAATACTGATCTTCAAACACGTATGCATTAATGTATATATGATGCATAGGAATATGTTGAAACAATGCAACAGCTTGTACAACAAACCTTAATCTGAAACTTTCATTTGACACATTTACACATACGTTCTGCAACAATTAATGGCATGACCAACTATAAAAAGTAAAAAAAAGGATGCTCAAAATGGAACAAAACGGCAACAAAATGTTTGCGAAAATGATGTGTGCAGCTGCAGAGTTGGATTTAAGATCAGGTTTTGTTTCTCATTCAGCTCAAAATTCAGGGCGCCAGTAGCTGAATGTTCTCTGTGGGTGAAGGCCTGAGGTTTCAACTTCACAATATCACTCTCACATTATATCGAGAACTATGCGACACCTTCCATGAAGCAGACGCTTGTGTGTATAAATGCATGAGACCTAAAGGGAGTTCTCATGTGCAAACCAGCATGCACCGCGTGTGACTATATGTGCCCCGACACTTGTATGTGCTTGTGACTTTGAGTCCCTTGGAGTTCCCATGAGGCAGCTGCTCCCTGTTATTAATTTTCCTGCCTTGAGTGAAATGGGGTCACTGACTCACAGAGGAGTGCTGAGATGGGGGCCTCTGGGACCCACACTGACTCACATTGACAAGTCCACATTGTTGCAGTTGAAAATAGCTCAAGTGGGAAATACTTAATCAATCTCCCCCACTCTGTTACTACATTTTACCTGTTACCACACATAGCAGTGATTCTGCATGTTTTAGCCCACACATCACATTCACTTTGCTGTTGACTGTTTCAGATGCCGCAGTGACGAGTTTTACATTTCTGGTGTGTTTTCCTGACCTTTCAAGCTGCCATTGACTTCTGTTTGTTTCCATACATGAAAGTGAATTGATTCAGTACGTGACAGGCTGAGAGACTGGGATTAAAGTGGACCCTCTTTGGCTTTACTAGTTGTAATGGTTTATGTTTTTCACTTAAATCAATCAGTGTGGTTTTTGTCTAATATAATTTGTAACTGAGTAACAACCAAATCATTACACAGTTTGTGAAGTCAGGTACTCAATAAAAATGTACAGTATGTCTGGAACCAGCTCTTGAAAACCGTCTCTCCTGACACAGCCGACATTACATTTATTTTTTTTTTAGCTATATTTTATTGCAACAGTGACAGTAATGAATGCGATGTGTGATGGATTACATAAGTTTTAGGAGTCTTATAATTGGTTTTCACGGCCTATGCAGTAGAGTGGAAACAAGTGGCTGTCTGGAAGGTAGGAAAAACACATTAAACATATGAATCTCTACAGCGTGAGTTTTAAATTACATGCAGTAATTTCAAGTGTACATAATTTGTCAGTGTAACAAAAATAAGGTTGTTAAAGAAACTGTAGCTCATTCTATACTTGTCAATCCCAAACTTCCTGCACAAAAACAATCCAGTGCATTTCTGCAGCAACATACAGTAGCAATACCACTGTTATCACTTCCTATAATTCCCTATGAATCTGTTTTGCACTTGCAATATTAGAACTTGGCTGCTATGTGCAAAAATCTGGGTCTCACCCAGTCAATACTCTGACATGTGCTGCTTTTACAGCCCACGATCCACCACAGTACTACTGGCCAGCTCTCTCCCACATGCCTCTGCCTCTGTGATACCAACAGTCACATTACTGTGCTGCCAGTGGCCAGCTAGTCTTGACCACTAGCCCCACTCCCACACACCCACAGAGCCTGTGGTTAGATAACAGTGGGAGACTGGCACGCTGCATAGATGGGGGAGTAAGACAGGAGGAGCAGTGGGTAGATTGGCTGAGTGATGCTGTTGAACTCATTATGCTATCAAAGCCTCTATATATCTACATGGCATTAGAAAATCACTTGTTAAAGGTGAATAAAAATGAGTTTAAATAAGCAAGTAGCACTCATGGATTCATATGTCTGGCGTGTAATTGGGAAACATGCACGTGTGTTAATGGCTTTGCCGTGGTTATGAGAAAAAAAATAATAACTTAAATGATAATCGAGAACTAGGGAAGTTCAGGGAAAAGAAACTGTTAGCCAATGCTACAGCAGGAAACCGAGAAACGCTGCCTAGTGGATTTGAACTGACACCTACACATGGCCAGGTTCATATTCCAATGAGCACTAAGGCAGCAGAGATGTGCCTACATGCCACCCCCACAGTGAGCAGAGCTGCTTCTAATGATCACCACATGCTAACTTTCTGTCTTCTGCCAGCACCGAAGCACATGTAGCTCTAAACTAAATCAAGCCCACAAAGGGGGGAAAAGGCAGGGCAGTTTACTTAGCAGAATTATCAGGAGGTTAAATTCGGCTACGCACAGAGAGCTCATCAAGCTGCGAACAGGTGGAGATCATGGACAGGTTCATGCAAGTAATTAAAGACACTTAAGAAAGGGGATGCGAGGCAGCTGGCTGTACTGGGAGGACACACAAAATATATATATTTTTTCTTTTTAAAAAGTCATGCAAACACATTTCCAGAACTGATGCTCAGACTCTGTTTCTGTCTGTCTTTAAACATATAGAAGTAAACGGCAGAATGATGTACGCGTACCGGCGCTGTCCACGGTGCTGAACTGACAACACACTAAAATGCTACATTTCTCAAGGAAAGCGACAACTTTAAATATCTGACATATTTTTTCGTGGAAGGATATGGCCATTCAATGATTCGCCTCGCGTATTTCCTAATGATGTTGTCCTCTGCGAATATAAAGAGCGACCTGTTAACGGTGAGGCAGTTCTGCTGGTGGGGGACAGGGTTGTACAGAGCCATGGTCCGGGCCCGCTGAGCCTTGGCTTGTTTCATGGAAGCGGTAAGTCCCGCCGCCGCCGCGTCCTGTCCTTCCCCGCCGCGCTCCAAATCCCCATCCCCGGAGTCCACCGCGCTGGGAGCGGATTCGTCTCCAAACCGAGCCATTCTACAAAGAGATGAAGACACCGCCGGCTTAGAGTGTTTTACTAAAGGCGACTTCTACTAGAGGAAAAAAAAAAACCAAAAAAAAAAACGTGAAGTGGGTCTAACTAAAAAAAAAAAGAAAAGATCCACCTTCAATCCACTGACGACGAGAACCAAGATTTCCCCAAAAAGTTGAAGATTCCTATAACTCCATGTCCGCAAGACACGCGTTTGTAAGACTCTTTTCGCATATATTCATGAAAAAGTCATCGACATCCATTTACTTAATGGCGATTGAGGTGCACATGCCGCAAGCGCTCGGCATCTTTGTTATCCCATCTGTTTAACAGCGTGTTACAATCAGCTCTGAACAACTTTTAATGTGTGCGCGTCTCTACACTCGGGCGGCGAAGAGAGGAGGGGAATAAAAAAAAGAAAGATCCACAGAGTTACCTTGCAATTTTCTATCGACATCCAAGCTCGTTTTGATCTGACAAACCGGCCGCTGTGTGATCAACTCTTTGTTTATCAAACGGTGAGATCCGAGAGAAGTCTTCGCAAACTTTACGCATCTCCTCCGCCCGGTGAACTTGACAAATGGAAGATCTCGTTTAAAGGGAAGCCCGTTACCGATTCTTGATGATGCTATTTATATATATATATATATATATATGTTAAAAAGTTATTTTCGACTCAGTGGAAAATCTAGCTAGAGAGTTGCGGGACGTATCTTATCTTAACACTTGCAGGAAAATTATCACGCAGCCAAGAGCGCATAAGCACCGACAGCCCCCCTCCCACAGTGTTTCATGATGGCGATTTCCAAATTCATCTGAATGAAAAGTGGAAGAGAGGAGGGACATACATTTTGTTACCATAGCAATTAGAGTTTGCTGAGGGAGAAGGAAAACATTTTTCCTTAAAAAAAAAAAAAATTAAAAAAACAAACAAAACAAAAAAAAAAGCCTATACATTTGAAGCTGTGTGGGTGTGTGGGTATGTGGTTTAAAACCAATTATGCAAAGATGTTTGTGGGTGCTGTGGCAGGAGCTCAGAGTCAGAAAGAGAAAGGCGTGTGAAAATAACACCAATACCACAACAAGAGACAATGCACAGAAAAAGGCAACAAGTGGACAAACAAGTAAATGCGCTCACCTCTTACACTCCTCTCAAATCTCTACAGGTAATTTATAGAAAGTGACTCATTTGCCCCATGTGAATGAGTGTAATTTAAACACGTTCACCATTTGATAGTCAGACAGCATTGTCATATTTTCATTAATGGAGACAGACTTGCACTATTAAAACATTTAAAACTAGGCCATTGTGCTAATATTGGAGTAAAAGTCAGGAGTAAAAATAGAGCATGAAATAGATCTTAGGGCTGCTCCCTTTTTGAGGGAGAAGAGAAGAAAGCAGGGTCTTTTTCACACTCAGTGCCACAAGTGAGACCTCATTAGGCAACTGGGCTCTCTCGCCCCATCTGCTGCTCTCCTCCCTTCCCCACTGTTTCCTGAAGATGACCATTCCAGCCCCCACAGACATGATATTATTCAGCCATGGCTTGTTTCATGCCTGGAGGTGCGGTTCGTCATGTTAAGTAAACGCAATCAAAATCAAACTCGCCCGCGACGTCACTCCACTTCAAATATATCATGTAGTTTGTGCGATAAATCCTGACACAAATATCACCGTCTGCTGCTGACTGACAGACTCAACTGTGCAGCACAATTCAGGTATCACTGTGTGAAGACGGGCAGCGAGCGAGGGCTCAGACGGGGGGATTGCGAACGCAGCCAAGAGAGTGACAAATTTATGCTTGGCAAACAAGTCGAGATCTGGGGGAGAAAAAAAAATTGATTTAACAGGATCTATGAATAAGTCCTTAACTAAGCTCCAAAACTCAGCCATGAGTCTGTTACCTCCTCTTCCTAATCTGCATGAAGCAGGCGGGTGTGTCACTTCATGCAAAGCAGGAGAGCAACAAAAGGCTGCACTGACCTATCAAGTGGAGAATGTAAAAATAGCATGTAATTAGCATGTCATATTTTATCTGTATGCAAACACTGCTACTACAAGTATCTGTACATCACACACGTTTCTATCTCAGTAAATATTTCTCATTTCTTTTAAAATGTCCTACATAAGCGCTCATTAAAAACATCATCTATGTAGCCCAACAAAAATATTTGTCCATCTCTGCAAACAGTACATCTCTCTCTCTCTCCCTCTCTGTCTCCAGCTCTCTTTGCTGTTGTTTCCATAGCGACATAGCTCTCTTGAATTCCTGCTCCATTCTTTTCATTCTGCCAACAAAAGCCACGTTGCACAATAGAGCAACCTCTTCCTACAGAAATCTGTTTCTCCTTACAAACACCCTCCCTCACCTCCCTTCCCCTCCCCTCCCCTCCCCTCCCCACCCCGCCGTCCACCCATCCGTCACCGGACATCTTCAAGAGGGAGCGATCCGACACACTACAGCACTGTGCTGATAATCCACTTTCTACCGGTGACCAGATGCAATTGGCTTTAAGGGCGTTTGGCTTTTGTTCTGCTCTCGCTCACATCCTACTCAAAGGCTTCTCAAAATAGCTGCGTAAACTGTAAGACCAAGAGTAGAAAGTCTAACCAAACTTCGAAAGCGGTGAAGACAGCAGAAAGGGGCACGTTTAGCTCATTAAGAAGTGCATTAGTATAAACAAGTGGAGTGAAAAAAACAGAGGTGAAGTGAATGCCACAGTAGCTTGAGATGCATTTCTCTGTGCAAGGTTCAGGAAAGAACATCTCTAGAAACACAGGAGAAGAAGAAGAAGAAGACAGATGAAGCGAGGCTGCAGGTGACATACACTATGAGTTAAAACGTTAATGGGCGTACTTTGTGGCAGAACTCTGAAGAGCATTTATATAATTGCAGACAGGCTTTCACCCGGCATTGACTAGAGTGGTTTTAGCATTTTATTTTTCTCTCTGTTCCCTAGCAACAGAAATCTTCTAGTACTGAGTTATGTCAGTTTAATTTGACCGATAAACTGCTGCTTCTATCATTGTACCTTGGTGTGACAAGACAATAGTTTACCTTCGAACATATTTAAATTGTCCTTAGGGGTTTCTAGAGAACGCAAACAACCCTGTAAATCACAATAAAAAAAACCTCTAAATAATAATATCTATCAAACCTCAAAAGCACCTCAAAGTAAAGTTTTGAGTGTAAGATACTCATACGGTACTATAATGCAGAAATCGCCTGTCATTCATTAATGGCCAAGAATCTGACAAAAATATGTCAGTTACAGTCATTTAGCAGTTATGTCCAACTGTACTGCTAAAGATCATATGCTGCTTCCCCGCTGTTCTTCTACTTTGATTCCCTAGCATCCCCTAATGGACAAATAACCACAATACATGTAGTCCTCTGAAACCATTTGGCTCTCTTTCTTAATATTTTTAATGTGCTGTAGTTGCTCGTGCAGGCAACAAAAAGAGATTAAAAAAATAAAACATGTACTGCTGTGACCAGCGAAGAAAATACACGCACAGGTACATGCGACAAAAAGAGAAAAAGATGGAGAATGATGAAGCGAGGATGAAGCGAGGATGACATTACATGAGTAAAGTGGATGTGGAGTGGGTGGGGGAGGTACAAAAGAGTAAAAGGAAAAGCAGGGGTTCAGGGGAGGAAGAGGAGGAGGGGGTATGTTGGGGGCTCGGAGGTTATGCTCATGGAGTACCACTCCACATTCGAGTGGCGCGAAGCAGATAATCAGAGCGATGTGGCTCGCGAGTTCAAAGGTTCACAACCAAGCACCCTTAGCTCCACCATTAATAACGCCATCCAGCATCTGATTACAGTAAAGCGCAGGCAACAATTTTACACACATTGTGTGTTTAAAAGAAATCACTGCTTTCCATCCCACTGCTGTTCCCACTGCTGTCAGTGGGGACGTCTTTGGTGATTCATTCTTGGAACTGTAGCAATGCTGGTAACAAAAGCATCTGCATATGTATTACTATGGAGAACCCTTTGAAATAAGCACTTTGTAGCTAAGCAACAAAACAATAACAATAAGCGTTATACTTTACACGGTGATGGTCAATCACTTGGACCCGTCCGTTTTTAATGCTGCATTTAAATTTTTGTCCAGTGGATGGTGGAAGACTTAAGCCTGGCAGTGTTGAATGGCCCTCTGCCTAACAAAATATTATGACTAACCTGATAGCAAACATCTGTCTACTCACACAACATGAGAGTAAACAGGAGGATACCAGCTTTAGTTAATGAAGTCAAATATCTGAGGGTTATGCTGCTACATGGCCTGACTTGTTTCATGCAGCAAATACGGCTCTTTGCCCATTCATGGCCACTAGATCAAGGTTTTGCTTTGGATTAATATCTTTGATAGTCAGGTAGAGAGGATCCAGGCAGTATAATGAAAAACAAGCTAAAATCAGTAGTGCTGGCCCTTTTACATTAACTGATGTATTTTGATTCACGTTAATATAAAAATGAAAAACCATAAAGCAACGAGGTGAAAGAGTATTAAGGTGACACCTCTGCTATGACAAGGGAAAAGGGTTTGATGACTGAAATATTCAAAGAATAATTAGGATTCTTAAAATGGAATATTTTACATCCTTTCATCAGTATCAGCATGGCAACCCTTGTGACCTTAACTGGTATTTCACACTAAGTTCTGTGCCTTTTCAGGAGTGAGGTTCAATGGACTGACAACTTCAAGTTCACTTCTACTGAATGCGGATTGTTTTGCGTTAGGATTTCGATCCTCCTCCGTGGAGATGTATCATCTTTACACATTCAATTTAAAAAGAACTCTTCACCTCTGAATCTCCTTTTTACTTACTCCCACTCCTTCCTGCGGGCCTGTGGCGTGCTCTGAATTTTGTGAGCCTGGTGAGCCATAATGATGTCCTTCTGCTCCACAAGCCCTCCGCGCCGCCGATGCATGCCATGGGGGCTCAAAGACCCTGAACCCTGGTCGGAGCCCTCTTCGCTAGCACAGGGCACATCAAAGCTCGCTGCTCGAGGGGGCAGCCCCAGGCACTCCGGGACTGCATGAGGAACCTGCAGGGAGGAGGAGCGAGCCCCTTGCGCCAGACCATGACGGGCAGCAGGACTGGACTTCCTCCAGGCCTCGGGCTCGGGAAGGGAGAGGGAGGACTGGACGTGTGTCACTCTACCTGGACTGTAGCCAGATGAAGAGAGAAGGTTGGGTGTGAGGGAACGGGAGAGGGACTGGTCTGAATTGGTCAGCATCTCTACGAAGGTTGACAGCTGGCAGTTTCACCATAATGCTAAAAATGGAACAGAAAAAAACATACAAAATTATCACCGAATGATGACTAAACTGTGTCTGGGTTCGGGTTACCCTTTCTAACTGTCTCACTTTCTTTCTTTTTTTTTTTACAAATAACTGTATAAATCAATTGAGTTTGGAGACCGAGCATGTAGGAGACACAATGGCGCGCTGGATGATTGCTCGTAGAACGGAAACACTGAATACTTTTCCCACTGAATAGTTCAGTTTAAATTCACAATAAAAGCTGCAATTTGTCTGCTCTTTTTCTAAACTATTACGCAGCAGTGGGGTCTTCAATACAACCAGTGCATATGTTAGGATGAACAAAAGATTTCAATGATCAGCCATGCAGAAATAGAACAGTAATAGTACCAGTGGGCGGTATAGGACTTTGTACAGAAAGTGGAACTAGTGAAATTAATGGGGAGACATTTAAAGAGGTGGAGTTAAAAAAAAATGTATATACAAAAGCAAGCAGCTTGCACCAGTTAAACCATTACTTTGTTGGTGTCGCGGCCCAGTTAAGTATGTTGTATATGTGTGCGTTTTAAGTGAGACACAGAAATATGGGGGACATGAGGTGGCAAGGCCAGAAAAAAAAGGAAAAAAAAAAGAAGCAAGTTTAAGGCGAGTCAGTCAGAGACAGACGAAACAAGGCTGTTTCCACTGAGCCGGAGCTGAAAGGAAGATGACTGAGTGTGGGAGAGCTGAAGCAAAGGCACAGTGACTCACTCATCAGCAGCAGAGCTTCTCAGACATGAACTGGACACGGAGTTGAGCTCTGCCCCTACACTACAGAACAGCGCTCGTCTGAAAGCTGGGAGAGGCTACAAGGTCAGCGCACACATTTACACGGGTGGCTTGATGGGCATGGCTTCATGCTTCTGATGGGTGGGCTGCCTCTGATTTTAGCGCGTCCACGCTAAGTTCAAAGATACAGACAAGATACAGCCGCAAATGAAAGGGAGAAAAAAAAACA
>JAPQRN010000010.1:13518027-13547339 GCA_037367275.1 Coranthus polyacanthus
GAGAGAGAGAAAGGAAACACAATACAGGAAACATAGCCAAATACATTAGAACTGTACCTGTGTGTAATAATAAAAAGATTCATGAGCACAGTTTTTCTCACTCAGCGCAGATGCAGCCTCTTGTTTGGCCTCTGTGCGGATGTTCTTAAGATGTTTGTACATGCAGGCCAACTGTTTGTTCTCCCTCAGAGTATTATGTAACGCTTCCTATAGACACATGAAAACAAAAGTTTCAAAATTTGACTTTTCTGTAAATCACACAGTAGTACTCCATTCGGGCCAGCGTGGCTTGAGACCTTGCTTAATTTCATAATAGCAGGGACGAATCCTAAACCTGGGTCTTCACGGTGACAGACTTCAAATCATCACACTGCTGTCAGTATTATATGGTCAGAGTAACAATAGCCATTATAGATGGACAGGTTTGTTTTGGCATAATGGCCAGTATACCAATATGTTTATAAGAAATCACTGACTCACTACCAGAGTCAACCTACTGCAAGAACATTAAAATGCTGAGAGAGCCTAAGAGAGTTCAGTGCAGATGTAAAATACACAATGAATGATTATATAGATCAATGTTCATGACTCACAACTTACAACGTACAACAGACGGATAAGAAAAAAAATATTAAGCATACAGAAGAGATATGTACTGTAGACCGTGTATACTGTATAATAACACAACAGCAATCGTGAAGAAGATATTTTAATTGTACCTTCCGATCTCTATTGTGTGTATACAATCGGAAACCTGCGTCTTACATTTATGCCGTTAATTAAGGCAATATTAATGGCAGGCATATGACGCTGGACACTTCTCTGTGAAATCAAGCAAATAAATCACTGTGAGTATGTGTCTCTCTGCGTGTCTCCTTTGCATTTGAACATTGTTTCTCAAGTACGGGATATGTGGCTGGTGAATATCTCAAGTCTACCTGCAGACATAATGAAGTGTGTCTCTGCAGTAAAACAGAACAGCACTAAAGTGATGAGTTTAACCCAGCAGAAAGAGGGGCTGTAAACATGACAAATGCCTGCTATTGATTTCAGGTTTAATTACTCCATGCAGCACTGACAAAGCCCATCTGATGCTGTTGTGAAGTGTAAATGGAACAAATTACACTTCATTGCCCATAAGAAACTGATAGCGTCGGCAGTTTGCATTGTTTACTTTGTCCTCGGCAAACGACAAACCCTGATCAAATCAAAAATAGGTGCATGTCTGAAAGCCAAAACACTCTCACATACTATGTATGGGTTAAAAGGGGATGAGCACAGATTCCACTGGACTAACAAGCCAACACACTTTAACTTGAAGGAGGCACCTTTTATATTTTATAAGAAAACCATTTGCAATTTGAATTCAATATAATCACACTTCCACTGGGCTACTGAAAATACTGACCTCTATCAGGTTCAACAGAAAAAAAGGAGCTGCAACATACAGGGGCTTTGGGAGTATTGTATGTGGTCAGCATCTTTATAGGAAACCACATCTCTGAAAGTGCCTAACCATTCTGCTTCATGCACTATGATTTCTGAATGCACACACTGCTTATTATGTTATGCTAATGTAGACATTATGTGTGCTTTATATTGGTCTCAATGATTAAAGTGACCAATTTCCTTAGAACTTCAGAGTCTCTCTGATCTTTTTATTTGGTGAGGAGTATTGTTGTTATATCATCTTATTTCGTCAAGTGAAAAGACTAAACCCTTTTTTGCATGGCTAACTTTTATCTGGCTAATGGGAGTTGTGTCTATGAGGAAGACTTCTAATTCTTAAATTGTCTCACGCCAACAACTTCTTTAAAGTTGTTGCACTTGGATGCATGGCGGCTTAAGCTCCATTGCCTTTTCTTGTTTTGAACTAATGCATTCTTGATCACCGTTTAATGAAACTATATACCACATGGCGATTTCACATTAGATAAGCCATGTGAAACCCCCATCAGCAAAGAGGCTCTGGCTGGGGCTGATAATCCTGCAGATGAAAACCTTACAATAAATAGGGGTTTCTCTTACAAAGGAGTGTTCAAACACATGCCATTTGTGCATATATTCATATACTTCTTCCAGCACTCTTCTGGCACTAATGTAATACGGAGTGAAGCCTAAAGTATATGCTTATTTGATATTGTGAACAATATGCTTACATTAAAACTGCGATTGAAAATGGTGGCCTACAGGTAACAAAATAGGCTCAGCATCTCACCAACGACACGCATCATCAAATTCGTCCAGACAAAAGACTATAACAACACTGAGTTGTCATTTGTGGGAAAAGCACTTAAACAAGATTGACCATGGTTTGTAATTTTAATTGCACACAGCTCTTTTCTCTGCATCTTAAGGGAAGTATTGTGACGAGCATTGTGCTGACACTAATCCACAAACAAATAAACAATGCAATTTTTTTTTTTTTTACAGCTCGCTTCTGATTTCACTGTATTTGAAAGAAAAGTCATGCATTTATGGAGCTATACTGAACAACACTCAAGTCATTTTGTTACCTTAGTGTCTTCCATTTCCTTGTTTCTTGCTGTAACATGAGCAGTGTGCACCTGCATGGATCGCTGTGTTTGTCGTAGGCAGTTATTAATATCAGACTGCAAGGTGCTCATTATGAGAGCAGCTGATTTGTTTTTGAATTCCACCACACCAAAAACACTTCTGAAAGGAGATAAATAAAACAACGTAAAAAGATAATGTTCTTCTAAAATTATTTTAATTTGAGGCATTAGTTAAAAACAAATGTGGGACTCTCTAAAAACAAAACATATTTTGAGGAATATTTTTATTCCAACCTTCCAACCATTCAGTAATATTATGCCTTGTCTTACTCTCTTAATTGTATTGATTATCTTTTGGTGAAGAACAAATAATCTTACTCAAGTTCAGCTATGTCTTTGGACATGGTTTCAGCTATTTTTTCCATTTTATCAGAAGCCTCTTGGTATTCTTCACACTTCTTTGTAAGTTCACTGATCCTGCCCACAGTGTCGTCATATCTCTTTATAGTAGCAGCGTGTAAATCCTGTCAACAAAGCATAGCATTAATGTTGAAAAAAGTCAGTAGTGCTTTGTTCAATGTGCGTAGAGCAAGAGATTATTTTTGTTCAACTAAAAAAAATGACATAATAAATAGCTGTAAGTAGCTTTGTGCTCAATGAGCTTAAACCTGACATCGCAAATGTTCTTTAAGTCGAGAGGAACTGCTTTATGCAACCCTCAACTTTTCCATTCTTACCTTGGCAGCTTTTAAATGGTTTCGTTTGAGTTCTTTCTCCTTCTCAAGGTTGTCTAAAGCTATTCTGTGTTCACACTGTATCTCTTCCAATTTTTCTGTCAATGTCTTGGTTTTCTGTAAAAACAAAACAATAATTAACCACAGCTGACTTTTAACATTGCCGAATATATCACTACTTACTGATATGTAAAATGATGGGGTCAATTCAGTACCTCAAGTTTTGTTTCCAGAGTTTTCATTGCTGAGGATGCATCTTCACATTCCTTGTGAAGTTTTTGGTTGGTTACCTCTGAGCGTTTTTGCTGTCGATAAATTTCTTCGTTGATATTTTCACACTGACCCTGATACAAAAATATATCAACACAAAAAATGTCTTGAGCCTTAAAACATGCACAGGGTTATGAAAAAGAGAATGGCTTTATAATGAAACTGTCCCACAGAAATTAAGAATGTTTGCGAAAAAGTACAACTGAAGTTTAGCTGAAATCTGCTTAGTTTGAATCACAATTCTGTAACAATTAGATTTAATTAGAGTGGATCAATCACCTCTTGAATTTACCTTTAGTAGTTCTAGTGCAGTCATCTGACCTGTCAAATCTTTCCTCAAGTTTTCAATCACTTTCTATTGAAAGAAAAGAGTCCAAGACTATTAAATGATACAAGACAGTTGCCATGTCATATTTTCCATATAAACAGTTCCTCGTGCGGTGTATACATAAAACGTGTACATATGTTTCCACTGACCCTGGCCTTTTGTTCTTCCATGAAGGTGAGCTGTTCCTGCTCTTCCAGTTTAGCCTGGGTGGCACTGTGCTGTGATACAACGAGGGTCACTTCCTCCTTGGCCCTTTCCCACTGCTCGTCATTGTCACTGATTTTCTGGAGCATCTGCTTCCTTTCCTCGCGCATCTGCTTCACTGCTTTCACACTGACAAAAATCACACGGAAAAGTAACAGTAAACACACATATGTAGCCTAACAGGCGGTATGTATGTTTACGCAAATTACATTCAGAACAGTATGTTGTCTGCTCCTCAACTGCGCTGTACCTTTCAGAAATTTTTGTCTTGTAGTCTTCTACCTTCTGTTCATGCTCCATGTTTTCTTTACGGAGAGCCGCAAAAGCATTACGTGCTGAATGTAGATGCTCTTCGGTGCAGGAAACCTCTGCTTCCCCATTCAGTTTCTGTGGATAATGTAACATACAGTTTTGCCACTGAAATGGTGCATTTACTGTGTACAAATCATCTTAAGAGCATCTGTAATTCAAACATGATTAACCTTTGTACTTGACTTGTATGCTGTACCCAATAAACACATCAGCACTAACATACGTGAAGAAGAACCCACATCATGAAAAATCATTTTTGACATTGTGGCAACATTACTTACAGTTTTCTCTATTTGTTCTTGCAGTGGAAGCATTTTCCCTTTTAATTTCTTATTCTTTTGCATTTCATCCTCAATTTGACTTTTTAGTTGTAAAATCTGTAATAAAAAAAGGCGAGAAGATCAATTTGACCACTGTTGTGTGCTGCATGTAAGCTAAATGTTTACAACTTGCATTATGATACTAGCATCATTGGTTACCTGGTCTTTTTCAGTTTTCTCTAACGCCACCATTTCAGAAATATGTTTTAATATGTCTGCACACTTCTCTTCTGTCAGACCAACTGATTCTTCAGCCTCTTTTATTTCAGTACATACACCTTTTTCAACCATCTTCAACTGGTCCAAATCTTCTCTGGTGGGAAAAACAGTGTTGTCTTTTGTTATTGAGTTGCTAATTAAATCCAGTTCTGAAAATCCAGTGTTCACTTGGGGGTGGAAATCAAAGGGCAACTAACAATACATTGCTCCTACAATATTATATGTTGCTTGTCAAAGCTCTAAAGACACGGAGCTATTATAAATAGTGAATTAATTTGCTTTAAATGCATTTTACATTGATACTCACATTCTCTTAGCCAGCTGATTTTTCATACCCAACAGTTCATATTCCAGTGATTCCTTTTCATTTTTGGCATCCAGCTCCATCTTTTTTAACTCCTTCTCTACTAATTGAAGATCACTGCATGCCTTGAAGTATAATTCATCAGCCTAAAAAATGGAGGAAAGAGGAATTATGGGCTTATTTTCCTGAGGACTCCTCTGGTACAAATTAAACTGTGTCAAATCAAAATATTATGTCAACATAGTTTTTGTGCCTATGACATACAGAAGACGCAACACGCAATGACACCAATTAAGTCTGGTGTGTCATTTATCAACCACACAGCTGCAATGGTTTTCAAGTAAAGGTTGACCTGTTCCCCGTTGATCCCTTACTCATCATTTGTGTCTTTAGCAGCGCACTTTTATAGCTTGCCAGTGTTAGCATTATGCTTAACGTACAACTGAGGCTGAGGTTGATCATTAGACTATTTAATCCTGAACTGAGGTAATGAACAAGTGAAACAGCAAAGTTATAAGTTAGGGGGACATCAACTTCGTTTGGATTTGGCCTCTGAGGACCATTATGTATGTACAAAACTTTGTGACATTATTCCAGTAATTTGTTAGGATAGAGAGTACTTGATATATTGATTTAGCTGGTAATTAAATAAAAGCTTAACATTATCTGCATGAAACTACTGCAAAGAAGCAGACCAATGGCCAGGAGTACAACTCATCATAGTGGATTATGTAATGGCATGTTACTGCATTTCTTAAGAACAAAAAAAAATCTAAATTCCTATTGATTAAATACACGTAAGGTCATTTAAAGTAAAATCATTCAAATTTGAGACTACTGTAAAGTACAAAAAGCCCAGTAACAATGTCTGAGTGTTAAACGACACGCCTGAAAAAAATGTATTTGCAATGTGCAGAGATGGCATCAAAATTTCACAACATACCTCTGCAATATTTTATAAGTTTATATACATTTCTAGCTTTTGGGGATATGGGGATATTTTTGGTGAAGGAAAAAATGCAACTGAAAGTTACCTCTTCTTGTGTAGTACTGATCTGATTCATTATGCTTCTCTGGAAGTCCAGTTTGTCTTTCACGATGGGTATTTGCTTTTTGGCAACATTGATGTCCTCATGCAAGTGCTGGTTCAGCACCTCTGTTTGTGACAATTTCTCCTGGACTTGATCAAGTTTTTCTCTTTCCAGTGTTAGCTGGTACTTCAGTTCAGTGATGTCTCTGCTGCAAGCTTCATGTTCTACAAAAAGCAATTTTAAAATTGAAATCAGTAATAGAAATAGTCGGAAGATAATTTACTCTAGTGGTGGATAAATAATCATAATACTGCACACAAGCAAGGCAGCTCTCAGTCACTGACCTTTCTGGACAACAAATGAATGCTCTTGTTGCTTCCACAGACAAACACTGTCAACCCTGTTTTCCAGAAATGTCTTCCTTCTCTTTTCTTTGAGTAGAGATTCCTCTGCATACTGCCGATCAGCCTCCAGTCGCTCAATCAGATACACAACCTCTCCAAGGACATCATTTATTTTCTTCAGTAGTGGCGATAATGAAGAACTTTCTGGTGGATGAAAAACTTTACAAGATGGGCACACAGTATGTGCTTTGTTCACTATTAAATTACAAACAAGCAAATAAACTTCATAGAAGTCAAGTATGACCAACTAGGAAATGCAGGTGAACATACACCTGTTTTAGGGAATTTTTATATCAACAATGATTATTGGAAACGATGAAATATGATGAATTCACCTCTCGCACTAATTCCAATGCCTTCGATAGCTAAGTCTGTAGACATTACTGATTCACTATCTGAGTCTCTGGACTTAAATCTGTAAAAGAAGCAAAGAAACCCATGTCACATTTTACAGTGTACTTCATATAATGAAAGAATCAGGTAAAGGAAAACAATTCAAGTATTTCACCGTAAGTTTTGGGTGTATCTGTGCTTGTCCAGGTCAATCTTGGGATGATATTTTCCAGACTAGTCAAGAAAAGGAAGGAAAAAATGCATTTAAAATTGTGTTTTTTACTCTTATCAAGCATTTGATCACATCTGACATCAGTTTACCTGTTGAAACCAATTATCCACTTTCATCCTCAGCTCTTGGATATGGTAAATAGCACTGTTGACACATGGTGAGGGGCTGTTAAGCAAAGCACAAGTGCGACGTCTACCAGAGCAGACACCTTGAAGATCTGCTTGATCTTGAGAAAGGAAAAAAAATATTGAGATTTGTGAATCCAACTTAAAATTGAGTCTATCGTGTGCAAACCTTGTCTTAAATCAACCGCAACTACAGTATTTCAGCTACAAAATGTTACAAAACCCCAGTGAAACGTACATACTGCTAGGCACATGAAAAGAACGAACATTAGTTGGACCAAACGCTAAAGCTATGCTATTCATTTTATTTAGCAAAGTAATTACTAAAACTCATTTGGCTGTAAAAGATGTTTTGTGATTCTTTCATATTGCAATTTATTGAAAGCATCAGTGAGAGAGCAGAGACAACTAATTTGAACGTTTCAAGACAAACCCAAGGGTATCATTCTTAGTGGTGAAAGGACGCCATCTGGCTGACAAAAGGTACATAACATGTTATGCAGATGCCAGCCCTACATGGAAAATACTAAAAAATACTAACTTATCTTTTAGTTGCAGAATAATTTCTGCATATGTAAAACTACATTTACTCCTTGTGCTTTTGTGTGTGTGTGTGTGTGTGTGTGTGTGTGGTGGGTCTCTCGCAGCTACAGTAACCCATAAGTTACATACATGTTATAAGTCCAAATTCTGAATGAGAACCAATAAATACATCTAGGTCTGCTTTTCATGCATATCAGAACAAATGACTGTATATTCTTTTAAAACCAAAATGTTACTATGAATCGTCTCCCTTGCCTGTTTGTTGATCTGTGCCTGACAGGAAGTACTGCTTTGCTCTTATTGTTAGGGCTGTTTTTTTTTTCTGTCTTTAATTTAACCACATTAAGGAGGAATTCCCGTTAATATGTGAGCGACAGTAAAGCTTGTTCAGTCTTGAATGACCACTGGATGCATCGCGCCATCACGTTCGTTCTGCTCAAACGGAGAAACTCAAACTCTTGTCACCTGTGGATGCGTTTCTATACACAGATTCAACTGTTTTCTAACCACAAACTCGATATGTACCCACAACAGCATCTGCGTCTCCAAGTGTCACGTGTCCGATGTACGCCACCATAAGTGCCAGGAGAGGGACATCTTTGTTTGCCTGGTCACCGCTGACCTCGGTGCATTATAGATCACATTACAATCATAATTAAAAAGCCCCCTCATCACAGCTTTCTGTCCTCTGAGCACAGCAAGCAACGACAACCTAATTAACAGAACTAAAACTGGGTGTCTGCGGATCATTAAAACCCTTAAAATGTCTTAAATTAAATTACATTTTAGGCCTCGCAAGTCATGAAACAGTATAAAATTAGTCTTTGTACATTTGTAATCCCCACTAACATTTTATATAATTTAATTTATCCATCCTTTCATTTATTTCAGCCACATTTTCTTATGTTACAAAGCCTTAAACCTACCACTGAACCTAAACGTGTATTTTTTACTCTATATTTGCACTTACCTGTTGGCAAAATGTCTCATCTAACTCCATAAAAAACCCCTGCGCAGGACTACATGTACTTTCCTTTATATTTTACCTGTAATGCTTCAGTAAGAAAAACGTGATTTGTCCAAAACTCTTGTCTTAAATCGGTTACAATGTATGTACAGGCATTATATTTAAATGTGCGACAGCTGTAGACACCCTGTACAAGCAAAAACCTTAGAGAAAACAGCACTGTAATCTCTGGCTGATTCATATTTAAATAGCTAGTGGAGTAACTATTGAGGGACCTGTCTCGGTCCAGTAAAAAGACAAAAAGTTGAGGTCATTTTTTTTAATTTTTCCCCCCTCTCTTCTCACCTTGTTGGCTGGGCCGCCCTTCTCTTGATGGGAATCTGAGAGGTTCAACGTCTGGCATAGCTGAAAACTTCTCCCATAGATTAACGTTAGTGAAAATACAATCTCCAGCGGGACAAAAAAAAAAAAAAAAAAAGTAGGCGTAAACGTCCCTAAACTAAAGAGACAGAACAGTAATGCAGCCGGTAATTAAACTCTGAACACGTTACAGTGTCATTAAATAACGTTAACTAGCTAATGTTCTTTGAAGGTCTGCCGTTAATCTTTTAGGCAGAGTTTGCTAACGTTAGCTATAGCTCCGGTTGCAGCTGATACCTTCACTCATCTCCGGATGTTGCTCACTTAGCTAACGATAAGTTTAATTAACTTAGCTTATGACAAATTAATGAGCTGGGGGGGGGGGGTCGTTGTCATGGCAGAAATTGAAAGCGAAAAATGGCTGGCTATCAACTTACTCCTATTAGTACACTTTTGAGTGACAGTTCTCTTACTCGCCGTGCTGAAGTCCGTCGGACCTCTTCTGTGCGGAAAATGTGCGTATATCCCGCGAATGTTGGCCCTTTATAAAAAGTTTTCTGCGAATGAATCAGCTAAAGTTGCTGTCAATCTTCTGCAGGGGTTGCTTGGCAACAAGGGGCTGCGCTTGGAGGGGACGAGCTACGTTCAAGAGCGACAGCGAAGCCTGTGCGCTGTTGTTTGGCAGCACTGAACGGTAATTCATAGTCGTTTAATGCGAAGCGAGAGGGATCTGACTTTAATTCTAATAGTCTACATTTACAGTTACATCATCGTACTTTTTTTCTTTTTTTTTTTTAACCGACTATCCAGCAATGTTACACAATTAATTATATTATATCGATTAGAATTCGTTTTATTATCTTGAAAACCTCGTATGCAAGTTCAAAACATTCCCCAAAAAAATACTGGTTCACTGTCCTGTTTGTGTGTCAGAATTCCCTTTTAACTGTATGTTTACCAGCTGTTCGCATTTCAGCCGTAAGAGTCATGGGTGAATGAAATGAGCAAGTCGGTTTTGCAACGTTATAGGATATAGCCTATATAACACAGGGTTATTTATTACTAGGCTATATGTGAATGCATGGAGCAAATGTACAATATAGGTTTTTCTTTTCTTTTTTTTCTTTTCAGTGTCAGCAAAACATAAACGCCCTGATTTCAAGTTTGACGTGAAAATGGGTTGCATTTATCAATCACACGTATTTGTCTCGTGAAAAAAAAAAACAAAAACAAAACGCGTTTTGTGTTAAATGTAAATAGCAGTCACTAGATTTACCAGAAGAGGACTTTATTTTAGATCGTATCTACATGACGTCATCTTCCTTAACATCCAAACAAACGACGTGTTTAAACTCGCTAATGACCGCGTCTTTTCGCGGCCACATATTTGCAACGTGTGAACCGGTCTCTCCATTTTTTATTTTTTTTTATCCCCCCCCCCCCCCCATATGTTTATGTAGTTTGTACATTTTGCAGCCGGAGCAGACTGACGCAAGTGAAGCGATTCCGCATTACGTCATCGCGAAGGCCACACACTGGAGGCAAATTGTGCTTGTGTTCTGCTCAGCCAGTGCGCTACCCGAAAATTTCCACAACACAAGCCTTGCAGGAGAGCGGCACAAGAACGGCCGCTATACGTGCAGCGATGCAGCACCCTACACCAAAGAAACCCTGATCGCACCGCAGGACACGACCGGCTGTCGGATTCCTGGATGGAAAACAGTGATGTTGCATGACATGCCTCGAAATAAATTCTGGTAAGTCTTGTGCAAGTGCGCCGCTGCAGCTGCTGGAGACTGGCGAGTCCGGCAGAGGAGCGACCTTAACCTACTTTGTCACTCTCGTAAAATGAGTTTCCCGATCAAGTTGCGGCGATTAAAAAAAAAACAAACAAACAAACAAAACAAAACAAAACAAAAAAACAAAAAAAAAAACAAAACAGGGATGGGTAAAGATAAAAACATAGAAGTCGTATATGCGGGCACATATTTCTGTAACAGTGAGACCTTTGTCTCTCGTCCACACAGGTGTCTCTGGAGTGACAGGTGATGCCTGAGCGGGGCATGTAAAAAGGTGCCTGTTGCCTTTTTCTCTGCCCGTTTAGCGAGGATTTCTGTGGCGGAATTGTATTTTTCTCATGCCCAGAGGGCAACGTGTTTCTGTCTGCGCCTCGCAGCTTGTGCTCGAAATGTAAATGTCATCCTATGTTCTATCACACTCAACAGTTGCACAGGAGCACACAGGTCACTCGTTTTCTTACTGTGGCATTTCTGTTCCTGTAACAAAAGTATTTTCTTACTTTTGTTGCTTATGTTGCTTTGTTGCTTCAGAATTGACTTGCTTAGTTTTGTACAAAGACAACAGTGTCAGAAACTAGATCACAGTAGCAGCAACCAGTGAATTTGTAGCTCCGCTCTCATTTAACATCAGGGTCCCAAAGTTTTGGCCTTTTTGCAGCTGAAACCATGGTGATCAGCAGGCGACGCGGAGCAGAAGGCCCTCCAGCAGACATCGCCGGCTGGTACACGACAGGAAGAGAAAACAGTTTTCCTACAGCCACTCAGAATTTACCGCATCTCTGGCTTTGCTGAGCTTAAACTGATTAACCTCAACTCAGTGGTGCAACTTTCTTTTTTTTTTTTTTTTATTCCTGTCAGGGGATGGGATTCACAGGCCAGTGTAGTTTATAGTCCTGTGATGTAAAAATAACTCGGGCCAATCAGTGGTAACAGCTGCGATGTACTGTACAGGGCCAGCCAAACACAGATTGCACTGTAATTCAAGTAAGTGCTTGTGTTTGGAAATGTTGCATGACAATCTGTTCCAAGCACATCAAGGAGGACATATATTACCAACACTGTCCTCTATGTTTTATTAAGCTGCTACACAAATAGACTCATAATATAAATAACTGACTAATAAGGCTGTTTCTTCACTGCATTGCCTAAAATGCAGCTGAATATTTGGCCAGCAGAAGTCCGATAGAGTGAGTCATTACCGTCAGACCTTTCGGTTTGGTTTTGGCAGTGCTTTTCACCGTCAGTCTTCAGCGATATTGGAAGTATATGATGATTTGGGGTTTTTTTTGTTTTTTTTTTAAAGACAGCTATTTTCTAATGCTGCCAGTGTGATCGTGCCACAGAGCAAGCGATGTTTGCTGGGCACATGCCAGGAATGAGGTTTGGGGTCTGCAACTAGAGAGCCAGTAAAGCTGTACAAGAATGTGGGGCCTTCTCATTTGTAGTTAAAGATAGAGGCAGCACAGGCTGTATCCTAGCTGACAGTTTCTAATTTCAGATATCTTCACTCGGCCTTGTCCGTTTGGGCGTCTTTTGTTGTAATGTTTCCTTGTTAGAAAGGAGTTTGTATCGGATGCAACTGTTTTTAGTCGGTAGGAGGATTTGGCTTTGCAATAACTTATCCGAGGCAAGGGGGAAAGGAATACAACCATGGTGCTTTATGAAAGGTATGTTGGTCATCTTGTTCCCTTCACCGTCATGCAATTTGCATTGCCTGCGCTGGTTTAATATCTGCTCTGGCAAGAGATTGTGTCAATCTCAGTTATTTCTGAGACTGAAAACAGGCTGCAGAAGGCCACGGAGCTGGCACTCAGGATGTGTTTGCTTGTGATATGGAGAGGATATCAGCGGTAATCTATGAAACAGTGTATATTTGTGCACTTTTACACTCAGTCACTCTTAAAATGATGAATGGGCTCGCATATCCATTATGTTGAGGATGGCATTAGACTACTGGCTGCTGGCAGTGGCCTCACATTGCTGTGTACACATCTAACACTGCTGTTTACTGTTGTGCTATGGGATCACTCACCACCGCGTTAGACCTCAGGTAATGATAGTGTTATCATTTGCCAAAAGACTTTATGACTGTGCACAAAGTCGTTGCAAATAACATAAACCTTCAATTTCCCATAATCCTAAATCCTATGTGGATGTTCTCTCTTCTGTTGTGTCAGGATAAGGATAAGTCAATAATAACATTTCTTCTTGTTGTTTTTCTATCCTATGAAGTTATTCCCCGTGGTACCGTACAGCTCTGTTTGTGTAATTCCAAGTTTGCTTTTTACCTTTACCCAACTTTTCTCTCTTGAACTGGATTTCAATAATTGACTGGATCAGTGGAAGAGTAGCAAGAGTTTGTTGGGCTGTTTTTGTTTTTTTTTTTTTTGCTTTTTAACACTAAGTGAATTCTAATTTCCTCATCACAGGTCTCTGCGGTGTAATATTTGTGTCTACCAATTGCCTTCAAAGTAATTTGAAATATCATGCCTGAGCGATTGTCTAGCAGGAAAAAAAATATTTTCGAGCCACTCGCCCAAGAAGTGCCACGGTGCTTTCTGCTGAGGGTTATCTCATAAAAGATATTTACCAGGAAAAAAAAAACAAAAAACTTTTTCTCTACAAACTTTGCTCGTCTGCAGCGGTAGGTGTGGACTGCATGGGTGGGTGGTGGTGGTGGGGTCATTATGTTTTTACGAACTGAGCGACTAGGATCTTTGCTGCCATGGCAACAAACCACATGACTAGGTGTATTAGATTGCCTTGGACAGTGTGCAGTGAGGCATGGTGTGAGCATTCTCTCTGCTGCTCTGCCCCTTTGAAAGTCTTGTCCTTGTCTTACTTTAAGTTTTTCAGCACAGCCTCGTGCATTTTTAATACGTATTGTAGTACGTTACATTAAATTTGCCCGCGTGCTTCCAAAATACTTAAAAAAAAAAAAGAAGAGCAGTATGGAGTAAGCAGGGCTGTATTACCCCGCTACGGGGTACGAGTTCAAAACATGAGTTGTGGACCCCAACTGCTCCCTCTGTTTCTTGCACAGTGCACATGCCAAATGGTAGTACTTACTAACGTGTTTTTTTCCCTGTCATTTATGCGAAATAAAAGTTCAGTCAAGTCTCTTTTATTAGTAGGTCCAAAATCACAAATTCCAAAACGTGCACCACATGGGACACGTCTTCCTTCCTTTAAAGAAAAAACCCATCATCAACCTATCAAAGATCATGGAGCAGACGTGTAATAAATGTCTTGTAAACTGAGTGAACAGGTACATTTCTATTGGAGATAGATAACATTGTTATGTAGGCTTTTAAGCACAACTTTGTATAGGAGTCTGCACAATGAAAGCGTAATAAAAACTAAAATCACAAAGGCCACGAGGGCCCCTTTATAACACGGGACTTTAAGATTAGCCGATGAATATAGTTCAACTGACGCACGCGGTTGTTTTTTTGTGCTTCTGAAGAAACAACGTTCCTAATAAGGTGTTTACATGCCTAATGAAAATGAATATTCCACTAATATTTCTGTTTACATGCAGTCGTGCATGCTCTGACTTACATTACATTTCATTTATCATGTCCAAATATGGAATAGTAGCTCGAGCCACCTGTGCCATTTTGATTCTATGGATTAAAATAGGATTTTTTTTTTTTGGTCAGAATTTTACACTGATGTTGGACGCAGGCTTCTTCTCCATTCCTTCAGCTACCCTCTTGAAAAGGTCGACATTTCGATATTTGCACATATCCAAGACCTGTTGATATCTAAGTTTCCTTCTCCTCCCTCCTTTCTCCTTTCTTTTAGGGATGTATACTGTCATATTTGGAATAATAGTGGAATATTAGTGGGCTTGTAAACGTAGTGATTGTTGAGTTCATTGATAACTATGTCTTAAGGTTATGTGCTATAAGCTGAGGTGCACAGACTGACATTACTTTCTCTCCTCTCGATCAGAATGATTGAAGACTGCAGGCGGAGCAGTGACAACATGGCAGATAGAAGGCAACTGTTTGTCGAGATGAGTAAGTACTCAGGTCCGCATCTCAGTGTGATCTACGCTGGACGGTTCAGACCAGAGCAGTAGCCAGTCAACCGAACGGCTCGCCGACACAGTTTTTGAACAGTGGTCATTGGGAAAAATGTGATTATTAAAAAGTTTCTACTGCTGCTTTTTTTTTTTTTTAATCTGATGTAAAAAAAAACATTTTTTCTCAGGGGCTCAAGATTTGGATTCCATACGATTATCGACGTACAGGACAGCTTGCAAACTCAGATTTGTGCAGAAGAAATGCAACTGTAAGTATGCTGCAGGGCTCTTGCACTACTTCTACATGCTCATACTTTTCTTAATAAACGTGTTTATTTACTGTCTTCCCTGTTTGCTTTCCAGTGCATTTGGTTGACATTTGGAATGTGATTGAGGCTTTCCGAGAGAGCGGCCTCAACAACATGGACCTCAACGCTGAGCTCACCGTGGCTCGCCTGGAAGTGGTACTGTCCACCATCTTTTACCAGCTGAACAAGCGCATGCCCACCACCCATCAGATCAACGTGGACCAGTCCATCAGCCTCCTGCTCAACTTCCTGCTGGCGGCCTATGACCCGTGAGTAACACGTCACATGACAATCGGCGGCTGGTTGTGTACTTTCTCGTCTGAGGTTTTGACATGAGCTAATGTGGTGTGAAATGTGTCTCTGAGGTGCCAATGCGGAGTAAAAATACAGACTAGTTACCTTGACTATCTCACACGACACTCACGTAGAGCGCATATTTTTAGTGGGTATCAAAGCCAAGTGAAACATTTTTAGAGGTGATGATCACTGCAATTTAAGTTTGCCTTTAAAGGTAAGAAAAACAGTTGAATCCATAGGTTTTAGCTGCAGAGTCAGTTTGACGGCTCCACTTAAAAGAATCTATGGCCATAATGTAAAATGTATTTGTCTCCTTTTAGGGAGGGCCATGGCAAGATATCTGTCTTTGTTGTGAAGATGACCCTAGCAACCATCTGTGGAGGGAAAATTCTGGACAAATTAAGATGTAAGCAACACAGCAAATCTTTATTTTACTTTTAATTGTGAAAAATGAAATGCAAGTCACCCATTCTATCTGTAATAAATCAGCTAATTGTGTTTGTGAAGTTCATACATCTCTAGCCTAAGTAATACACTGCTTTGTATTGGCTTTTATTTATCTGTTGATTTAGTTATTTTCCAAGATCTGTGTCTGCCTCGACTATTATTCCTAAAAGAAGAGACAGTTGTGGCCTGGCTCTTCATGGCTGGGAGAAGTCAACATTCATTATCTTAAGGATAGGCTTTATTACATTATTACATAATCTACAAAATCTGTGGGAGCAGCTGTAATGCCCGTGAAGAACAAAAGGAGGGCTATAACGCTCGTGTATTACAACAACTCATGTGAATAACTGCTTTACTTTGATTTGTTTTCACAAGTGGGATAATTGTATTGTGTTATACTGTAATTAGTCGACTGTGGTGGCAACTGACAATTAGTTCATTTATGTCTCCCCGCTTTTGTTCCCAGATATTTTTTCACTGATATCTGATTCTGCTGGAATAATGGTGTACTCACAGTTTGACCAGTTTCTGAGGGAGGTTCTTAAATTACCCATGGCTGTTTTTGAAGGACCTTCTTTTGGTTACACTGAACAAGCTGCAAGAACCTGCTTTCCGCATCAGGTGAGGGTTCATTAGCCACAGAATATAATAACACCTCTAAAATGAGAAACGCCTCCCTGTGATTGTTTTAACGGTGATGCTGCGGGTCTTTTTTTTTTTTTTTCCCTTCCTCTGTACAGAAAAAGGTCTCCCTCAACACATTCCTCGATACGTTGATGTCAGACCCGCCCCCTCAGTGTCTGGTGTGGTTACCGCTCATGCATCGGCTCGCCAACGTGGAGAACGGTACGACGCAGAACATTTATAAATGCGGAAGCTCGCAGGCTGGGAGGATGTAAAGTTCAGCTTTGCATCATAATCCTGAGTCACCACACACAATCAGTCCACCGCAAGTGCGAGCAGAAACACGCACGCACACACATACACCTCCAGCAAAGATGACCCATAGGGACCTTACACACTGTGTATGACTGTGTGTGTTTGTGCGTCTTTATGATGCACTCAACAACACTCGCCACCTCCATGCGAGCAGAATAAACAGCCACATGCTTATGTATACAGCAAGCTCCTGTCAGTGCATATTTGGTTCAAATTTTAAAAATGATTGCGGTCAAAACAGACTCAATATCCCCGCACATCTGTCCTCAAATTAGTGGAAATTAATCCTCTCCTCACTGCAAAGTGAAAAAGACCCTGGGTTTACAGTCACATCTGTTGGTGTGCATGTGTGTCTGACCCCTCCTTTCCTCCCTGCAGTCTTTCACCCGGTCGAGTGCTCCTACTGCCATACTGAGAGTATGATGGGCTTCCGCTACCGCTGCCAGCAATGTCATAATTACCAGCTCTGTCAGGACTGCTTCTGGAGGGGGCATGCCAGCGGTTCCCATAGCAACCAGCACCAAATGAAGGAGTATACGTCATGGGTAAGAGAAGGAGCAGGGAGGAAAGGGGTGGGCTGAGGGAGGTGTGTCTGCACTGGACCAGTCATTGTGGCTATTTTTGTTGTGCTGCAACGCCATAATGTATGGATGCTGTATCCCCAGTGCACACATAATGATGATGCAATCCGTTTTCGAAAAAAAGATTACCTTTTAAGTGCTCAAATCCGACGCCTCCCTTTTGTGTTTCTGCCAGAAATCCCCCGCTAAGAAGTTATCCCATGCCCTCAGTAAGTCACTGAGCTGTGCATCCAGCAGAGAGCCTCTTCACCCCATGTTTCCTGAAATGCCAGACAAACCTCTCAACCTAGCTCATATTGTGTAAGTGCACCTATTGTCTGTTTTTACGGAAAGACACAGGAGACTCCACGTATGCTGTGCATAGACCGGCAAGTTGGTTAGTTTCAGTGCCTCTGATTTCTATTTCAGATTTTGAAATGTTTGATTTCGGTCCTCAGCTGATTATTATCCAGCTGGTGTTGCTGGAGTCTGAAGTGATTTGAGTCAATCACTCGAGGCAGCTGATCAATAAGGCTTAATTATAGCCTTGGGAATGATTGTAATTTACAGCTACATTTTCCTCGACTTGACTGCTGTGACTGCTGCTGGTAATGTCTTATAAATAAGCAAACAAAGACTTACAAAATAGGTGCTATAGCTGTGGACCTGCTAATAATCACGCATAGCAGTAACAAGAATCTTTCATTAAGGGCCACTTACAATTATTTTAAGAAACGATATACACTGTTTTGGATATTTTACTTACCAGTATTTACCACCTGGGCTCTTGTATACATCCTTTATTGTTCTGTAGCATAAATGCTTTTTTTTTGGTGTAGTTATTGCAGTGTTGGCTGTTGTAATAAAGTATTTTCATTCCTTTCCTTGTTCTTTACTTTCCTGAAAATAGAGATACGTGGTGAGTGTGATTTGCTTATTTAACTTTTAACAAAACACGTCCTTGTTCATTTTACTAGATTTGAATCCTTTTTACATACCGTGCTAATCATATAGTATCATCTACTCCCATCCTCCTGTAGTGTATTGACAGTATCTGTTGTCTCAATGTGTCGTTTGATTTATGAATCCGTATCTTCACGTTTGCATGTCTATCACTGGTGGCCACACCATAACATACAGTAATTATATACTATTGCAAATGTTCATTCGGTCATACCAGAATGCTAATTCAGAGATCATAAAGTAAGAAAGATCTGCCAAAATAAAGGAAGAAATAGCCAAATAAGACAGACGTTTAATAATGCAGACTTCAGTTTTGCATTAAAAATAATATTTGTCTCCTGTATAGGCCACCAAGACCAGTGAATATCACCAATGAATACTCATTCTCCCACTCCATGCCTACATCAGGGAACCCTTACTCCACCAAAAAGTGAGTACAGACGCAACAATGGATGTCCTGGATTTTAAACCTGATCTTTTCAGCTTGCCATGCTCCCTAAAGGCCCTGTGCCCTGTAGACTCTGTGAACCACACTGTCTTTATTTTCTGTCCTAAAGTTTGTGTGCGTCAGTGCGTGTGTGTGTGCGCGCGCGCGTGTGTGTATGAACAGTAGTGTTGTTTCTTTCTCTTTGTGCTTTCTTCTACTGAATGTAAATAGCTTGCCTTACAGCAAGAATAATGTTGAGCAAAGAAAGCCCTTGACTGGGGCTGCTCCACATCTATTGAAAGGCAGAGGGTAAGTGACATAGGTGTGCTCATGAGAATGCCTTTGAAGCTGAAATGCATGTGTGAACTAATATAGATAGATAATAATCACAGGGCATAAACTAGAGTACCGAAGAAACTATTAACCTACCAGGTCTCTTATGGAAGAGTTTACAGTGTTATACGCAAAGGACTATTTCAAAGACGCTAGATGAAGCATGCATCATAAAGATCATTGGCTATTAGCTCGAAGCGTCTATTGCATATCTTTTCATTCACATAGAAATGGGAAACACTAACTGCCGGTTTCTAATATAAGCCGCTCTGAGTGTTATTTTCAATCCCCTCTCTGCCGCAGTTGTCGCAGTTTAATAGTATGAATTCACATCAATAGGTATGCCTGTTTAGGTGAAATTGAATTAAGTTCATTTTTTTCCGTTGCAGGTTATGACATTTTTTTTTGAAGATAAAGGAATTGTTGATCACGATTTTTAGTAGAAAGCTCTTGGACTTTTTTGCGCCCGCACTTGATGAAAAAGGAAATGCGTTCCTTCAGGGAGCACCACTCCCTTTCATAACTCAGGTTTATACGACAGCATACAGATGATGTGATGACTGAGTGACATTTTTTTAGGTTATTCTTGATGTGCACGTCAAAGCATGTATAGCTATATTTTTTTTTTTTGTCAACACCATTACAGAAGTCTTTAATATACACCTATACATGGTATAGATAGAACTTTAAGTGTTAAGACATGGACCTTTAAGGCATTACCTAATCTGTAAACATGATTTCTCCCTGAGTTGCGTCAGATTTCATCTGATGGTTGAAGCAGCCACTCTCATGATCCCATGTTATTCCACAACTTCATTTACTACTGTGTCTTTTATTATTGCTTTAATTGAGAGATACTGTGCCTTTAAAACAAATCGGGGGAAAGGACAATGAAGAATATTTTATTTTGAGTATTAAAAATGCAGTGCCACTAGACATGGATGATATAAGAATTTGTGCTGCAGCAGTAGTTTCTGCAGTGTAATTTAATTTTAAGGTTTTAAAAATAATGACTGAATAATTGTAATAATAGAGCACTGATTGATTAATGCTTGTAGAATGTAAACAGTGCATGTAGCTTGTCTATTTTGCTGAGCATGCCCTTAATCGTGCTCCTAGCTTTCATCAGCGGTGTCTCTCCCAAACATAATATGGCCTTGTTTCTCTCTAGTCACCCATGAAGGGCTCCTTTTCAGCCATTCTTGTTAAACCTCCTTTGTTGTGTTTCCTTTTCTTTCTCTGCTTCCTACCCGCTCTCATCCTTCGTCCCTCCAGTGTCACCTGTGTAATGTAATGTTTTATTTTTTTTTGTTGTGAAACCCTGCACTGTTCCAGGTTAAACTACAACCTCGATGTTGCTGATAGACTTGCTGACGAACATGTTCTGATTGGCCTCTATGTGAACCTACTCCAAAACAACCCCAAAACATGGTTAGTTGGTGTGCTGCTGTGTGTGTCAGCACCAGTGGAAACCATGTGCTCTGCTGAATGGCCACCTTGCAATCCTTCCTCCTAGCCTAACCTTAATCTGAACGTGTTTCACTCCTACATAATTCTGCATGCTCTCGGGCAGTTTTTTTAACCTTTGACACTTCTGTGAAAACACTATTTCTATTCAGCGGGAACAGTTATTTGTCACTAACATGTATTCAAATGCTATCTAAAACTTTAGTTATGCCAAGAGAACAGCATTGATTATATTTGATTGTCAATTGAAACTAATTTTTATAAGAGATAGACCAATTCCAATCCAAGACCAAACCAAGTGGAATTGCTGACCTTGAGGGAAACTAAGAATCACCTATTTGTTTTACAGTTAGTTTGATATTTAGGTTCCGATCTAGTACTTGCTTCGACTTAGATGTTCAGTTCAGCAGTTATCCAGTTTCTAATACAGTCAAAGTCTTGGGGTGTTTTCACACCCACCTCGTTTGGTCAGGACTTTTGGACTTAGTTTGATCCAAACCAAATTTGCAGTGGACCACGGTGTGGACCAAACAGCTGGTCTCTGGTCTGACCAAAACTGGTAGTCTTGGTCCAGATCAAACTGTTTGAACTTTCGGCCCAATCACAGGACGTTACGCAAGGCTATCATCGCAAAAAATCAATGATGACGGCACAAATTGCAGTGCGAAAGCAAAGCTAACCTGTATATAATAATGTAACATGAACCTTGTTTTGGTCCTTTGGTTCGGACTTTCAGATGTGAAAACGCATTTAGTTTGTTTGTTTGTTTAGCTCTGTTAGAGCAAATAGTTAAGACTGTATGATTCCAAATGCAAACAACATTTTTAATCCAGTACAAGTACAAAATTACCCTGACATTACGATATATGTAATCTGTCAAATAAGTTTGATGTGTTTGGTTACTTTATGTTATGTACGTACAGTATAAGCTAACTGCTTTTTTTTTTTTTTAAATAGTGTTTTTCTGTATGCGTACACTAATATGCTTGTGTATGTTTTAATGGTGGTTGCAATGCTTCATATGACTAACTGTATTGCATTAGCAGCTGTGCAGACTCCGACATATCTTCCTGTGTGAATGCATCTCCTGTATGTGTCCGTGCAAATACAATATTTTTTTTAATGCCTTTCAAAGACAAAGCGAATGATTTCTTCACATCTGCATTTATACAAATAATAATACAACTTCCTTCCTGCTTTCACGGTTTTGCATAAAAAGCTTAGCATGAATAAAGGGACCCTGCTGTCAGAGTAAATCATAAAGCTTACCTACCAAAGAACTAATCTGATTTTTTTTTTTAATTCTCTCTGCTTAGTTTGTGTCTTAGTGGTTTAGTATATGTGTCGTTTTTGACTCCCATGTGTATTTTCCTCATAATCAGTTTGCTGGAGAGCAGTAACCATCAAGACGAAGAGCACAGTCTCATCGCCCGCTACGCTGCTAGACTGGCTGCTGATGCTGCGGTGAGATATATACGACTTTTATTGCACTCGCTATCATGACATCTCTCATCTGTGTCTAGTGCCAAAAATATATCCTCGATGAGAAGAGGGCTTTAACGTTTAACTCTACCACTGGGGCTTGCAGTCCTTTTTATTGTCAAGATGAAGAAGGGATTTACAGGTGGTGATCATTTGTAACCAGACCAGTAAGCCAGTTGTCTTGATGGATGGCTGGTGACCTGACTGTTTTGTTCCCGTGTGAGATATGAGATAAGCTAGTGGATGACATCAGCCAGTTCACGTGATGTTTCCTGCTTGGTTTCACCAACAGGCTCAACAGCAGAGGGTCCCCACAGACCTCCCCTGCTCTCTGGATGCCAACAAACAGCAGAGGCAGCTCATTGCCGAGCTCGAGAGCAAAAACAGGTTAGGGATGACTACCTCTGTGATTCTTTTCTTTTCTGTTTGCCTCCTCTCCTCTTTTCAGTTTCACTCCATACTCGCTTTTATAAAACGTGTTATTCCTTGTCTCACGAAGCATGCACTGATCATAAAGCACATTCATTACTTTTATTATCATAACATACAATTATTCCTTACTAGGGCACTTGGTTTTAATAGTTTTAAGACTTTTTAAGACATTAACTATACCTTAACTAAAAGGGCATCCTCCACCAAGGCCCCACAGTCTTGTAATACAATCAAACGCCCTATCTGTGAAATGTTAGAAAAAGGGAAAGAAATCCCAGGATCCACCCCTTTTGCTAGATCTGCCCCAAAATTTAAGGGCTCCAAGTTTGCAGTGCAATAGATTTTGCTTACAGACAAATAGCAACAAATAGTACCCCCCTTGGTAGAAGTGTAGGTCTATAAATACATCTTGTACATTTGTTGAAACCGTGGATACATGTAGGTTAATCTCAACATAATTTATCACTGTTTTACCTCAATGGGCTGGAGGTAGGTGTAGGAGAGAGAGCGCTTTGGTTATGGATAGGAAACGATTGTGGTTTGGTTTAAATATTATTACATTTTGTCATGAAAAACCTGCAGTTTTTTTATGTTTAGGCAATGAAAGTGCTTTGGCTATGATTAGGAAAAGATTGTTTGGTTTAAATATTACTTAATGCATTGCAAGTGATTTTTTTCCCCCTCATCTTTTTCTGTATTAAACTAAACCTGGTATCTTTCATTAAACCTCATCAATCACAATCGGTGCCTAAACCTAACTATAAAAATCATTACATATATGAACATAATTTCAGGCAGTTGAAAAGCACCATGAGCTGGCGCATGTGCCAAGCTTCATAAACTGTATAAAACAGCAAGATAAAAAAAGAAAAATAGTTAAGGCTTTGCATCAAGAGACACCACATATGTAAACACTAAAATAGTCAAATTAGACAAAAATGTTCAGAGGTGCATTATACGCCATTGATCTACATATTCTTAAAAGGACAATTATAGGAGAACTACATTACAATTTAGTCTGATAACGTCATGTGTTTGCACCCGTCCCAGAGAAATCCTGCAGGAAATCCAGCGGCTGCGTCTTCAGCATGAGGAAGCGTCCCAGCCGCCACCTGACCGGGGTCAGCAGAACCCCACTCTGCTGGCTGAGCTGCGACTTCTCAGGTGAACCCGCTCACCTCGAACCACTGCAAGGCAACGTGGTTCTGAAAGACATTTTTGCTAAAGCTGCTAGAATAAACATTTTGTCGCCTGCTTGTTTTTTGGGTTTTTTTTGCCAAGGCAAACGAACAATGTACATCAGAGAATGCAGATGGTCATACGCTTTTTTTTTCTTGACATTGTGGTGTCATCACACTGAACAACTTGTTCCTTCTGTTAGGCAACGCAAAGATGAGCTTGAACAAAGAATGTCTACTCTGCAGGAGAGTCGCAGGGAACTCATGGTGCAGCTGGAGCAACTAATGATGCTTCTCAAGGTACATGAGACATGCCTTTCATCTCTTTGACTGCTTGTTAGTCAAATACAGTTTCATTGTTTCTGTAGGTAACAGTAATTTTGTTTCAAATCTATTTTAAAGCCTATTTCAAGTTTTTTTTCTGCTGGTAAGCAATATGGCCGGATAATAAATTTTCATTGTTTTACATTTTATCCCAGCTGTGAGTGATCACTCCAGCTTGTGTAAAGCAAACTCTGCACTTTGCAGATGAGGAAACAAGTGAGAAAATACCCAACATGTCCATAAGAGGGCGCACATAATAAATAGTCATGATCTATTTAGTCATTTCGGAAATTTCTCTCAAATAGGCTTTGACCTATACCTTAAAAATCGTAAATTTGTGTTTTTCTCACTTGATGACAGTTAAAAAATATCGGCCCATTTTACTCCAATGGTGTAAAAGCATTAGAACAATAACATCTGTGACGTTTTAGTCTCGTTCAGTCAGCTGTGAAGTGACAGCAGGCTGCGATTCTGTAAAAAGCCCAGACGTGATGGGCTGTTTTAGGACAGAATCCTCTCTTATACGTGACTTTTCTTTGCAAATACACGTAACATGTGGTATGCCTCTGATTAGTCGTGTTAACTGAAGCAGTGTCATGCTGTGAGACAAGAGTCTGGACAGATGGGTTAAGAACAGGACACTGAGCCTTGGATTATGCTCCATCACACCTTGCAAGACAACACGTCCACCCCTCACTAAGAAGGATAACCTTTGGTGCGAAAATATCTTCTTCAGTCAACAAGACAGGAGTTCTTCAAAGCCCACATAAACTGCTTACTATACTGGCTTAAGTGGCAAGGATATCAATCTAATTAGCCTAAAAGGATCAATGGTAATCCATTAAACTTGCATGAGAAAGCCACATGCTTGTCACGTCCTGAAGGAAATAAGATTGGATTTTTTTTTATTTTTTTTTGGGAAATTCTCAATACAATGTGGTTGTTGTTTCATAAACCATAAAATATTATTTTTCAGCTGGAAGAGGAAAGGAAACAAGCTGTAAGTTTGAAAACTGTGGGAGAAAAACAGACTAAAACTACGCTCTTAACATTCAAACACATTGCATGCATTTGGTGAAAAAACAAACAAACCAAAAAAAAAACACTTTGTTGTTGTCTGGTGAAAATATTGTCTCTACGAAATGTCACTTTCTCATGTTTTAAGTCTTGGGACAATACATTTTTTGATTGATGGTTTTAAAAAGTTCTTACTAGTTTAAGAAAAATAATGATCTGCAATCCATCAACGTGTCTAAATTCTGGAGATACATGGTGTTCACCAGACAGTAAAAATGTGGTATGGTCTGTGGGAATAATTGAAATAGCTCTTCAGCTCTAAAAAAAAAAAAAAAAAGTCTCCTTAACCGCATGTTGAGCCTTTGAAAAATACTTACATGACAGTAAATACAGCTTAATGACTCGGCCTACTGTACATTTCTAGCATGTGTGCGATATTTGTTACTTTTAAGGCTTTTGTGGTCTGTGTTCTCACTTGACCTTAACAATGATTCAGCTGAATTGCTTTGAGTTGTTTTCTGGGGGGTTTGAATGAGCTTCGGGCACTGAAAATGAGTTACGTGTCGCATTTGGTCACGATTGAAAGGCTTGTTTTCGTGAGCAGCTACTTGATTTTACATTGTTACAATCATCTCTGCCAGCACCGTGGCGCTAGTTAACTCTTGCACTGCGCTAACTGCGTTTTACTGCGTGTGTTACAGACTCAGGGTCCCGGCTCTCCACGCTCTTCTCCCAGCCACACCATCAGCCGGCCAATCCCCACACCGATCCACTCGGACTCTGCCGGCACGACCCCTACTCACACACCTCAGGACTCACTCATGGGCGTGGGAGGGGATGTTCAGGAGGCCTTTGCTCAGGGTAGAGCCCAGTCAGACAAATACGTAGCATCCTAATACATCAGTGGTGTGACTGAAAACTGTACGCAATCTCACTTCTCTGCTCTTTTATCAAAGGTCCAAGGAGAAATTTGAGAAATGACTTACTCATTGCTGCTGACTCCATCACCAACACAATGTCATCATTGGTTAAAGAACTAAATTCAGGTAAAAAAAAAAAAAAAAGTTTTATCCAGGGGTTTAGGAACCAACAATGTCAAATTAATGTCAATTCAATGTGGAGAGGATTATCTACTCTTGCTTTTCCAAATGTTTGGACACAGTAATAATAATAAAATAATGTGGGATCGTTGGATGCGCTGATCGTTGGCTGAAACCGATAACGATGTTTAAAATAAAAATTTGTCTGATAGCCAGTGCTGTTACCAATTCTTATTCTCCCTCATTTTTATGCATCAGTTAATATTTAATTGTTCCACAGAGGGTGGGAGTGAGACTGAGAGCACTGTGGATTCGGACTTCGGACGTGGTGATCTGTTGGCCACAACCTCTTCAGATCCTTTCTTCAATTATAAAACAAGGTACGTGTCAGAAAAAGAGAATATAATGAAACTAGCCTACATAAAAGAAGAAGAGATGTCTGGAAGAACAGACACACATGTAGGTTTTTATCGGTTATTTGCTCAGCATCCGTCATTACAGAGAATTGACTTGGATTTCACACGAAACAACTTCAAAAAGCACAGTGTTAAAGTCTGGAAAAATTGCCCCGTCCATATTCAAATCTCTCCTAATAAGTATCTTCTTCTGCACTTTCCCGGCTCATCCATCGTCCATGCTTAACTTCAGAAACTGCTCTGGCACAGTTTGCTGCTTCCTCCTGGCAGTTGATTTCATCTCTAGCCAACTTTCCCAATTTTTTTTTTTTGTTTCGTGCAGATACTGTATGTACAGAATCTGTTATAAAGTGCCAGATTGTTCAACACATCATGCCATGTTTGGTTTTTTTTTTTTTTTTTTTCTTTGAATCCGGTGTATTGGTTGCTGTACGTGGGTTTTACTTCACTTACCCTTAAAAAAAAAAAATAGTTCCCATTTGTCAGTGTTTATTGTCAGCTCCAGTAGTTGTCAGGTACAGACTTTATCTTTTGTTTTGTATTGAACTGCCTCTGTCTGTTACAGAACTGCCAGCGCTGCAGATGAGGAGAGTTATGAGAACAATCTGGAGCAGCAGCTGGAGGACGAGCTTAAGTTGGAGGAGCTAATGAAGCACAGGCAGGAACCAGACAAATCGTGCATGGTGAGGAGAAAGTTAAGTAAAGAAGATGTTAAATTATGAAATCGCCCCTTGTCAGTACTTACTCTAACTTAGTGTATGTGTTTTGCTGATGTTCATACTGTACAGGTAACGATGCAGCAGTGATTGTGTTTGTCCAGCCGGTAAGTATCCGTGGTAATAGCAGACTTTTTAATTAACATTTGCGTTGTGCACACCATAACACTGAACTGTGTCTTAATTTACAAATGAAGACGTTTTTGCTTTTGGTGCCTTTAACCCATTATTGTGAAGGTTTAAAAAGGCTTTGCTTTGGTTTTATGCAATAAGACTTTAGTAAGTTCATCACTTCTATTACACCGCGCTGTAAATAATGCCGTGTCAGTAACGTTTTGTGCACTTTTAACAGGTGAGCAATATGAAAAGCAACAATAGTAGAAGACACTGGACACGACAACACTGGGAAGACAGAAGCAATGACGATATGAAGAACTTGCTAAATCCAACCACAGAAAACATTTATGTAAAGATATATTTTTTAACCAACCACATATTTAAGGTAATACTGTGAGCTGATGTAAAGAGATTAATTACTGAGCTGTCTATTATACCACAGGTGCCATAAAAACCACATGATTTGGGGAATTATTTTTTAATTTTTATCCTTTTTATATGAGTTGTCTAGCACATGTACAACTATACTGTTGGCACAGGTTGGCAAACCTGATTCCTTTTAAATTCATGTTTCTGAATACAGTAAACCAGGTTTGAGTGTTTGTTTGTCATCTGAATTATGATATAACCCTGAGATTACACTGAAGAAAAAGTTATAGATTCAATATTTGCAATATTTTGTAACTGTATAACTCTTGCCTGGTTACTATGAACAGATTTTACCACTATTCCATAGATTTCTTACTGTTGCTATTGAGTGGTTTTGTATTGTTTTTGACTTTCGGAGCTGGCCTACTGCTGTTGATCAGATACGTTTGTTTTATTTGATACTTTAGTTAATAATAATGCACTCTGCCATAGCTGGTTGGATGATCTCTCAGGAGGGTTCATTCAAACTGTCAATGCAGTATGTAGCTAATAACAAAACACACCTGCTCAGCAGCAACGCTAGTTTTCTTTACTGGACAAATAAGGCTAAACTTATTCAATCTGATGCTGGGCCGTGCTATTGTCGACAGATGGACTCGGTCGACATACACTGTCAACATATAAGGTACTGTTGAATTGGTTTAAAATGAGCATTTTGAGGTCATACTGTGCGAAATTTCTCAAAGTGCTCAAATTAAATAGTTTACACCAGTAAGGGCATTGAGAAAATTGTGTTTATTATGGTTTATGACTGAAGGTTTGATCATAGATCATTTGCTATTGTTTCATTTGTTAGCATCAATGCTGTCACACCAATATCTGTGTGACTAGCACACCAACGTACAGAATATTCACACTCTTGATGTATTTTCTGAGTGTGTGCAAAATTTAACTCAGTCACTTTGGAAAAAGTGGCAAGCCAATCTAAAATCATAAATGTGTGAAATATATCTAGTTTGATTTTTGAGCAAGTTCATAGCAGTGATTTTGCATGGTGGTGATGCATAATAAAGTGTTGACACAATATCACAATTTTGCCTATGAACTCCATTCTCCTCTTTTTCCATTCCAGAACGGCACACTTCAATTGACTTGGTTTGGCAGTGCACATTTATTATCTGTCATAAATGCACTGTTGGCTGCCCTCAACCTATTGTCTATAATTCATCACATAGACCCTCCATTTGAGGTAACATAAAAGCAGTCATCCAGCACTGAATCTCATAGTCATGTGAATATCAGGAAGGACAATCTAGCTATCAGGCTCAAGCATTATTCTTATTATTACTATTACTATTAGCATTATTATTACTATTATTATTATTATTATTATTATTATTATTATTATTATTATTATTATTATGTGCAGTAACAGTAAAAACATCATTC
>JAPQRN010000010.1:13554680-13570499 GCA_037367275.1 Coranthus polyacanthus
TGAGACCCCCAAAGCCACATCTTTGCAAGTAGATGCTGCCTCTTTTTAATCAGACTTTGCAACAGCATCAGTTGTGTCATCATGTTCCCTAGTGGACCAATACATAATCTGTTTTGAAGAAGATGTGGCAAAAACTTTAAGAATGCATTGAAAATATTGATTTTGCTAAAGAAGCATCACTGAAAACCTAATGATGCATCTGCCAGTATCATGCACCTCAGGGGTTACTGGTTTTAGTTAATTATTTTATCAATATTATGTGCTGATTTGAATATTGTTATGATATTGTATGACCAATATTTTGACCAAGGTAACCACATTGTGGAATTTTCATAATGGTAATAGCTTGTTCTACAAATCCAGCCTGACATTATGGAGCTTTGACTAAATTTCTGTGACAGTGTGCGTGTGCACTGTACTCGGAGTATACAGGGGAATGATTCTGGGTTTATTTACCACGTAGAGAGTGGACATGCATGTAGCGTGCAGCAACAATGGGGGTCCATAGTCCCTCTGTGTTTTTTTGGTCAGTCTGACCACGTGAACCTGGAATTTCATTTGTAAACCCTGATACAGCTTTGCAGTCATGCTTCCTGTGCCAAAGAGAAATCTAAACATTGAATTTCACAAAATATAATATGATCTTACATGTGAATAGCACCAGAACAGACACTCACAACAAAGAGTCATTACAATTTCTGGATTTATGTAGCCTGTCTTATTGTTCCACGTATTAATAATCTGTGATTTGAGATGATACATATTGCATTATTTGTTTTGAATTGCTTGGATGTATTACTGTATGATTTTACATTGAAAAAAAATGTCACTATTATAGTTTACCATCTTTCAAATTTACTATATAGATAATTTATGTATGTATGTAACGCTGAAGAAACTAACTATGAAGGCATGTACCAAAAGCACCATTAGGAACACTGTTTTTAGTTTCAAGTGATGTTATTTGTCTTTTGCAGTTGGGGGATGGCGGTCAACGTATATTCTACCTCAATAACCCAGGAGACTATGAGCAGGCATGATATCACTGCCTGGGTTAACGATATCCTCTGCCTAAACTACACTAAAGTGGAGCAGCTCTCCTCGGGTGAGAACAGAAGGATTCTATAAAATCTGCACTTCTCTCTCTCTTCCACCTTGTATTCCACATATCAAAAAAGCTGTTTGAAACGGAGAGCGTGTTTACCAAGATGACATCTTCACATGTAATGCAGAGTACCGTAGTCAAACAGTTTTGCATGTAAGCTGACAGTTAAAGCAACCTGTGGAAACACGTTCACCTCTCTCTGCCAGTCGTCTAAAAATAAACTTGTAGCTTGCCGTGTTCTCCTGCTGTGACCAAGTAATCCAATTTCAATCACTCCCTGCCTACACTCACACTACCTACTCTTTCCTAAGGTATAGGCCTCTATTATGGTTTGATGTTGATTACTTATGTCTGTTTTATGTGTGTATTGATAAATTCCAGTTTGTCACTATAGCCTGAGCTGGTGTCCTCCTTCTATAAGTGGATAAAGGTCTTTCTAGGCTTCAGTTAATATTAGCGTAGCATGTATTAATAGTTTTCTTTATAAAGAAACAGGTCAATGTTAAAAAATAGTGTAAATATTCTTCTTGGGTTTTCGTTATTCTGGGAGATTTCCTGATGTGCTAAGGCAGGCAGATATAACAAATCACAGTTTACAGGTGGAGGGAGTTTGCTGTGTGTTACCATCTCCTATTGTCATTTTATTTCTTTTTAGGAGCTGCTTATTGCCAGTTCATGGATCTGCTCTTCCCTGGCTGCATCAGTCTTAAGAAGGTCAAGTTTCAAGCGAAATTGGAGCATGAATACATTCACAATTTCAAGCTGTTACAGGCATCCTTCAAAAGGATGAATGTGGACAAGGTGGGTTTGTCAAACCTTACTTTGATCTTATTTTCCTAACTTTTGTGTAAATATTCATTCAATTCAATTCATGCAATTTTTAGTTACTTTCAACCCCCTTTTCTGCTCATTTCAGATTATTCCCGTGGAGAAACTTGTTAAAGGGCGATTTCAGGACAATCTTGATTTCATCCAGTGGTTTAAGAAGTTCTTTGATGCCAATTATGATGGTAAAGAGTATGACCCAGTCGAAGCCAGACAGGGTCAGGATGCCATTCCCCCTCCTGACCCCGGTGAGCAGATCTTCAACCTGCCAAAGAAGTCCCATCATGCAGCCAGCTCCCCTACTGCAGGTAAGCTGTCATTGCTGTGTTAAGGAAAGTCAAGGTTAAAGAAGTGATTTCTTTTTTTGTGTGTGTGTTTTTTAAAAGTTTAAACTTCAGTTAAATATATTCAGAAATTAATGCTGCGCTCATCCATCACTGATTAAACCTTTTTCTGGTCTAGGAGCATCAAGGTCAAGCTCCACAACCCCCAAGTCTTCAACACCAACATCCAGACCCTCGTCAGCCAAAAAGATCCCTGCAACATCAACTCCTGCCAAAGGAGAGAAAGAACTGGAAGCACAGGTCACACATCTTACCGAGCAGGTATATTTATAAAGCAGAACCCAATTTCTAATAGTGTGTCAGCAACCAAACACTGTTCTCCACATTGCTCTTCTATCACTTCTATGTCTTTTAAAGTGCACTGCTGGCCTCAGTTTGGGCAGTGATAGGGAGGTTTACTTCACACAGTTAGGTATAAAACTGAACTATAAACTTGCACAGCAGATATTTAACCCAAACCAGGGAATAGAGCTACTTGTACATACATCATTAATATTTCTGTAGCCTATTTATTCATCTTTTACACCAGTCTACTCGCACTTTCCAATCCATACCATTACCATTATGAGTAGTCTCTTGACCACTGTGTAGCTGGTGCAAAGATAAATGTACTTTTGTGGAACCTTTGCGTTTTCATTGTTGTTTGTGTCTTGCTGAAATTTGGCATCTTTAAAAAGCTTCACCAGATAATTTTTGTCTGTTGATTGTGATCCACTGTGATTAAATTCCCAAATAATGCAAAAAATATCCCAAAAGACACTATTAGTTTTATATAGCGTGTAGCTGAGTAGGTGTACAGGGCTACACACACACACAGTCCATCTGACATGCTTCTACAGATGTAGTCAGTCAGCTGGCTGCAATAGTTTGGTTATATAAGGTTAAGATCCAAGCCTAGGACAAACTTAAGATGAACCTCCAGCTCAGATTCATCTTAGTTTAGAGAATGGTGTTTATGTAGTGTGACCACTAGCCAGCAGGAATTCAAAGCATGCATTTTATAGAATGAGGAATAGGAATAGGAATTTGTGAAGCTGCAAACAGAAAATGTGTTGTTTTTTTCTTTTTCTTAACACTTGACTAAATTGATCAGTCTAGAGAATAGTTAGAGTTCCAATCCACAGAGTAATCAGTAACATGATTTAACATGATGACACTGAACAGTAACAAACAAGACTCTTTCTCAGGAGTCTTGTCTTTCTCTCAAGGAAGCACTCACATTTGTTTGCAAAGCTGCATGATTACTTATCAACTGTCGGAGCAAGTTTGTGCTTGCTTATCTTCTGCCCTCTGGCTATAGTTCACACAGTCTCGTTTAGGTGCTAAAATAATTCAGAATTTCAACTTTTTTTCTTTTTTTTTTTTTTTTTTTTGCAGGTGAACACATTAAAGTTGGCACTGGAAGGAGTGGAGAAGGAGCGGGACTACTACTTCAGTAAACTGCGAGAGGTGGAGCTACTGTGCCAGGAGCAGGGTGAAGAAAATGCCCCTTTTGTGGACCGGTTAATGGAGGTCCTCTACGCTTCAGATGACCAGGTCAGTCTGCAACCCTTGATTGAGGTTGTTCTTTGGAGTTTTGGAGTCGTAAAATGTTTAAAAGCCAGTTTTTGGTGGTAAAATCATGTGGAAGTTGTCGTGCAGTTGAAATAAGGATTCATTCTTTGTGCATGATTATATTTCTGCCTCGGAGCGTGCTTAAATGAGTAGCTCTAGTATTCAGCTCTTTGTGCTCTTTTTAGGAAAGAGTTGGGGAGCTGGCTGAGGGAGACGGACAGGAAGCGGACCAGCAAGCCCATGAGGAGGTACCAGATGATCAGCAGGAGGAACAGGATGAATACTGACTGCCATCATCCCTCACCGCAATTACACCACCCTTTTTAATATGTGAGAACTGTTAACGGATTTTCATTTTTCCTCATGGTTTTGTTTTTGTTATCTCCAAGACTGAGCACATGAAGCAACCTCCACAATAGAAGCACCATCACAGGTTTTTTTTTTTTTTTTGTACCCTTCTGCTCACTGTTCGATGTTTTTTGTGACTTTTGGTGAACTGCTGTGGCAGGTGGTTGTGACCTCCACCAGCAGACAAGCTCAGACCATCACAGAAGTTTCCGAGGACTGTGTGGGTGGAAAATCAGTTCAGTTCCTAGTTGTGATGAAATGCTGAAGTTTAGACGGGTAACTTTTACCTGTCAGTGCAAGTTTTAACTTCCCAGTTTCTGTTCTTTCATTTTAGTTTATTTTTATTTTGCATATCAACAATATTAATCACAAGAATGCAATAAGCAAAGCCCTGAAAGGGCTCATAGTAGCTCTTATTTAACCTCCCTCAATATGTTGCACTGACATTTGATTCTGTTTTGGACAATCTGTCCATAGACCCTCACCGTATTTATTATTAAGCCTTAGGAATAGTGCAAGAGTCTTTGCATCCTCATGAAGGAGGACAATACAGTTGACGAATTATGAATAAATGTAGTATAATACCAACTATGACTGTTCGACAGGTATCTTCACAAATGACAAGACTTCAGATAATCAATGTGCTCAACAATGTGTTTTTCACACCATACAAGGTGGTTTGGTGATAGTTTACTTGGTATGCCATAAACGTAGGAAAGGAAGAAACATAATTGTTGATTAGTCTTACTATGATGCAGCGTTTTAAGTTTTGAAACCTCAGCTGGAACTGGTCTGTTCAGGTTTCAGAGTTTGTTTGTTTTTTTTATTTTAAACCACAGGTCTTAGGGAGACAAGTCAGTTCACTGAGTAATTCGCCACGCTATATTCCAGCAAGTACATTGTATACCCTTTCTTAATATTGCATTTACTAATATTGAACTGGGCAGTGCACCATAATGCTTTAGTCATATATTATTGTGTAAATGAAAAGGAATGTAAACATGTACTGTCAATAATTAATGAATGGTAAATGTTTTTTTTCATGTCCCACTCATTATGCATTCCCCAAAAAACGTGTTGCATGTTTGCATTTTATTTGTGAATAACTTGACCTGCTTTTTACATATTTAATAAAAAAAAAAACAAGTATGTTAAGTGAGCTTTTGTATGTTTAACCCGCTATTTGAAAGTTGTTGAGATTCGGATGGTTTTGCTGTAATAAAATTACTTTGAGTCCACAGGAGTGTTGTCATCTCACTCCAGAGTTACATTGTAAAAGCAGCCCTTGCCATAACAACTACATTATCTGCTGTTATCAAGAACAGTTTGTCTTGAACTTGGGTTTGACAGTGTCTGTTCGTAGAAATGGTGTTCACATTATGATAAAGTAGCATTTGCTCAATAATCGGGGGTTGTTTTTAGTGTACTTTCGGGTAGTTTATACCACATACATTTATCATCTCTTTCTCTGTGTAAGTAGAAGTTTTTAATGCGTAGAGAAAAAGTTTAATATCTCCTGAAATCGAGTTGTGGACCTAGCACAGTATTGCAAGGCTCTAACACATTATTTTCATAGTTGAGCAGTGCTACTTATTCCACTACTCCCGAAATGTAGTGGAATAGAAGGACGTAGGAGCAGAAAGGTTCGGGCACATTTAGCTAGATCCAGCTTTCACGACGGCAGGCTCTAATTTCAGCACAGGATGCTGGTCCCACGCACAGTTCCTCCGGTCCACGCCGTTACGAAATGAAACACACCCCTCCTCGCACAGCGTTAGCGCGAGACAGCGGCTCTCGGCGTTAGCTTCATTTGCAAAGTTGTGAGGTTAGCAAACACCCGGCGAGCTGCGAATGTACAACGAAAGTGACAGAGAGTGTTTAATCGGGCTACGGAGCATGAATGCACACATACGACAGCGACTACAGAAGTTAATTAAATGTACTTTACTCTGTCGCCATGTCCTCTAGAAAGGTAAGAAACCTGCTAGCTTGCTACTTGCTAGCCACGCAGCTGGCTAACTGCAGCAGCTACTCGGCTTTGGCAATGTTGTCCGCAGCTGCTACCTTTGGTGTTTAGATCACACGTGTCTGATCTTTGACAATAAAGCGCAGAGACCTCGCCACTGTACGTAATGTAACGACGAACATTACTTTTAACCCCGCTGAAGTGGAGGAGCTAACTCATCACAGTTAACTAGTATAAAAGAGCGTAGCGCTGTCAAAACATTACGCTTCGTTTGCGAAAGTGAAACGCTTGTAACTTGACCTGTCTTGCCCTTTCGTTCATTTTCTAAAGAGAAAGAGGTACACTACGGATATAAAGTGTGTTTTCTTTCCGGACGATGTCGAGAACGGTGTTCAAAAAGTCGGGAGAGAGTCAACACTTTCAACTGTGTCTTCCGCCAAGAGTTGGGAGAAGTGTGGAGACAGTTTTCTGGATACTCCGGCCACAAAGGTATCCATTAAAAGCACCGAGACGCGGAGATTTTGCTCTCACTGCTGATCCCCAGCCGTTTGCACCATCCCCAGTTTCTCTGACTTTGTGAGTGGTATTGATTGTGTTTGTTGCAGGACCTCAATTCATCAGGAAGGACACTGTCTGCCATTAGAAAGTTGGCTCAGTCCCCTGCTTTAGGTAATTTATTGTTCAGATTAATTTCACTGTTTCACACTGTTCTAATCAGGGCTGAGCAGTGCAGCTTGGAACCGTGCCTTTATTTTGTAATCATTCATTATCCTTGAATGTACTGTTGTGTTTGCCCAGCGCAGACCAGTGCGATTCACTGCAACGAGGACCCAGTGCACATCGCTTGGAGCTCCAGTGATGGTGAAAGGTCAGAGGATGAAACCCAGGGGCAGCGTCTTTCCAGAGTGGCTCCACAACAACGGCTGCTGAGGCCTGGCAGACCCGAGGCTCCCATTCAGTCTTACACTAGAGCACTACACATGCTCACCGCAGACAAAGGTAAATTAAGTCTGCCAGGAGTTTGTTAGAACTTGGGAGGATTTTAATTTATACGCATTGCTTTATTTTATGTCATTTATTTGTTGTTTTTTTTTTTGTTTCTAGATGAGCTTCCTGTCATTGACACAGACAGTGATGTGGATGAATGTGAGGAGAATGTTGAAAGAGACAGCGGGCAACAAATTTCTGACTGTGAGTCAAAGTCTTCTGATGAAAAGCAAAAGGAATTTCCTCCTAAACCTTCAAATGTAAGTAAATTGTACTTTCTGTTGATTCCAGGCAACCCTTATAACCAGTAGCGTAATACAAGGTTATAGATTATAGCACACTTGTCTGTAAGTAATATGACACCTCATTTTGCTCTAGACTGTAAAGTGTATTAAGAGCCACTAGATGGTGCTATACACCCTCTTAAACACTAGCCAGCTAATTGAGACCAGTGTTTCCCACAAAGTGTTTAAAAGTATTGAATGTGTTGAGTTAAATATCATGCATGCAGTTATCCCAGAGCTATACACAGTGCTGTTAGTGTCACTTCTTTTCCCAGAGTCCACTGACATGACTCATTCTGTTCATTTTGTATGTTAACTTGATGTGCTTTACTCTCAGTTTTGGCTTACCTTACATAAAATGTGTAAACGTAGTGTAAAATAAGTTCTCTAGAGTATTATGTAAGTCTTCATATCAGTGCTGTTTTTTCTATTTTGATATCATTTGTTTTATATTTTCACCATTTTCCCGCTAGGTGGAGTATTGTAGCACTTCTTAAAAATGTCCTGAAAGGGCCTGACAACCTCAAACCAGTACTGGGGGTTGTGCATTTTATAGATTCAGGTTATATTCCAAAGTTCACAAGCTGAGTTTGCAATAAACCACATACAGACATACAGAAAGTTTAAACCAGGCCATATACCTACATCTCCAATCAACTTATCCTGGGGAGATACAGTGACACATTTAAGGTGGCTACCTTTTTATTTATCAAAAGCAAGAGTTTCCTCCGTTAAAGAAAAGGTAGCCACCTTAAATGTGTTCTTGCTTTTGATCATCTAAAGCTCAGATTTTAAAATCGTTTCGGTGTCATTGATTCTGTGTAATATCACACATATGCAGTTACCTTGCTCTGTCATTTTGCATACACGTATCCATGTTATCGCTGGAGTCAGACTCTTGTGATCTGCGAACTTGTATTGACAGTTTTGCCTCAGAAATCATTCAGGAGCAGTGTTTGTTAAAGGCAGGGCTGGCATGGAGAGAATTTACAAGGAGTGGTGTTGTGCCTAGGCACAAGACCACACACACTGCTACATATTACTACGTGTAATGATCAACAAGATTAAGCCAAATTACTCAGGTGATGTGGTTATTTACATTGGTAGTAGTTTATGAAAATGTCTGTAGTTGGTGTTGGTGTTCAGTCATCAAAGTACAATACAATGAAATTAATTTAAGTAAGTAGATGTGATGAAGCTCCGAGTTTACAGGCTGTATGTTGAGAGGAAGCCTGTAGGCAGATTAGCATCACTCCCACAGACCCTGCTACTTCCTTTTGTCACAGTTAATTTGCTGCTATCAGCATTCTGGGGTCAAAAAAGATTTAAGATCACCTAACTGGAGGCTTGTGGTCAGAGGCTTACTAGAAAGAAAGAGTCTAAGGGCCCTAGTTTTTCAGATATGGTAGTACTGAAATTTATGAGTGCGGTAGTTTTTGGCAGTTCGATTGCACATCACTTGAGTGAATGATCAATTATTAGAATAGTATATGTATATAGCACTGGGATATTTTAGGTTTATGTACTAATTCATCATTGTATTTCAGTATTATATTTCATTTTTTAACTTCAGTTTTTGATGTAATTTAAACAGAAATCTAGGAACCAATTTTTTTTGCTGCCCGGAAAGCTTGCTGACATACTGCCAATTGTAAATCAAACTGGATCTAGCAGGCTACAGAGGAGAAGATCACAATCCAAGTTTATTACTCCAGATAAATCCACGACTGACTCACTTGATGTATGTCTGCCAGATTTCTGTGTTGTTGTACTAGCGTAGAAAGTGGATAGGCGGAGCTGTGAGGGCGGCTTTGCATTTCAAGGAGGATGGCCGCTTCCCAGATGCAGCGGGTTGCACAGTCCAAGGCCTTAGCATCAGTTTAAAGGGTCAACAACCCCCACCACATCAGGCTATACTAGATCAGGACTGTGTCAACAGAGCAGGGCTATAAACATCTTTTTACTACTGTTTGTTCAGGAAAACTTGCTAGTAGATGAAGCTGCACAGGCAGACTGCACTGAGCTGTGTACTTACAATGCTTTTAGTGACGGGTGAAAACATTTTTGAGCCAGGGCCAGGAACATAGTGTTCCTTTCTCTGTAGCTGGTTAGAGTGTGACGTCTGCTGGCACGCCGCCTAGCAGGGTCAAGTTGATTCAAATAAGAGAGCATGTTGGCTGACAGAGCCTGGTATGCTGGTCTTGTCTGCACATGACAGGAACTCAGGTTTCTTTTGGATTTTTCCATGAGAACTGATGCCTGAGGTGTATGCCGTGGTGATACAGCAAAAAAGATCGTTTTGTTAGGATATCTTGTGAATTAATCATCCTGGTAGTGTACCCTTCAGCACACAATGTTTGTTTAAGTGTATTGATTTAATGTCATGATTATTGAATCATCATTAATTTACTAAAGGCTGAGGCCATTTTAAATATCTATTATCCCTCTGATACACAGCAGTTTTGTGAATTTATTTCAAGTTTAAAAATGTCTTTGTTAATTTAAATATGATCTTTTTCAAAATTGTATCAATTTTTTTTTCATTTAATTAATCAATAATTATTACATAATCCGCAGGTCCCAGAGCTAGAAATCTCAGGGTATGTGTCTGATGGCGACAATATTGGTGACGCAATGACGTCGAGCAGACTGGACTCTGAGAGCTTTGCTCACCAAACCGATGAGGGCAGCAAAAGGTCAGTCAGTGACTGGGTCAAGTCTGCACAGGCAATGCTGCAGACACCTCAGAAACTGTTGGACAAGCCGTCCAAGACCCCAGAAGACTCGGCCAAAAAGAGAAGGAAGTTTCAAAGGTTGGAATTCAGCTTTTGTTTTAAGCTCACACTGCTGTATACATTATGTTATTGCCTCATAACAAGAGCAAACAAAGAAACTAGACGGCTTGGCTGCTAAACGACACTCAAACCTTGGTGGCAACATTTCCACGGCAGAAGTGATGATGAAAGGGACACCTGGTGTCATCATGTGGGTGCTAAATGTCATTGCCATCTCCAAGCCGCCCTGATCTTACAGATGGCTATCTATAATCTCAAAATAAGTATGTTCTCTGTAACAAAGAATCTTTCCCTTTTCTTTGAAAGAATCGATTTTGTTTGTGCACATGTTTAGGTTGCGTATACCGTGCCAGTTTATCACATAACATCATCTTAGTTTGTATGTGTGTCGCACAGTGGAGGCCTGGCAGAGAGGCTGAATCGACTTCAGTGCAGGCAGAGGTCAGCTGTCAGCTTCTGGAGGCACAAATCCATCTCTAACACTTCAACAACGACAACAGGTGATTCACATACACTTCATGTATGTCCAGAAATACATGTGTGTATGTACTTCTTGCATACATACACACATCACCATCAGGTTCCAACCAATCAGGTTTAATAATAAACTGTGATTTGGTTTGGTTTGAGTGCATTGCGCTTGGAGAGGTCATGCTGAAGAATTATTGGCTGTTGAGTTGATCAGTGCAGCTCTAACCTGTGAACTCAGTATGTCGGTGACAGGAAACTGCTTGCCTAGTTCTTTTTTCCTTTCTGTGGTGTACCATACCACTTGTGTTCTCTCACTGTTTATAATAGGACACAAGCACTGGCTCAAATGTGACAGTTGATTGTGGAATAAGAACACCCACCTAACAAAAGTTATGATATTTGTGATCAGCAGGTGGTTTGATTAATATAATGAAAACGGCGGGTTATATTGACTTGACCTACTTTCCAAATTCAGATCAATATTTTCCGTTCCCCTCTGTTATGCTTCTGTAACTGTGAAAGACACTTGTGTTTTGTCAAACAATTTTTAGATGTAATAACATAATTGTTTCATAATCTGAAGCTATACAGAGAAGCCAAACCCAAGTTTTATGTGTTCGTTTTCATCCTTCCCACTGCCTGGCACATTCTTAACAATAACAGCACTATTACTCAACTAAATCATGCTGTTATACGACACCTGTTTATCTTTTTATATTTAGAGTAGTAATTTTAGTGTGTGATGCACTCATACATACACATGAATTGCTTCCTGACTAATGCTCTTCTGATATTCCTGATCATTATAGGTCAAGAAGAGAACTGTAGTACTATTTCAGTTTTGGCATGTTGCCCATGGTTACTCTGGTGATTTCGTAATCTGGGATTTATAGGCACCGAGCAGAAATGAATCACTAAACATTCATGTTTGGACGAATGCATCTTAAAACTTAATAGGTCTCCAGCGATCTCTATCGTGTGATTTATTCTTAACATATTAAAATACCCCCCTCTGGCCTCTTTCAGGGATTGTCAGACCCACACATACTACGTGCTGCATTGACTTTGAGCTCTCTTAGTACAATTTCAACAATTCAGTGCAATCAGTCTTAAACACTAAAATGAATGCAGCCAAGTTAGTTTCTTATCTCAGTTTGATTTATTGCTTCAGGGTATTGTCTTGATTTGCTCTTCTTAATTATCTCTACAGACTTTATTGTGCTGGCCAAACGCTCAGTCAGCATCATGGTAAAATTCCAAACATTTGCACACTCACCCATTGGGATTCACAAAGTTTCAGATCCAACTCGGTCTTAGTCAGTAACAGCTTTACAGTTACACAGTGTGAATTGTACTGAAGCTAAAAATGAATTACACTCATAACACATAATGAGTCCCACAGGGAGCAAGAACACAGAGGTGCACACTGTCACGCAGACACACGAACGCGAGGCACGAACGCTGAAGCAGACACGTTCAACATCTGTGTTGTTGTTGCTCTTGCCTCCAGTGGACAGGCCTGGTGTGCTGGTGCTGGAGGTGCTGGAGGTTCAGGAGGAGTGCAGCATGCAACTGGTGCACTGTGAGCACCACCAGCCTCCCGGAGAGGGCCACCAACACGGCCGGACTCCCTCTGAAGAAAGAGCTCGTATGCTGGTGTTGTTCAACAGAGAGACTGCGGCCCAGCTGATTCCTGCTCCCAAAGATATCATCCACATATACCCACCATGGTGAGAAGATATATGTCACTATAGAGTATAATGTTCCGCTGTTAAAATGACAGTCACGTTTAGCCACGCTGAAGTCCAATTTTGACACCCATGGCACCAACTACACGAAAATGTGGAGTTTGAGAAATAAAATTAGAAGGATATGCCCACATTGTAGATACTTTGTACATTTTGTTATTTGTTGCAATTTAAGTCAAACGGCAATTTGTTATAAATAAATATAAAATGGATGGTTATGGTCCTTGATTATGATTGGTTGAGCTGTGTTCAAAGCTGTGGTAAATACACACTTGTAACCACTTTACATCTGTATTACTGCTCCAAACAAATTGTTTTAAAATAAGAGATTTTGTTCTGAATGATTTACTGGGTGAGGTAAGCATGGGTGAATGGTGGAAATAGACGGACAGGATAGAGGATGAAGATAAAAGAAAGGATTATGTTATGGGTTATTCATTACATAATTTTTTGACGTTTAACTTCATCAACTCTTGGGTGGCAGTCAAAAGCTACAAAACAAAACTGAAAACACTGTTACAGTTTGACAAGAGTTACTAAGTGCAAGACAAACGTGCAAACAGTTTAGATTCACCGTGGCTAAATGCAAGCAGACACTTGTCCCAACTCAGAATTGTTTCATTTTAGCGTATATTCCCTCAGTTAGCCCAACTACTTTATTTTGATGATGGGTAATTTCAGAATAACAATTTGAGAAATTTCAGTTTCAGCTTTTATTTACTTTATCATTTTCTCAGACATTTACAGACACCATGTTCACTGTGTCTTTAATCAGCATAGAATCTTTCAGAAATTAATGTCATGACTTTACAATCTTCAGACTGGCTAATTGTCATCATTGGGAGTCAGTTTGGTGAGTACCTGTAGTTGGTTTTTTAAGTCTTCCTTCAGACTCAGCCAAAACAACAGAAAAACCAGGTTCATCCATAAAACATTAGTACACAAACGTAAACGCCATGGGACCACACAGCTATCAGGAAGGAGACGTGTTCTGACTGTCGGAGATGAACATTTCAGCCTGACAGGTTCAACCGTCTTTGAACTGGTAAAGGTGTTGGAGGTGACTATTCTGACTTTTGGAGGAAAGAGACAAAAATAAAACTGTTTAGCCACCATGACCAACATTATGTATGGAAGAAGAAGGGTGAACACAAATGCAGTGTGTTGAAGCATGAAGCACCGTGTTGTGAGGTAGTTTTACTGCAGGATGTGCACTGAATAAAACTGTTGGTATCATGAAGAAAGAGAATTCTGTGGATATACTGAAACTTCATCTGAAGACATCAGCCGGGAAGCTAAGGCTTGGACACAGATTGATATTTCAGCTGGTCAGTGATCCTCCAAAATTAAAACACCATGGCTTAAGGCCATGAAAGTAAATGTTTTGGAGTAGCCTTCACAACGCCCTAACCGTAATCCAATAGAACATTTGTGGACTGAACTGAAAAAGTGGATTTGTACAAGGAGGACCACAAACCTGACTCTGTGCCACAAGTTCTGCAAGTGGAGTGGAGAGTGTTATGCAAAGCTTGCGGAAGCTTCCCCAAGCGTTTGAGTTAAGTTGCACGAGTCAAAGGCAATGCCACCAAATATTAGCAAGGTGTATGTAATCCTTTGGCCCTTTGGACAATTTGATGAAATAAATAAAAGCTGAAATTAAAAATTGTCTCTAATATTCTGAAAAATTAACATCATTAAAATAAGGTAGAATTGTGAAAAGCTGAGCTGAAATGCATTTAGCCAATGTGCATGAAAACATCCAACCTCAACTGTTCATATATAGTTTAATGATAATACTTTGTAAATGTGATTAAATGCATACTTCGACGTATGTTATATTTCATGGTAAATTCAAGTGTCAAAACATAGTTTGGTCAGAATTGCTTTGTTGCTCTCGATAGTAAGCCGTAAAGGCCCAGATGTGAGGATCAGTCCCACTCAAACAGAACATCGAGGCGGAGGGGGCTGTGTGTTCTTGGGATTGTTTTGGAGCTGGAGCGAGGCAGCAGTTGACTCCAGCTGTTGGGAGTTTGAGTTGAGTGTTCTCTGGAATATCCAGGCTGGCGGAAGCGCAGGGGCCTCCTCGGCGCTCTGACGTCATGAACAGCTCCAGGGAATGCTTCACATTCCTCTTCCTGGCAGTAGTTAGGTCATTTCCAGCAAGCCGGGGAAAAAACACACAAGGATTATTTTCTGGAGCATTTGGGAGCAGAGTGTGGAGGGAGCCAGAGAACCGAGATTGAAAACACATGGTCATAGAGAGTGTCTCTGACTTTGGCATCTCTTCTCTCTCTGTTCTATTTTACTCCTAAACACCCCTCCGCCCCTAACTCTCACCTCAAACACCCCCATTTACTCTTTCAAAGAATGAATTTTTATCTGATCATAAATCTGATATCCTCACACCAAATGCCGTACATTTAATATGCATCAACATTAACTCAATTTAGAGAGTCCCTAAATGATAACAAAAGAGTCATAATGAAGACAAGGTGACTGTAAATGTGATATTCTCTGACAAAATTAATTCAAAGTACTATATCTCTATGACAGGCCTAAGTGGAAAAAAACAGAATTCAGAGCGTTGTCGTGTCCAGTAAAATTCCTCTTCAACTTCCTGTGTGACACCTGGGGGGTTAACCTCCCCCATAATTCCTGCAATGAGTAGGTTGGCTCCTCCCACCTCCCACTCCTTGTTGTGAGTGGGCTGATGGTTGAGCGGAAATACCTGTGGATTATTCACTCACGAGCTGTGACGCCAGCAGCCGGGCCACTCCTTAACCCAACTACCTGCTAATGATGACAACTGCCCACTCACCTGTTCACAATGGGGTCACACTTCCTGTAAGAGGGCTGTACCTGTTGTGAACGGCACGTTCTGCTCTACTAACATTACACTGTGGCTTTTGCTGATTACTGATCTCTGCTCTGATCCTGGGGCTGATAAGCTTCGCTATCGCGCTCCATTTAAAAATGGGCATTATTATATGAGATGTTCACAGGAAGGAGAAGTCGATTTTACATTTGGGAAAAATTCAGCAATCATGGGAGAAGTATTCACATAATTTACAACCACGCTGTGTACCCTCAAGCAAGAGTAGAAAGACCAAATAAAAGTCCTCCATTTACAGTTTTACTGTAATAAAAGCACAGGAACATTATTTATAAAATGAACTGCTCTTGTCAGTAGTGTATTATTATGATGTTGGATAATTATTAAAGATACATTAGCACTACTTAGCATTACTTAGTTAATAGATACAGTATTATAACAACCCAATATGCTGTTGGGTTGTTTACTATATAACACTTTACAAACCAGAGTACCTATGGCTGTCACATAAACGTAATGAAGGAAAAAAGTACAGTATTTCCGATTAGAAGTAATACAG
>JAPQRN010000010.1:13571114-13581379 GCA_037367275.1 Coranthus polyacanthus
TTATTTTCCACTTCTAAATTTCAAAAATGCTTTAAGAGTACAATTACATTTATTTTAAAAGGTCCTTCTCTTAACTTGTGTTTACTTTCCATTACCATTTTGATTTATTTAGTCTGTAAGATGTAAAAGATAAAGGTAAAACTACTACTAAACCTCACCCTCAGTCAGTAGTTATTTTATAATGGGATTAAGTGAAACGAGCACGGTTTAGCAGTTGTGAAAGTGTAACTGGTAAATATAATCCAGTGGATTAATTGTTGACTGATGGATGAGTCACCTCATTGTCTGCACCAGCGTGGTGATCACATATGTGGTGGATGAGGCTGATGAGTAACATTGAAATGAGTTGTTACTGAGTGCATAGTGTACAGTACATGGCACCTTATCAGGAACTGTGCGTACAGTAACAGAAGCAGAATAAACACTGTACCTTTATTTGCTGTTTATTTTTTATTATACCGCGGCTAAGGCATTGATTCAGTTGACTGTTGCATGTACATATGTTTGTTTACCTCTGTGTTTCATGTGTAGGCCTACCTCTTTTTTTAAATAACTATTGTTCATGTCTAAAAGCTTTTTTTTCATTTTTTCGTACTTAAAAACAATATTTGCTTTAGATTTACAGCATTGATATTTACCTTTTGTTTTTATTTTATTTATCTCAACAAAATTGGTTGTTTTTTTCATTCATCTGTGTTTAATGGCTCTGGTTCAGCTATCGCTGCAGGTCTTAGACGAGCTGTGACATGTACAGTAGTTTCAGTCAGTGAGGGCATTTGGCTCTGACTCAGTGATAAGCCATCGCACTAGTATCCAAGTCACATGTGGGAAAAATTAAGTCGTAATGCAAACAAACGACGTGCCATATAATTATCCGACTGTTTTTCAAGTTCTTATATTCTGAGACCCAGCACTTCCCAGGTGTTTATCATTTGCCCTGACCATAAATGTTGTTGCGATTTAATGGAATAGTTCAGCATCTCCTGCACCCACACAAGACTGAAATTCAATCTCGCAACGCTAAATTGAAAGAATGGCAAAAAGAGCACTTCAGGTCACGTAGGCACACACGTTTGATTTCCGTCTTTTTCATCGGCAAAGTCTCAGCCTGTTTGATTATGACGAATGTTGTCGCATTTTTCCGCAGGTGATGTCACGTTTGGAAAATGTCTTAATCAAGCTGCACAGAGCTGCTAGGTGTAGCCTTTTAAGAACTTCAAGCATGTGGAAAATGTTTCTATTATCACAAATGCATTTTCTTGGAGGAGGTAAATGTATTTGAACTTGTACCGTGTGCTCGATGGTACACGTTGAACGGCCCTGTGGAGGTGGAAGGCACCTTATCTGAGTTTGACATTCAAACTGTCTCAAGCTGTCAGCCCCCCCCCTACATTTGTGCAACCTCCTACTCCACTCGATGTAAAATCTGAATCCGCACAATCACAGCACAAGCGGCGCGTCGTTGCTCAACACCTTAAAGATGTTAAATCCATAACTCAGTTCTTCTTACGTTAATGAATTTGAAAACGTGCTACACTACTGATTGCAAACTGACTAAGTGTCTCTCATTTGCAGGCAAAGTCTCTCTGTGGAAGGTTTCAGCTCTGCTATTATTCTGAACACACACTTCAGCCAGAAAGTCTACTCTGCGTCCAAGTCAGGTGGCATGTCCACTCCAAGCCTGCACGCCGCAGAAAGCGTCATGCCATATTCACTGGATAAAATATTTGGACTGCTAAAAGAGAACAACGCCAAACAGGTATATATGATCTGATAATAACAGAAGCAAGCGCCAAATCAAAAAAAATCTTGTTTGACGTTAAACAAATATTTGAAAATGATCCCCATACTCATGATACTATAAGACAGAAGAACGTCGGTCCAATACAACAGCATGTAAACGTAGGCAGTGTAGTATGTACTTTCACTACCGGCCATAATATTCTTCTCAGGTATAGTTGTTTACATGCATGTAACTTCAGTTGCTTGTGTCAGTGTTGTTCATACATTGAAAAAAATGTTGTTTCATTACGCTAAACGTAAGCAAAACGTAACTTGAAGAGAGCATCCAAACCTCAACAGTCAGTAACAGGTGCACTCAGTCTCTGCTGTATCTGTCAGTGGTTGGTTAACATGTATATTTGATTCCCCGAAACTAAATCTCTGTTTTCTTTGAGCAGCCAGATGAATTACCGACGGAACCTTTCAGTGATCTAGAATTTAAAAAAAAACAAAAAAAAAAAAAAAAAAACTAAAAGCACCACACCCATATGAAAAAAAAAAACAAAAAAAAAACAACCTAGATAAGAGTGAAAAAAAGGCTAACGGCAAGTCAAACAACATAGAACATGAAACAAATGACAATAGGATGATATGTTAGTAAAACAGAAAACATTCAACTTGAGGTGGACTTGCCGAGGAATACCATAATAATAATTTCATCCTGGATCTTACCACTCTTTCTGCTTTAAGGAGGCTGTGTCAACCCTTTAAAACAGATTTTAAATACAAAAATTAGGAATAAATTGTGCTTTTTTTTTTTTGGTGAAAACTGCTTACTTTTTACCATTGAGCGTACTGAGTTCAGTAGGGTTACCGTATATTGTTCAGAGTGGTTGCAGGTCCTGAAAAAGTCTTAAAATGTCTTGAGTTCAATTTAAATATGGGCTTTATAAGTAATTAAATAATCTGACATTTGAATCTGTGAGGTCTTAAGTGCCACAGAAATGTTACCTAATGTCATCAGTGAATTTGTTTTTGTCAGTGTGAGTCAAGTCCACGCTTCCCCTGAACCTAATAATGTCCATTTACTTTGATACTTGCCCTCAACCTGTTGGCAAAATGTAGATTGACCCAACTCATTCTAATAATCATAATCCTACATAAAACCTACCTCCTCAGGGGACCACATGTCACTTACCCACGTATTTACTGGAACTGCTTGAATAAGACAAAAATGCATTCAAAACTCAGTCTTAAATTTGGTTTAATAATGTCTCTAAGTGTCTGATATGTACGGACATTGAAGTGCTTGTTACATTTCCCTGCCTCGTCCTCCCAGGTTGATGTTCCTGAAGCTGTTAGTAGTTTCAGAGATTCGTGTCAATCTCTCCTGGAGGCTATCGAGGGACTGGGCCAGGCTGGCTCTGTGGGGCAGACTGTGGAGGTGGTGGTCCAGAGGGTTTATTCCATCCCTGTGCCTGACTGCTCCCCTGGGTCCATCCTCAAGCACAGAGTTCCCTCCAGGCCCTCTACAGCTCCTCCGCCTGAGGAAAAAGACAAAACCAGGTAAGAGTTGGACTTCGGGTTGTCACTTGAATGAAATGAATCGCATTGTATTGCTGTGAATGTGGCGGTGGTGTAATTTACCGAATTGTAAAAATTGCCCGCTGGTTTGCGTGGGCTCACATTTTGCATTCTCCTCCTTGGTGGCACAATGTGTCTCGGGAGTCAAGCTATTGTTCACAGCGCAGCAGGCCCCACAGAGTGCTCACACTGTCTCGAGCCATATGGCATTGCTTGACAAAGGACACAAACATTTCTAATTGAATCCAGCCCCTCTGTGAGCGATTCTGGCCAACTCTCGAGAAAGACAGCATGATGTTTTCAAAATCTCGTAGACCAACAAGACCGAGTTGAATTGGTGCCCACTCGTACTCCACTGGGTCGAGCAGGTTTTCAGCAGCCTTTTTTTTTTTTTTACCTTCCCGTTCAAAAGAAAACCAAATAAATATTCAACACCCATGTAAAAATGTCATACCTATCAAGTGTAATGGAGTCAGAGTTGTTTTTAACTTTGGGTACTTTTTTTTAAAAACTCTACCTGCTATTAATAGTAAGTGACAAAAAATGATCTCGAAATCTTGCTTTGATTTAAAAAAATATAAAAAGTGAAAATAAGTGTAAAAACAGTAGTTGCTAAAGTACTTGCAGTGAAAGCTGTTCATGGCTTCCTGCGTTATTGAAACAACTTTTAAGATTTACTCAAGTGGTCCTGTTATAGTTAATGAATCAGTGAATGTGCTATTTGAAGCAAAACCAGCAAACATGACCTTTAGTTGCCTCGCCCTCCACAGGCTTGTTGTTTTTGTCCTTTGCTGAGTAATAAGTGAAAAGTATTAGTTTCTCTGAGTGGAGTGGGAATGGAGGGGCCCCAGGGGCACTCTGTGGTGAAGGAAGGAGAGCCCCTGTCAGCTGACAAGCTAACTGACTAAACGACCGGCCGTTGTAATACGATACTCTTCTCCTGCCATGCTGCCTGTGCCGCTGGTAAACACACCGCCCTCTGACCGGAAACACTCTTGGCCTTCCCACCGCTTTCTCCCTAACTCAACCAGATTCAGCAGGCTCAGCTTGTAGTGGAAGGATGAAGGTGGGGCAGGGGTTAGGAGGTAAAACCAAGGACTGGAGTTCAGAATATGGGTGACTTTAACTACCTGTTGTGGCTGATTTGAACATCTCTAGAAAGTCATATTTAAACCTCAGTCATCAATTGTTTCACCACACTTTTATGTTTTCTTTTTGTCTGTTTTTTTTTTTTTACCCTTGTGTTGTTTTTTTTTCCTTTATACATAGGAATGTTCTGAAATAGCTATAAGTGCTGGAACTGTCATCATTTTTATGCCTTTGCGTGAGAGGTTTTGGTTGATAAAAATACGTTTCGTCTTATTGTTTTGCTTGCAGTACTTTTCCAGGATGCATGTCTGCTGTGTGGAGAGCAGGGCAGTTTACTTCGCAGCCCACTGGCCCCATTCTGTATAAAGAAAAGGACAGTTTGTACCTCCTAATGTTGTGTCCTCAGTCTCTGTGACTCACTCCCCTGGTCAGCATGCTTATTTGATCCTTTTGTTGTTTAGCCTCTGTGTTAACATACACAGGGGAGAGAGGCCAGTATGATATTTATGCTTGAAGAAGATGTTAAGTTCCCGTAAATTCGGAATAGAATAAACAAGAAGATTAACTGTTTGCAGGAAGTGAGGAGAGGCTAGTTTTTTCTCAGTGGAGAAGGAACACAATGTGCTGCAAGGATCCTGTTACAACCGTGTTTATCACTCTCCCTGCAGTGATTGGTGGACAACACATAGGAAGGAATCCCGCCTGTCCGCCCCCCACCAATGAGGCCTCTCTGCTGTATTCTTAATGTGTGGGTCGCTTACTTAGCGTGTTGCCAAGTAATGTGCATGTGCATGGGCCTGCATGTGTACACTGTGTGACTGTGTGCAAAGGAGCATGTGTGTGTTTGCACAGGCTCAGTGAATTGTAGTTCCTGGAAGAAAAAAAAACAGGTTACGGAGAATTCTGTGACTGCTCTCAATAACAAATTCCTAAAAACTGCCTGCGACTGAAACTTAGCCAATGGCCGAAGATTTTTGGGAGTTAGGGGTCGCTGTTTGAGGAAGTGAGGCTGAGGAGGCTAAAAGGAGTGACTGAATGGGGAGGTATTTGAAGGGCGGTTGTTTATGTCAAGCTGGTACCCTACCATCATTACCCTTTCTTTTCTATCTGTCAAGTCTCCTATCAGATTTCATGCTGAGTTTTTCAAGTTCAAACCTGCTTCACTAAGCTTATAGAACCCACCTCCACATTTAACTCCAGCAACTGTATTCATATTTTGGGAACGGCCCAATATTTTATTGTTATAGCCTCAGGGTTCCTTTAAATTCCTAACTGTTCCATAAACAGGGATCAAGTGCAGAACAGTAATAGTGTTTTTTATATACCTTCCTCGATGTTTGTACATGCACATGCAGCAGTAACATCGGTATGCTGTAAAATTTACAGAGGTAATTCTTTGTAAACAACCCCTAACGCCTGGTTACTGGTTAGGTACTAAATTGATCAGCAAATCAGTCAATTAAAAGTCAATTCATCACCAATAAGCGATCATCAGTTCATCACTTAAGTAATTTATCTTGCAAAGAGCTGAGCCTTTGCAGCTGATGTGAGGATCTGTTATTTCTATCATTGTAAATAAAACATTTATTGTGTGAAAATGATATAGTTGGACAAAATATCAGCTTCAGGAAACTGCGGTGGACATTTTTCACTCTATGACTATTTATTGACCAAACACTTTTATAGTTTATTTATTTATCATATTTAAGAAAGAAAAAAAAAGATTGTGAAAACTATGACGCTTAATTTATGTCTGTGTCCGTTAAGTACTGGCCTTTTACCTACTCCTACGAGAATAATTATTTTTGTGTTTTTAAAGACTTTGTTTTTTTGTGACAGGCATTTGAACACTTTGAACACATTTTCTGGCCTGACTTCTCAATGTGTCCATCATGTCGCTAAGTAATGCGATAAATACAATGCATGTAAGACAGACGGGGGTCTGTTCACTTTGTTTTACACTTTGAACCTGTACACTTGTGTTTCCAGGCCCCCAAGCTTTAAAGTAGCTGAGTAGTCTACAAAGCATCATTTAACCTGTTAAAATGTAGTGTAGAATTTTAGATTGAATTAAGCAAACAACTGTAAATATCTTTGGTTAAAAACCTTGGCCTACCACACAAAATGTCATGTCAAGAATGTTATTTAGATATCTATTTCCAGGTCTCTCAAAACAAACACAGCCAGACCCCATGTTTACCAACAGAAGCCATTTATAGGTCCAATCAGGTGGTTGAATGGTTGAATACAGCCTCAAAACATTCCCAACGTCTGGGATGTGCGCATGCATGCACATGCATGACAGACAGACTGTCAGTCCTCCTCCTCCTTTTCTCCGTGTTTATCCTTCTCGTTTTCCCTCGCCGTTGCTTGTCTAACCAGGGCTGTGTCTGGGCTTGAAGGATTGAGATACTGCAGCCTGTAGCAGTTCCAGCTTTTCGCTCACTGGGAGCAGTAGAGTGCAGGAATACTGAATAGTTCAGTGCTCACAACTTTGTAGGCCAAAGGTCTTTTCTGTCAGCAGAAGCCTGTCAAACCAGCCACCAGGCATTAGCACTTACAAATGTCAGTACTGAGCCTTAACTGTGCAGCTAGTAGTGCGCAGTCTGTCGCTGCAAGCACTGTTGAATTCTGGAGATTTCAGAAAGATTTCGGAAAGCAAAAAATAACAATATGATTTTAAATGAGTAGACTTTGGGTGTAAAATGAAATCCCCGCCCCAAAGTAAAGTAATACACACTTAAATAAATACATCTGAAATACTGAACATCAATTATTTCAATGCAGTATCTCAGAAATGGCTTTACATAATGTCTTACCATTCAGCATATGTGTTCACTTGGACTGAAGGATGAACTGGACAGATTTAGGTGATCCAAGGTCAAGGTTGCTGTGACCTCACGTCTGTGCATTCTTAGGAATATGATACTTCAGGGACACCTGATGGGAATTTCTTCAAATTTGGCACAAACCTTCACTCGGAGTCAAGGCTGAACTTATGAACTTTGTCCGAAAATACAGCATAATTGAATCCTATCTGCTTCTTTCAATCTTTGAAGAAAATTGTTGAAAGATAAAGGCTCTATTCAGACCTTTCATTGACACGCATCCTGACACAAGTGGCCAACTGTAAGAGCCTCTGTTCACATCAGGCTTCCCCAAATACGTCAAGTGATCACTTGCAGTCAAATGTGACTTTCCTGATTTGTATTTAAATGTGTGTAAATAAGCTCATCTATACCCTGGAACATAGCGCAGGTTGGACAGGCTGGATTTGTAATGTTTCTTCGCAAATGTAAATCACTGTGCAGCTCATCAGCCTTTAAGGTGGACTGTTTTCTGCCTGTTACTCGCTACATGAGGTGACGCCACGAATCAATCAATATTCATTCAATATATATTAATTCTCTTGCATGACATACACTTTAGTGATGATTGAATCTTTGAGTGCTTAAAACATGTTTCTGAATTTCTACTGGATTACGTGAACAGTGTTGTATTTTTTCACTGTTCAACTATGCTCATGCAGCATCACACATATGAGGCACTCAGACATCTGTAAAACACTTGAATGTGACGCTGTTGGCGCGCTATACTGAGCAGGTCAGCTGAGTAGACAGTCCTTCAATCAGTCCCAGGTTACATTCCTGTTCGGACTGCTACGAAATTGTGGACACCTGTCCCAGACCACCTGCGAATACGTCCTGACTGATTGGATTTGAATGCGTCCTAAATGCGTCCTGAGTGTGTTCAGACGTTGCATTAGAGACTCATCATGACTCTTCGGGATGGATTTTAATGCCACGTCTGAACAGGACCAAAGATTACTGTGAAAAACTTCTCTCTGAGTGTCTCTGTTTTTTGTTTTCTTTTTTTTAGGCTTTGTGTGCTTGTTCAGGATAGCTACGGGATGTTCAGTGTGGTCCAGCTCCATCTTTTGCCATGCAAAGATCACCTCCAGCAGTATTGTCAGATGTGGCAGGGAAGGACCTGTTTGCTGAGAGGCATTAAAGTGGTGCAGCGGGTCACTCGAGAAAGGTGAGGGCTACACACCATCGGAGCCTCAATTTCAGTTTGCAGCGGTGGGTACATTTCAATCTACAACTCATACTGATCGCCTTGATGTGCTATATTTGTTATCATTTCAGCTATATGTGAGGCTATCTTATCTTATTCCTCGGCCATCTGGGATAAGAGCCTGCAATAACCAAGTCCTGATATGTCATAACAGCAAAGTAGTCTGTGGGTCTTGTGCTGTGGAGTCTCTGAGCCTAAAGCTGAACCATGAAACACATGGACTTTAGCTTTAGTGCCTTATGTGTTCAATATTATGAGCCACAACAAATACCGCTTTTTATCCTTGAATGCCCTTTTCAAGCGTTATCTCCTGGTTTTGCAATACAATGAGAATTTAATGTTTGCAGTTCATATGAACCTGATTATGCTGTCCTGCCACAAGTGGCACTGTGTTTACATGTAAAGTGATACTGAGGTACATGCTCTGATTCCCTTGTGAGTTTCCATAGTCAGGATCCCAGATTAGAAGCAGTTAGAAGAACTGACATGAGAACATTTTGAGACCGTCTGGGGGTATGTTTACATCCTTGTTATTTTCAATGCACCGCAGCCTATAATGTCTCTGGAGGGTTTCTGTAGCCACGCTGTGATGGATGGTGTACCTTCAGTGCTTGCACATAAACCATCTTATTAGCTATAAGTGGAAAAACACAATGGGTTGGTTGTGTTAAATCCAGGGTTATATTTTCCCACAGTTTCCTAGAAATTCAAGACTTCTTATCATTATAGCCGATGCCATTTGCAGTGTCAGGCACAGTGAGGCGTTAAAGGATTCTACAGACCAGAGGTTATCCAGGTACCTGTGTAACAGGTGTGTCTGGCCTATAATGCATTTATGGGAAGACGCTGGCTGTTTACACAAGAGAATTATATTTCTGGATGTTTGCCAACTAGGCAAAACTTTTTTCTGATTTTCTTGTAAGGGATGATACACACCTCAGCGCTTACCAATAGGTGAGAGTTTTGAACAATACAAACAGCTACAAACTAATCCTGTACCTTGAAGCAGTAAAATATAGATACTTTAACATTTGATTAACAAGGATATAAGTGCAGTGTTAAAATCACAGTGAGCTGAATGAGTCCTGTTAGTTTGTTGTTACTCATCCTGAAGCAGGCCTCGCTGTACTTGAATGGGCTGCAGAACCAGTTTCATACAAAGAAACCCTGTGATTAGAGGCTGACTAACAAGTTGTTAACCGCTGGCCGATATGACAGCACCCACATGGATAAATAAGTAACACTTGACTGGCCATGCTGAACTCAACACGTACTTCTTAGAAAAGAGACTATGAATCAAGAATTGGCGTGCCCTGTTGAAGTTGCAACCTGATTTTTTTTTTTTGTCTTTTTCATTTTTAATCTCGGTATCAGTTGACGTACACAAAACATCAGGAAAGCACACCCAGCAGTGATTTAACTTGAACTTGTCATTACAGTGGTTATGTTTGTGATGAGAGAAGGCTAATGTCAAATTTCTTCCTTTCTTTCTTTTTTATTTAACCACAGTGATATGTTGATTTACATAGGGTGTGAACTGTTTTCCCACCCTTTCGGATCTCAGAACCTGCTTTTACAAACTGTTTTTGTGTGTATCTGCTCTGCCAGCCCCAGCATGCTCTCTGTTAATTCTTGGTGACGCTAAAACAAGCTCTGTCTTAACAGATTCATGTTTCAGTGGAAATGAAACTGCCTGTGAAAGCTTTCTATCTTCCCAGAAAAGTTGTATTCACTAGGTCCCCCCACCCACCCCACCCCCTCCCTCCTACGTACTCTTTTTCACACTCTCCTTC
>JAPQRN010000010.1:13585534-13595728 GCA_037367275.1 Coranthus polyacanthus
CAATCTAGTTGATGCTTTAAATATATTTAGGAGACAAGTATCAGTTAAAAGTCCTTGTCTCGAGGTTGTGTAGTACTGCTTTGCTGCCTTTGGTTCTCTTCAACTATGCAAATGTTGTGTAGAAAAGTACAGATAATAATCTGCATCTGCCGGCTTCATGTCACAGCTCAAGGAAAAGGTCGCACTCTGAGAGCCCTCTGGTTCAGGCCCCTCTGGCCATACATGTTTGGTCAGGTGGCTGAAAAACAAAACAAACATATTATCTTTTGCACTTGTGCACAAATATTATCTTCTGGAAATTACCAGTGGAAAAAGTCTGAGACCGGAATGTACGAGAGTTTTTTATCAGTGTTAAATTCAGTATCTTATTTAAGGTCTTGTGTTTGTGTTTGTGGGGCAGCAGCTCTGTTCGTCAAATGAGATGGTGTTTAGGCGGTGAGCATGTTTCAGCTGTATCTATCATTACAATCTGAAAGGGATGTGTTTATCTTTTTCACTCTGTCACAAACATGCACACACTGAAACCTATGCGTAGATCATTTATCTGTTTTTTTGCAGTTAGGCGTCACCGTCTTTCCTTTGGCATCCACTGCTTAAAAATAACTGAGAATGTCAATAAAATGTATAGGAAGCACGCAAGTAGAAAGTCACAATGTGCATGGACATCACCTAAAGGTGGTTTTTGAAGTTGGGTTTTAATAGTTTTGGTCCTGTTTGCAGGGGTGATAGTCGGCGTGGATGAAAACACAGCTTATTCCTGGCCTGCCTGCAACCACTGTGGAAGTGACCGCTTAACTCGAAGGCAGTAGGTTTTCAGAATGACGCAAAATAATATTATTGTGCCAGTTACGGCAAAATATAACCGCATTTTCTGTCTTGCCACAGTCAGAACTTCCACTGTGTTTCCTGTAAGTCTGTGGTGGACAAACCAATTACAAGACTTCAACTGGAAGTGTTCCTGAGTTCTTCTTCATTAACGAATTGCACGATGAAGGTTAAGGTAAGAACAGCGTTGTATTGATCTCATTACCAATACCGTAATGTATGATGAGTACAAAAATATAAATATTGTCATGGATAATTACAGTACTCCCATGTTTCTAAGTGCAGAAAAGGCCAAAAAAAAGCTCTAAGAACACAAGGTTTACTGAAAATTTGTACTTAATGACTTAGTGTAATGTACTTAGTGTGGCATTGTTATTGGGGGAACAAATGCCATAAACAGATAAAATGATCAGCATTTATCTTCTCTGCCATCTGATTTGTTATCTGTTACTCGTCAGGTAACATGTTGCTTTTAATATTACTCTTTAAAAGTAACAAGAGCTGTACCACTGTTTTGTTTTTTCCAACAGCTGCAGCAAAAGACTATCATGTCCATGCTAAACACTACCGCACTAGAGGGAAATGAGGTAGGTCTACTTTTACCTGTTACATAACACTGGGCTGCACCAGCCTCTCATTAAACTGCACAATGAATTGATCTTCTGCCAATATGTCCTGAAACAACAATCATCTGTTCAGTTCAGAACGAACTCCCTGAGTCATGTTGGTCATTGATACAGTGGAAGGAATTTGCTGCAGGAAACGCATTTAATCCTCCACTGCCTCCTGCATTTAATGACTTGTTTGAAGATGTTTTTACACTGGTCATATTGTCAATCATTTTAATACAACCTACATGCGATGCAGCTGATACTGATCATACAAATACATTGTCATTTTATGTTCTAGGTTTTGAGTAACAGTGTTTCCGAAGGGGACTAACGAGCGCAAAATAAAGCTTTTGATCACAGTGATTAGCTTACTGCTGACTAGTGTGAGAAGTTCAAAGGTCAAGGCCTTAACTAAGAGCTAATGATTTTTTGATGAAGCGGGTGATTCGAGTCGCTCTGCTAAAAGATGATCCGCAGTGGAACTGAACATTTAAAAAAAAAGCGGGAAATCATTTGTGTAGTTGTTTGTTTTTTTTTTTGATGGACCTGTCTGTTTCAGTTCCCAGGTTACGATGTAGAGAATGTCCTGGGGAAGGAGGTGGGCCCCCTCGCCGTTTATGTCCGAGTCATCACAAGGAAACCCGCTCTCTGGGTCGGCCTGGAAGAAATCTGCCTGTGAGGCTGTCAGAGTAAGGAGCTAATGATATCAATCCTCAGGCTTCAGCTGGCTCCAAGGATCTGCACACTAGGCCTTGGTCTGAGCCAGTTTAACCTCCTCTCCCCCCTTTGAAGGCCTCCCGACAGCCTGGGGCTGTGCTGAACTGAACAGGCTGGAAAAGACAAGGTCTTGTTTGTGTTAATGATATGTGAGCCTGTGGACCCGGAGTTGACAGCCCAAGGGTAGACCAATAGGAGGCAGCCTGTCAAACCAGCCCACGTGTTTGTTAACTGTGATCCGACTTCAGAGTAAACCTTCTGGGAATTTTCATGTGACATGAACAACCTAGTTTCTACGTCATCTACCTCTGTAAAATTATTGAATGGTGCTGATACTGTGTCAATAAAAGGTGTATTTTTGCTGACTTTTCTCACTATGTCCCGTTGTAATTTCCAACTTCGTGTGAGAACACACAAGGCAGAACTATAGCTCAACATAACCTGTTCCCTCAACACTGTGTAAAGACTACTCACAGACCAGGCAATTTTGCACCTTTTCAGCAATTTTATTATAGATTCCATAAACAAAATGTTTCAAGGTTTCATACAAACTATATAAAAGATCATGCTCTGGCTCTTATACAAAGTTTGGAATTAGAAAACATGTACCATATCAGGTATAACATCATGTAAATGCAGTGGTAAAATAATTTAATATATAGAAATTCCCACAAAAATATGGCAGCAACATCATATATTTCCAGTGCCATTATGGTAAGCTTAAAATACATCTGGTACAGATGGTAAAAAGTCTGTTGAGGTATGTCTCCTGAAGCTCAGTTCATACAAGGGGGTGACACGTGTATTTGTCACCGGCTTTCTGCACTTGTAGAACCCGCAAAGGAGGAGTTGGGTATCTGCTTGAAGAAATCTCTGAGCCCGGTGAGCTCTCTGGTTAGCTGCTCGATAGTTTTGTGTAGCCTGTCATTCTCGGCGCTCAGTTCAATCAGTTTCTGCTGCATCTCCATGTTGCGCCTCTTGGCTTTGTCCCTGCTTTTCCTCACGGCAATGTTATTCCTCTCTCGCCTCTGACGGTACTCCATGCTGTACCTGTCCACCGCCTTTTTCCCCTTTTCCCTGCCGATCTTCCGCGGAGAGGATTTGGCGGAGCTGACAGCTGAGACGGGCTCCGGGGTGGTGGGTGGAGTCGGCTGTCCCGTAGGAAGGCTGACGGAGGTCTGGGCGCAGGTCTCGATCTGGGACGGCAGGGACGAGGACATGTCGCTGTCACTCCAGTCGGACTCCTGCTTGATGGGTGCACTGAACGGTCCCTTTTCCAGGCCGCCGTCCGCTTTCCTGTCAGCAGCGTACGGGGAGCCGGCTGTCAGCTGCTGCTGCTGCTGCTGCTGCTGCTGCATGCCGCTGGGCAGCAAGGAGCTCGGCATGTTGTAGAAGTCCGTTTTCTCCTGCTTCACAGTGTTGAACAGGTCGAGGAAGAGCTCGTCGTTGCAGAGCTCCAGGTTCGGCACGGCTGTCATCGACTCAATGTACTGGCTGAAGTCGATGGCGCTCTCGTCGTCGTACATGGCAGGGGCGGTGCTCAGCTCCACCATGGTGCCGTCCTCGCCCGCACATTCGCTCCTGCTGCCCGGCTTGCAGATCCCCTGCTGGGGACCGCTCAGCTTGGTGCTCTCGTAGAAGTTAGCAGGCTCCATCGCCCAACTCATGTTGCATTGTGGAGACACGCAGTGAGAGTCCAGGCTGTATATGTCACACATGAACTCTGGTTACTCGTCCACGTGGTTTAGGAAGGAAATAAACTTGCTAAAATGTAACCCACAGATGTTACACTTCTCTGCACGCAACGCCCTGCAGCTCGCCTTGCTCTGTTTGCAGGTGTCTCTTCCCTTTGACTCTTCTGTGGAGGTGTTTGTTTTCTTTTTTTTTTTTTTTTCTTTTTTTTATCCCTGGGTTGTGACTGTCAGGGCTGTCATCGGTAATGGTGAAAAACCTGTCATGAGACCTCACTTCTCTGGGGTGCCTGTACTTTTCGCGGAGTGTTTTGTATCGTTCCCCCGCTGACGTCACACGCACCGCCCTCTCACGAGCCAGTCAAGTCGAGACGGGGTCACGTGGTGTTCGTTAACTTCCCATTTGAGGATAGAGGGGCGTGTTGACCATGCCACCCACTTTTTTTTTTTTTTTTTACTACGATTGTATGAATGGTTCGGAGTTGTTTACACAGACCGTGGGTGTTTGGGATTAAGTTGAATTCGCCGATCGTCACCAGCACCGTAAACGTCCGTCCCGAAAGTGGCCCGATGAAGTGAAGTGTTACCGGAAAAAGAACCCACACAACATAAGCACAGCAAACCCTCATGTGGGGCTGCCATCAACCTTACAGACATGCTTTCAAAATGTACATTAGTGCTAACTAGAAAGAATTAGAAACTCAGTATTACACATGCTGATGGGAAGGGGAACGTGTTGATATAACAAAACATCATAAATATAAATATAAAATGTTATATGATCATTAGTGTGGCTATCATGATGAAAATGTCCGTTAGTCCTCATCAATAATTAGCACAAGGAAAGTCAAATCATTATTTCTTTCCGCTTTAAAAGCTGGTTTTCAGTCCTAAATGAACGTCAATTAATTCTTTATGGTCAGAAAATGACAAGCACTTGCCAAACAGCAGACCATTTTGGAAATCTTGAGGTAGAATATAGAAAACACCTACTCTGCTAAAATGTTTACTCAACGTCAAAATACGCATGAGTAAAATGAAGTGGTTTTAGCTGAAGATGTAAGCTAAAGAAACCCTAAAAACACAACAAAAATGTATCTCAATACTGATGTTTTATCGCCCAGCCCTAATCATTACATTGTTTGCGTTGTCCAAGTATTTTGACACATTCAAGGGGTTTTGAGTTTAACTCAGTTATACTGTATATATAAACAAGCAGGAAACAAATTCACAGAAGGCTGCAAAAAAACCACATTGGATAACAATCTAAACAAATATGAGCAGAATGGAACTACAAAGTGTCTACAGCAAATACAAGTCAGATTGTAGCACAGTTACAATGAACTAGAATGCTTAAGGTATGGATAATATGTTATGTAGTAGACAATTTCAGGATGTGTTTTATATGTATGTCTTGATGGTATAGTACAGTTTACTTAGGGATGGTCTGTCTGAATGTGCCGTTTATTTATAACTACATAGTACCAGTCCTTATTTACAAATGCCTCCCTGACTATTGACTTACACAGTTTGTAATAGACCAGGTTGATTACAAGTGTTTATGGATACAGTATAGTCCACCACTATGATTTAATTCACATAGTTGATTTAAAAGTCTTACTCTAGGTGCGTTGGTTAATGTTCACAGTGTAAATTGAGGAGAAAGTCGGTGAATTGACACTGATTGATATGAGGGAGAAGAAATTTTTTCTGATCTTCTTATCTTTAAAAGACCACCTTAAATGGCACGAGTGTTGATACTTCTCGGAAATGCTCCTGTTTTTCCCCATAGGAAGTGGCCTGTATTTTTCCTCTCGTCTCAGTGTGTGTTTTTTTAATGGAGAGTGCGCCGCGTGGTGGTCGTTTAACACTACTGCAAGATAAAGACGCGTACAGTGTAAGTGAAACAATACTTTTGTAAAAAGAAATACATTTCAACGCAGGAAGCTGATCAATCGGTCACTTTGGATTAAAGAGACATTCGTCCACCTTCTTTACTAATTTCCACTGCATTCCCTCAGCTCATTTAAAACGAGAAATTATTAGATACGAAAAAAAAAAAAGTTTTGCTCGAGAAAGAAGTTACGAAAAATAAGATACATTTCTATAATAAATACATAAAAAAAAAAAAAAAACTTGCAATATGAGTATTAATGGAAGAGCATTTTAAAAATCGACAGTTTCAGTTCAAAATATATACACTACGAAGTGATATATCGGTCAATTTTACTGTGCTTTTTATTTTATTATATTATTTTATTATAGTATATTTTTATTTTTATTATATTGTAAATGCAATACTAAAATGATGTATCCATAACCATATTTGGCAATACATTTGTGAATACACAATAATAAAAACAAATAATACTAATAATACAAATAAACATATGAAAATATTAATCGTTAATTACTATTCATACATTCTATTACTATACGTTCACATTTATTTGCGGGAAGCAAAAAAAGTCATTTAATGTTGGACCAAACCATTTCACTTGAGGGTATTAAAATGTCGGACGGACTGCAAATGATATGTTCACGAGTTTTATATTTATTTATATTTACTCTTGAGTTTGGTGTTAAAGAAGAATAGTGTTTTGGTATATTTTTAAAACACACTTGATTAATAAAGAAAGCTCGGATGATAACAGCACAGGGGAAAGTCCAAATAAACCCCCCTCCGCAGTGAAACACTCGTCCGGAAGGAAAGGAAAATACCGGCCTGCCATTGGTCCAAAGTTCCCCGCGAAAATAACGTCATCCACAGTTTCGCGCCACATCTGCAGCACTCGGACGTACACACAAGAGGAGGTAAGATCACTTTTACTGTCGTTAAGTTCTTTTTGTCATTAAAATAGCAGTTGTTTTGACCTCATCAAACGCGTAATTACAACACGTGTTAATTTGAACACGCATGAACGTGTTTTATTTGTATGGTTACTTCTAAAGGTGTTACATCCAGTCTGTGGAAGTAGTCTAGTTACAGCTCATTGTTTCCTTAACAGCCACATGTCAAATGGTGGAAGATGTTTGATCAACACACTGAAATCCTCATGTAAAAGTGGCAAAAGACAGTAAAAAAAATACGCAAATCTGTTGCAATGTAATGCGCTCAAATATGTCAAATTAAAAACGGACGTTTTTACTAAAGAATGGGTGAACTTGCTGATGCGTAAACACATAAAGAAAATGCATAGCTGGTCAAATTATGAACTAAAAGTAGCAGTCACTTTCTTTTTACTCCAAACTATAGCTGTACACATTTATGGATTTTGCATGTTTTACATGTTATGTGTTACTTTTCCCAGTAACTACAGGAGTCAGATGAATGTAAACCTTCTATTGAGGTCTTCAAGAGTTGACACGACATGTTGTTTAGCCACCTTCATAAACTCAGATAAACTGTCAAGATTAGTGTTTGAGAGTATGCTGCAATGTTACCTTTCACGTCCTATGGCAGCCATTCCAGTTTCCACTTAGCTAAAAGGTAACCTACTTTAATTGATTTCATTGATAGATATCTAGACAACCATGTCTTCCCCAACATCGACTCCTGGAGGCCGCAAGCGTGGGAGGAACACCAACCCATCCACACGTGAGTTTTATTTATTTTTTTCCTTTGGCATAAATTCAAACGTTTTGCTTAAAAACTCCTCAAGGTTTAAAGGCCTAGAGCTCGGCAGATTGTGGATTTTTATAATAATAGTTTGGAGCAGGAAAAAGCAATCGTTGATTAATCTGCTGATGCCCCTGAAAGCAAATTTGACACTGTTGGAAATGAAGTATTTACTTGATTAGACAGTTAATTTAATGTATAGTTATGTAAGTTCTGTTGACACTGATAGTTTGCAAAGCCTCCTATCGGTCTGTCTCTGGTTTCTGTTGCTTCTGATTGTCATTTTTAGTTGATGAGTGTCCGCGTATACGTTATTAACATCTTTTCACATCCCGTGTGACCCCAGCCAGCAGCGATGGCCCCACCTCACCTCCTTCGCAGCGCCGCAGAGGACAGGACTCCTCCACCGGGGATCTGATGCCCATGCCCACTTCCCCCGCCACCGACGTGCTCAGTCCATCAGCAGCTCAGGACACGTCTCTGTTCTCCAGCCCACGTCCCTCAGGTACTGAGCTAGTTCAGTTGAAGTTGTCTGTCTTAATATGTGTACAACACTAATCTTCATCTGTATGCAGTATGCAGCAAATTTGACTGTATTAACATCATTGTGGTAAATGTCTCCTTTAATAGTCCTCCCCAATGAAGTGGACATGAGCTCCCCTCTTATGTATGGGACTCCCAGCTCCAGGGTTGAAGGGACCCCTCGCAGTGGTGTGCGTGGAACACCTGCCAGACAGCGTCCTGATCTGGGTTCAGTCCGGAAGGCTCCACAAGTCGATCTTCAGTCTGAGCTGGTCAGTCAGTGACGTGAAATACTCACAGTATTGTGCAGTTTTCATTCAGTCATCCTTTATTTAAACTCAGAATGTGTTCTGTGGGGAAGGCCTAATTTGCAATATAAGAGCACAAAAAAAACACAATTAAAAAATAAGGGCAATTCAATCATAAAATAAAAGAATAATTGCAGTCATCAAAATATAAAACGGATGAATATCTAGCTGATAAATAAAACATGATATAATGAAATTGAATTAAAACACCCTGAGGATATTTGAATGGACTTTAAAACCTTTATTCCTTTATAAGTGTTCAAAATTGCAGGTGCAGTGACTAAAACTTGAATTTCCAATCTCGGCAAAAACGGCCGACGCCTGCAACATAATACTATTAATCAAGCATGTACGATAAGAGCCCACATCAAAAGACAAAAGTGATGTAAGGGGGGAAGAGTACTGAGGGCCTTTTTAAATAATTTATTTGTTATATTTTAATGAGGTCTTACATTTTTCTGACTACAATAAGTGGAGTTAACAGTGTTCACGGTCTCTCCAGCCGAGCGCTGACGGTGCGGTGGCCAGCGAGCCAAATGCAGGCCAGAAGCTGGTCATCTGGGGAACGGATGTCAACGTGGGGACCTGCAAGGAGAAGTTTCAGGTATGACAGAAGAAAATCCCAAATGTGTGTTTCCCGACAGCCTCCGTTCTTAGTTCATAAGAGTTACTGTTTGGCGTTGCAGAGATTTCTGCAGAGGTTTATTGACCCGACCTCCACTGAAGACGAGAACGCCGGTCTGGACCTGAATGAGCCCTTGTACATGCAGAAACTGGAAGAGGTAACGTACCTGAGTGTTTCTTTCATTGTCTTGTGTAGCTTGGAGTGAAGGCTAAGTCAGGCTCATGCTGCATGTGTTAGGTCTTAACTCCCCGCCCATCTTAAACACAAATATTTCCTCTTTTTGCTCCACAGATCAGTGTTGTCGGCGATCCTGTGTTGAATGTGAATTGCCGACATGTTCAGTCATTTGATGCAGAACTTTACAGGCAGCTCATCTGCTACCCACAGGTAACATCTGTTATTTCATTTGGTGGATTACATTTTGCTTGACTCTTGTCTAAGTTACAGTCCAGAGTGATGTTTTAGGCTGTTGGTGTTGATTGTCCAGTAGCTGAATAAGTGAGTCATTTGGTCCTTTCCAGGAAGTCATCCCCACTTTTGACATGGCGGTTAACGAGCTTTTCTTTGAGCGTTTTCCTGACTCTATTCTGGAGTACCAGATCCAAGTACGCCCCTACAACGCCTTGAAAACCAGAAACATGAGGAACCTCAACCCAGAAGGTGTGTGGATTCATAACCCCAGGCTATGTCACTGAAAGCCTGCAAAGCAAAATCACACTTATTAAGACCACCGTTTGCAAGATATTCTGACCATATTTAGTGTGGGATTCATGTGAATATTGTTCATTGGTTTGATAAAATGTGAGGTATCAGCTGCCGTGTAAAGCTTCTGTGTGCTTTATGTGTTGCCTCCACAGACATCGATCAGCTGATCACCATCAGCGGCATGGTGATCCGCACCTCACAGCTCATCCCTGAGATGCAGGAGGCATTCTTCCAGTGCCATGTGTGCGCCTACAGCACTCGGGTGGAGGTGGATCGCGGGCGCATCGCTGAGCCGGCTGTGTGTCGCCACTGCAACACCACCCACAGTCTGGCCCTCATTCACAATCGCTCAGTCTTTTCAGACAAACAGATGGTGAGTGTTTGATGGAGTTGGTAATAGGGCAGATTGCTTACAGCGAATGACACCTAGTTGCCGAATATGTCAAGTGGCAATTTGTGATGTGTTGCTCCTGAGGTCATGACATCCGTTCTTTTTTTTTTTCTGGTCTATCTGAACAACAGATCAAAATTCAAGAGTCTCCTGAAGACATGCCTGCTGGTCAGACTCCAC
>JAPQRN010000010.1:13595828-13623516 GCA_037367275.1 Coranthus polyacanthus
TTTTTTTTCTGGTCTATCTGAACAACAGATCAAAATTCAAGAGTCTCCTGAAGACATGCCTGCTGGTCAGACTCCACACACAACTGTGGTCTATGCCCATAATGACCTGGTAGATAAAGTGCAGCCAGGAGACCGTGTCAACATCACCGGTAAGCTCTAGTGAAACATGGCCTGAGCTGCCACTTTTAGTATTATTCTTATAAATCATGTATGTATAATACTTAGAAGAAATGGAAAAATATTGTAATCTGAAATACTATAACCTGAGCCCCAACGGTACTCACTGCCCACTTTATGAGGTACGCCTGTTCAACTTCTCATTAACGCATATATCTAAAAGGCCAGTCACACGGCAGCAACTCGAGGCATGTAGACATTGTCAAGATGATCTGGTGAAGTTCAAACCAAGCAGCAGAATGGGGGAAGAAAGGTGGTTTCAGTGACTTTGAATGTGGCATGGTTGATGTGATTTTCACACACAACCATCTCTAGGGTTTACAGAGGATTGTCAGAAAAAAGAGAAAGTATCCTGTGAGCGGCAGTTCTCTGGGTGAAAATGCCTTTAAATGCCAGAGGTTAGAGGAGTTTTCTTTTTCCTCATGAAAGTTTTATTTCAATGACGATAACCTCGATCCTTACTTTTAAGAAGGAACCAGTCACTGGATTTTTACACGATAAACAATTAGTGAATCCTAATTGTTGTTTCACGTTTCATTAGTCTGGCTAATTAGTTTATGATTCTCTGACGAGCAGACATCCTAACGGCCCTCCACACATCCTGCAGGTATCTACAGAGCAGTGCCCATGCGTGTCAACCCACGGCAGAGCAATGTGAAGTCGGTGTACAAGACTCACATTGACGTCATCCACTTCCGCAAGACGGACGAGAAACGCCTCCACGGTTTGGATGAGGATGCCGAGCAGAAGCTTTTCACCGAGGACCGCGTGCAGACCCTGAAGGAGCTGGCAGCCAAACCAGATGTCTACGAACGCCTCTCCTCGGCCCTGGCACCGAGCATCTACGAACATGAGGACATCAAAAAGGTGTGTAAATGAGCTCAACCCAGGAGGTACTGAGGGCGTTCAGCTGCTGTTGCATTTTTACTGAGCAACATTTTTTTTCCCGAAACATCCACCTTGTTGCACTTTGAAACGCTTAAACTGTATTTCTTCATGGGACCTTTTTACAGCACATACAGTATTCTGACATGCCATGGCAGGAAAACCACCCGGTGTCGTTATTTGGCCTTCCTCAGTTATTCCCGCTGATCATCACCGTTTTGCCAAATCGTTTCCATTCACCTGTATTAAAAAAAAAAAAAAAAAACACCTGGACAAAACTATCAGGACATGTCATATTTCCATCAGTTCTCTTAATACATCCACGCTATTTTCCCATTTTCTGCTATGGTTTAATGACCCCTGAGTGGATAATTAGTGCCGCCAGCTGTTTATCTCGAAGAACTTGACTTCACATGCAATCGTCCAACCGCATTTTGATGAGCATCTGTTGAAACTGGCAGTAATTCCTTTGTATATTTCAGTTACAGGTCTTCTGTGTTCAAGTTATTTACGTCTTATCTGCCATGTGCTGTTTTTGTTTGCCAGTCTTGAAAGGCAAACAGAAAAACAGTCTGTACATACGTTAGTGTTCAGTGCCAATAAATGGCTCGTTATCATAAGGCAGATACTGACATAAACCAGAAAAAGACAATTAAATCGTTAATTGCAGCGATTTGTGCGATAGTTAATTGTCAACTATAATCTACGCCAGACCTGGCTGGTTGTTGTTGTTTTTCAAAATGCTATACACTCAAGTCATACATCATGACATTTAGTATGAACATACTATAAAGAATTGATCTGTATGGAGCTGTGTGTGTAAAACGAGTAGAGCCATCTTTTACGCTTATTGGCAACACCTGTGTTTTTCCTACAGTGACGGTTGTCAAAGTGTATTCTTTGTATTATATAAATTTCAACACAACACACAAATCTTCACTTTGGAAGGCATTTAAAAAAAAAAAAAAAAAAAAAAAACACTGTTTACGTGTGGACGAGAGGCCCAAACATAAAGACAAATGTTAGTCTTGCAGCATATCCGTATTAGTGTGAGCAGGACACGGGTCTGTCAGCTGTAGGTTGAATCATCCCAGTGATGGGCAAGTTTAATTCCTCTAACGTATTGAATATTACAGTATTTAGAGTTTACAATCTTGCTGCTGTTTACCTGTGACAAGACGACAAATAAATGAAAATATGAAATAACACGGAAATGAATCAGAGGAACATTAAGCTGAGAGTAACTGGTGAGGAAGAAGCACAGCATTAAAAGGACAGATGTGTAATTCATAACATTATTCAAGACTCCGTTACATGTTACACATCCAGAGACCTCCTAGTACAGTGTATATGATGATTCACTAATATGTGAACAGAATATTTTAGTTCCGTCTGGGATGTTGTTTTTTTAAAAAAAAAGGTGCGTTTCCCTGTATGTTGCAGGGGATCTTGCTGCAGCTCTTTGGCGGCACCCGCAAGGACTTCAGTCAGACTGGCAGGGGCCACTTCCGCGCCGACGTGAACATCCTGCTCTGCGGAGACCCCGGCACCAGCAAGTCCCAGCTGCTGCAGTACGTGTACAACCTGGTCCCCCGTGGCCAGTACACGTCAGGAAAGGGCTCCAGCGCCGTGGGTCTCACCGCCTACGTGATGAAGGATCCAGAGACCAGGCAGCTTGTCCTGCAGACCGGAGCTCTGGTGCTGAGCGACAACGGCATCTGCTGCATTGACGAGTTTGACAAGATGAGTGACAACACGCGCTCTGTGCTGCACGAGGTCATGGAGCAGCAGACTCTCTCCATTGCCAAGGTACATTTGACAACATCTACACGGGCAGATTGGAAGCTGAATTTACCAGACAAATGTGTTCTTACTTTGTGTCTTTTTTTTTTTCTTTTTTTCTCTTCTTCATCTGCAGGCTGGGATCATTTGCCAGCTGAACGCCCGTACCGCTGTTTTAGCTGCTGCCAACCCAGTCGAATCTCAGTGGAACCCCAAGAAGACCACCATTGAGAACATTCAGCTGCCTCACACGTTGCTGTCCAGGTGAATATGTGGTTGGCAGCATTTATCTGCTTTGGTCGAGAAATGGGAAAAACGGGCACAAAACTTCATGACTAGGTGTATATAACTGGCCCATTTTTGTTTAACGCATCATTTTGTGCTCCGTCAGATTCGATCTCATCTTCCTGATGCTGGATCCTCAGGATGAGGCTTACGACCGCAGGCTGGCCCACCACTTGGTGTCGCTGTACTACCAGAGCGAGGAGCAGATAGAGGAAGAGTTCCTCGACATGGCAGTGTTGAGGGACTACATTGCATATGCACGGACATACATTAATCCACGGCTGAGCGAGGAAGCCAGCCAGGCCCTCATTGAGGTTTGTATTCCCAGTGAATTCCCAGTGAATGTTAAACAGTTATTGTTTTGTCGTCAGCTGACATTGTGCGTATCGGTCTTTAGGCCTATGTGGACATGAGGAAGATAGGCAGCGGTCGAGGCATGGTGTCGGCCTACCCCAGACAGCTCGAGTCCCTGATCCGCCTGGCTGAGGCCCACGCCAAGGTGCGCTTCTCTGAAAAGGTGGAGACGATCGATGTAGAGGAGGCCAAGCGGCTGCACCGGGAGGCCCTCAAACAGTCTGCCACTGATCCCAGGACGGGATTTGTTGACATCTCAATTCTTACAACAGGTAAACAAAGAGCCCTGTGAATTTTAACTAGCTGTTTTTGATTTATTATTAAAAGTTATAGCGCCTTTTTTTTTTTTTTTTATGCAGTCTGCTCACATTAAGGTTAAACTTTTTTTGTACCATATTGAAATGCTTCAGGATTATCGAATACGATGCACAGTGTATCTGATTGCGTTGCGTTGTGTATCTCAGGTATGAGCGCCACCGCCCGCAAGCGTAAGGAGGAGATCGCCCAAGCGCTGAAGAAACTCATCCAGTCTAAGGGAAAGACCCCTGCCATGAAATACCAGCAGCTGCTCGACGACCTCAGAGGACAATCTGAAACTGTAAATATTTTAGCTTGCCTCTCACTGTACAGCTTTGTCCTTGAAGCGAAGTAAGCGCAGAAGAAAATATGCGAAAGGAAATGAGTTCTCGGATTTGGGTTTTAGTGATGCATGAGACGGTAACGCGTCACTGGATATCAGAAATGAAATCGTATGTGTTGACGTGGAAGTCTGCAGTGAAAGTATTTCAACTTCTCATAACATGTTTCCTCTTCGTCACCCTGTTTTCCAGGCCATCACAAAGGAGCTGTTTGACGAGGCACTCCGAGCCCTGGCTGACGAGGATTACTTGACGGTCACTGGAAAGACTGTTCGTCTCCTCGCCTAAGGCACACCCTACAATTATGTACAGTCCTTAATTTGAAATCCTATCCAGTGTCGACCTGTTTCTCATAACTGGGAAAGGGACGCATGATTCACAATAACCAGATGACTCATTCAGACTTTTGACGTCTTGGTGTTATGACAAAAAAAAAAAAAAAAAAACTTTTACGGGCAACTGATACAGAACATATTTAAATGCCGTTGTATGTCCTCGTTGTCTAATTCTAAGTAAAGCGCTTGTTTTGTTGTGTGTTTGTTCTGTGGTTTCAAGAGTCACTGCATCCTACATAACATGTCTGTCCTTATTTTGCGGTTGGTTATCCGGGACGTGATGCACATCTGATTCATACGTCGTAATCCCTGAGTTTATATGTACAGTGTGTTACATTTCTAAGACAAAGAAAGCTTAAGACATGTCGTTTCCTTTTTTTTTTCCCCTCCCAGATACTCGGTTACTACTCAAAAGTACTTATTGCCACAGATGACACTTCTTTTGCTCTCTCCTTGCGTTGCATCTTGCCTTGAATGCTTGTTCATAGCGATAAAATAAAAGAAAACCTTTTGAAGATGCTTGAAAAGTTTCTCCTTCCAAGTGTTTGTGCTTTGTATGTGTCCTTAATGGTTGAAAGACTTAATCTGGAATGTCTGCAGTAATTTTACTTGAGGAGATGAGAAAGGGAATCATAATTATATGTCACCTGTGGGTGGAGAAGTCCTCTGAATTAATTAATGAATGAATGGTTTAAACTGCCTGACGTTTTGCCAAAGATGGATTATCAAATTAGCAAAAAAAAACGGACATACAGGCCACACATCTCAGGAAGTGGCGTGACAGCTAATTTTGGGGGTTATATGTAATTTTTCAAAGAGATCACGACCGAAACGATCAGGTTGGAATTAGTTCATGTGCAGAGAAAACGTGAAATCCCGTAACTTCCTTATTTGAAATACTTTTAACGTCCACGCACGTTTTCCCACGGTAGGGCGACCACCATGGTAGTATTCTATAGAATTTAAGGAAAAAAAAAAAAAAAAGCCCTAAAATCGAGCCTGCCCCGACAGAGGCACGGTGAATCGTGAATAGCGTCTAAAACGGTGAGTTGACGCAGGTCTTGCAGTGCAGCGATCCGCCGGCTGATGCTGCCTTCCTGCCGTCGGTTTTGGTTTTAACCGCTGTGATGTCACAGCTCTGTGTGCTTCTGGACTCGGCTGAAGGAGATGGCCTCCTCAGGTTTGTGTGCCTTTTTAAACTAACATCTAAAGCGACAGAAAGTGGGGGGCGACGCCGGGACCGAGCTGCCACCACGGGCTAGCAAAAGTGGCGTTTTCTCACCTGAAACGTTTATGAAAGTTGCTCCGAATTACAGTTTCCTGGAAAAGACACCCGTCTCGGCGAGGCAACGGGGTTTGGAGCCACCGTGTTAGCTAACCTACGTTCGGCAAAGCGGTGCAGATAGCTTGCCACCGTGAGTTAGCTGAAATGCCTCACGGTGTTAAAGATAAATGGTAATATTGCTACCGTTATTGCTTTGGGCCACAAAGCAAACCTTGTTAGTAGTGTAATGCAAGCTACGAGTTTACTATCGTCTAAATGTTGAGCTTAGCGTTAGAATAGTAAACAACCGCAGACAGCACAAGCTAACCTAGCAAAACTTAGCGACTAGAATATTCTAACACCGCGCGGCAGTGTCAGTCCCGTTACCCTCTGATAGCTAATCATTTTGTGAAAATAACGCATTACGTTTGTACTGCCCGGACGCACTTCTTATGTTGGTTTTAGTACTGATACGCCCCGGTCAATTAGCTACATTAATGAGCGAAGGGTGGTGATTTGGTTAGCTTCTCTGTGACAAACCGCACATTGCAACAGCACAACAGTGGTGGTAACGTAGCACCGAAGGGGCCAGTCCACTGCTGCGGTCGCCAGCATTTCAATTCATTATATTATTGTCCAATTTTCGTACGATTTGCCACAGTTAGTGTAGGAATACAGCCGTGAAATGACTCCGTGGCTTCTTAATAGGCAGGCTGTTTCCCGTTATGGGGCGTGGAGCCGTAGGAACCGAACGGATCGGCATTATAGTTGGCACGCTTTGTTTCAGAAAATAGCCGGAGCCCATGCTCGCTATAGCGCTCGGCAGGAAGTGTGGTGGTTAAACTTGCCAAAATAAAATAATTTTTTGTAAGAGTAAAATAAAACGATAGCTTAAAAATCCGAAACTGATTAATTTTCTTATGCTCCACGTTTTAACAAAACAAAAAAAAAAAAAGAAAAAAGTTTGTTAGATATTCTGAAGGTGATGGTTCATTTTTAACCTAGCAAGATTTAAGTTACCAATGCCACATATTACATAACATGGGTTATTAAAAGGTCTAGGGTCGTTATATAGGGTAGTTATACTCTCAAGTTATGTTATAGTTCTTGAAATGTGCTGAGGCTGAGCTTAATTAAGTGAAATCATATATTTGACTTAAGTCTGATGCCTTTAGTCTGCAACTTAACTTATTATAAAAAGACTGCATTGCTCTTAGTAATTTTGGAAATACAGTTTTCACGAGGAGACCTGTCATTTACTCAGTTTGACAAAGATATGAAATAAACAAGACATCTTATAGTTTACAAATATATCCACCCAATAAACATCTAACAGAAAATACATCTTTGGAAATCGTTATTAAACCACCTGGATTTTTCTGTAGATATTCAATATAGCAGCCCTTCAACGTGACATTTTGATATTATGTTCTTGGAATATTAGATGTTTTGAGATTGAACATTAGATGTTCTTGTTACTTGTTATGGGGAGAAAAATGGGTGTTTGCTAATTTAAATACAGCTCATTTCATGACACATTTCACATGTCTTTGGTACAGATTTTTCACCTCATTTGCACAGAAGACAACCCTGATGGCTTTACAAGTCACATTTATGACACATGTCATGACTTCTCAATGCTTTGTCACTGTAATTATTTCTGAAGCTGTAAATTCTTTACCTTTTGTAGAAGAAGCTTCTCAAAACTGAATTGTTAGAGCACCTAAAAAAACCAAAACAAATACAGCAAGCTTACAAAGGCTGAGAAATTAGAGTCAGGTGGTTAAAATTAAGGATTGACCGATGTATTATTTTTTTTCCAGGGCTACTACTGATACCAATTATGAGTACCGGTAATCAAGGAAACAAATAATCGATATTTGGAACTGAAATACATTTTCACTGAGAAATGAAAATCTTGGTGTCAAATTTTAGAGTTTTAGAGAAACTCAGTTGATATGCCTTTTAAGCTGACTGTCAAATCAAATAAGGAAACTACAATTCACTAATATATCAACTATATTTATTGTTCACATTGAACTGAGGGATTAAGAAGTAAATAAATAGGTAATAAACCACACCCCCCTATTCAGTGTTTTTCAGTGAGAATTTAGCCAAATTAAAATGAACACATGCAATAATTAATAATTTTTTTGGTAGATTTGTGTTCAAATCATCATCTTTCTGATGAGTTTGTTTTTTAGTAAGTTATTTGATGTTATGAAAACATCTGATTGACAGTTGTAATAACCACTCATGGGCGCGAGTCTGTCGAACGCGCAGCTGAGAACCAATAAGGCGGCCGGCCAGTGCATGCGACGTCCTTGCATCTCCACATAGACTCTGGCTCCAAATTGTGTCACACGAGTAACATGGCAGGTCCCGTCCGACCATCGGATTTTGGCTTTATTTCAACACAGCAGGACACTGGAGGAAATGGCATCACGATGACCATCTTTATATACAGCCTATGGCAAATTACAGTGTCATTTGTGTTGTATGATACGACATACTGAATAAAAAGTGATTTGTGAACTGTGATTGCGGTGCCTGTTGCCTGACACCGGAGGAAGTGAAATGACCAATTTGGTGGCACAGGAAACGTAAAATATTTTCCGTCTTCTGCCACTTTCACATGGCCTTTTTTTTAAAATATATGTATGAGTGCTCTTTTCACTTCCTCTTCTGGGACTTTGTCTTCAGAATCATAATTATGTGTATATATAGACTTATGTAAGTGCAGCCCCCTTGAGCCTCCACCACTCATCAAGTCACGAGCTGTAAGTAGTTCATCATTTACACCGCCATAAGTGCTTGTCAGACTGTGTGTTAATGCCAACGTCCGAGAACATTTCCCTAGTTACCAAACACTTTGTCTGATTAGTTTTGAAAGACATTATTATCAACTCAACTGTTACGACACTGGTCATAAGATGAGTGAATGTTACCCTGAATCATTTGTTAAAAATTAGCAGTATGGGGCCATGTGCTCCAAATCTCATGACTGCTTCCTAATGGCTGTCAAGAATGATGATTTTATTTATTAAGCTTATTTTATTAAGCTGCTGTGTTGTGCAGCAGCAGATATCTCTAGTAAACAGCTTTGGGAACAGTTTGTCCAATTAGACGCAGTTTCACCCTAGTTAAAAGGGGGGGATGTGCAGTAAACTTGAGTCGCATACATAGCACATCAATCCATCATCATTGTCAGACAGTTCTGTCTTGAACATGTTTTCATGCGCCTTTAGATTCTTTACGTCTCTGTGCACTACAGGGGAATCAACATTCATAAAACTCTGATAATGGTGCCATAGTTCTGTTTAAGATAAAATTGTTAACTCAAAAGCCATTCAGGGTTTCAGGCAACCGTAATTTATAATAGCGAACACACTGTTCCTTTACTCATTGACTTGTTTTTATAATCGCTTAGTCTTTTAAAGTCAGAGCACGGCAAAAAAATATGCCTTTCACAATTTCAGTGTTAAATAATTCCTCTTTAGTTTTTGTCTTTCAAAATCTGAAACATTTTCAGTCTAAAAACAAAGAGAAAAGCACCATCTGAAACCGGAAGGTGTTTATTTCAAGCTGATGAATTCTATTTATGATTTGCCCTGAGCTTCTTTTTGTTGTCGTTGTTGTGTATTTTAGGAGTTAAAGTTCCACGCAATTTTCGCTTGTTGGAGGAGCTTGAAGAGGGACAGAAGGGCGAAGGTGATGGCACAGTCAGCTGGGGCCTGGAGGATGATGAAGACATGACTCTCACACGATGGACAGGCATGATCATTGGACCAGCAAGAGTAAGTAGAGAGAACTCCTCCGTTACAAGCGCTATGTGAAGAAAGCCCTTGTGCGTATTGTGACTAATGTAAACGTGTTTTTCCTCTTTTCTGCTTTTCAGACCAATTATGAGAACAGGATATACAGTCTGAAAGTGGAATGTGGACCTAGATACCCAGAGACAGCCCCGACTGTTAAATTTGTAACAAAAATTAGCATGAATGGGATAAATAATTCCAACGGGACGGTAAGTGTAACTGACAAGGTTATGAATGAGTGTTTCTGTGTTTTTAGAATTTGTTGGAGTCAGAAGTTGTTGTGCGTCGCAATTTTGTGACAGGCAGATGTAATGTGCAATAACTCACTGTCACGGCGCTGTCACAATGATTGATATGGTGTTTTTTTGTTTTGTCTCACAGGTGGATTCACGTAGCATACCAATATTAGCAAAATGGCAGAATTCTTATAGCATTAAAATTGTTCTTCAAGAGTTAAGGCGTCTAATGATGTCCAAAGAAAATATGAAGCTTCCACAACCACCAGAAGGACAAACCTACAGCACTTAATCGTAATGGATTGTTTTGACCCTCTGTCTTAAACCTTACTCTTAGAAATATTGTGTAAAATCATCAAGAGGCTCACTTCGCACATCAACAATATCGTCTGCAAGAGCAAGATTGGACTTTCTTATTTCATAGCTCATTCAAAAAAAAAAAAAATGTCCCTGCAGTTAAGCACTGAATAGATAGTTGAGACTACAAGACCACAGTTATCCGCCTTTTAATAAAGTTACTTTGACAATGACTTTTATGTTCAACCTGTTCCAGCTTGAGTGGGCTTGAAGAGGGAAGCATGACGCCACGCAGCGGCTGTACCAGAGTCCCAGTAGTTTTATGTTCAAATGACTGATCACTAAAGTAAACGGCAAGATGTGTGTATGAAGGCATGTTCTGTAACTAATATCTAGTCAAAGAGAAGCCACATTGAGTTTGTTAGTCAAATTTAGCAGGTTCCTTGAAATATCATGCAGATTGCTGAATATTGAACTGTGGCTGTAGTCTAAAAGTAGTGTCACAAGGTAAGAAAGATTTTTTTTATAAATATATATATATATCTGTATTTGACACGATACCAATATGTTTCTGTTCTGCAGCTCTTTGACATGTAACAGACGTTGAAGCCTGTTCTGTTCTGAAACCCTTGCATTTAACTTCTAGTGAAAATGGCAGGTGTATGAACTTGTGATTTTCTGAAATTAAAATCACTGCGAAAAAAAAAAAAAAAAAAATCCCAAGGTTGATATTTATTTACGCTCCCGAACTGAACCTACATTTCATTTTCCCACAAGAGGCTCAGCTGACGAGACGAGTCGATGGCAACCGGAGGCACGAGTCATGCATTATTTTGTGAGTGAGCTCTTGCTGTCCCTGTTGGGCCATGTAATGGAAACCAGGTTAATGAAACTGCCGGGTGACACTGCGCTGCACATATTTGATATGTGACTTGTGCTCATTAGAATAATATAATCAAAACGCCATTCATTTTATACCGTATTTCACATTCGCTGGCGTATTTATTAGCTGAACAAGTCTATTTTTGTATGATTGATGGTCCATCCAAACCTTGTTATGTTATGCACTAATTCTTCCTGCTTTAGTTCAAGAACACTTTGATATCCAGCGCGGCAGTGAGAAGCAGGGGTACTCTTCCTCATGAGAATGTGACCTTTTGTTGCTTTTCAGCTCTTTGATTATTCATAGAGTTTAATTAACCAAATGGGCATTTAAAAGGAATTCAGTGCAAATTGTCTAGACTTGATTTGGCTCTTATAATTGTGTGTTTCTTAACCTTTAGGTGTGGAAGCGTCTTTTAAATATACATTTTTACACCCTTTTCACGAAGCAGATGTTAGCAAAAACACATTGTTTCAGTGATACATAAACCTTGGTATGTGAGGAAGGGCACACCCCACTTTTGCTTCTAATTCGTATTCAGTACGGGAGTCACGATCGTCGTATTAAGGAACGATCAGTATTTGACAGACACATCCAAGCTGCCGCACCAGCAAATAACACCCAACAACATATCAGTCACATTTTTTGATTGACACTATACGTTTCATGGTTTTTCTTTTACATGCCAATCTTGTGACATTGACCAAATATTGCAAATCTGTTAATGATGGATTCAGATTTTTTTTTTTTTTTTAGAACTAACGGGCTCTTTTTATGAGCTAGAAGAGCTGTTAATGAATCGGTGTCCTCAGAAGCATTCAAGGCTTCATGACTGCGCGTGACATCTCAAAATGATGAAGTGTGGCGGCTTCCACGTTCGACCCGTGTGACCTGCTGGCCATATATCTTGCTTACTGCAGAGCCTGACTCCAGGCAGCTTGTTCAGTGTGCAGATGATCACATGTCTGACGGCCACGCTGAGTGACGATATAAAACTGTCACTGCAGAGTGGCAAGGGCTTGGTGTTGGCGATGGTTTTAAAATAGGGCTTTCAAAAACAACATTAACGAGGGCCACGTACGTAGTCTCAAGCCTGTGATTCTGAATAAACAGATTGTATTCCGAGATGCAAAGAACCACCAAGTCGTCTTGTTATGCTGTATTTCACTAAATAAGGAAATAAATTATGCTTTTGAATGAGCACAAGCGATAAAGCACCATATACACAAAAGAAAAGCATATTTTGAACGTGGATTGTGTGACTTTCTCAGGCTCTTGTACGGCATTACCATATCAAAAGTAAGTTATTAACTATTTTCAAGATACATTTGCATATGGTGAGCTTTGATGTGTGCTTGGATGCACTGCATGCCTGTTTGCGTCTAATGTCCAACCTGTTCTGTCCCCTAGAGGGCGCTCTGCGCTCATATATGTCCTTGGCTGTGCCCTGTGAAGGGGCTTCTGTTTAGAGGACATGACTTGTCTGAAAGGGGAGCGCCACTGTGATGCTTCCAGGCTCCATTTGTGCATGCTGTCATTATTCTTTAGAAAAAGTGACGTGTTTTGCAGTTTGCTGAGGGGAACTGCAGCCCGGCTGTTTGCAGGCCGTTGTGCAAAGCTCTTAGGCCAGTGTGTCCTTTTGGTGCTGTTGAGGTTGTGCACACTGGTGGATAACTGAGGCAGCAATTGTACTATAAAGCCATTAGATCCCTGAATACAAGAAATGTTTCTTATTTCAATTGATGTGAGTGTGTGTGGGTGTGAGATGACTCAGTGTTTGCTGCGGAGGATGACCTCGCTCTTCTTCGGTCTGTGCAAGACATGATTTGACTTTCTAGATGTGACAGTGTGTATATGGGGCCCAGCTTCCATCAGCTATATACTCTGTTTGCTTGTTGTTGTGTTTATTTTCCCCCAGTCCTCGGAAGTCATGAATATGAAATCAGACGTAGCTTGTGTTGCAGCCAGTTCACTCAGCACAGTCATTCCCAAATATAAAAGCCACAGCCCCAGGTTACACCAGCTTATTCTTTTATTCACCACATGTATTTCCAGAGTAGACTTTGCTGAACCTTTGCTCAGACACTTTTTGAGAATCTCATTTGAATGGATGTAGGAAATCCTTACTTGACTATTTAACCTCCAGCTCCATCAGACTAATCTGAATTTCAAAACTCGGGTACCTGCACAAAGGCACCAACTGAAGCCACACTGGGAGCTCACTGAGCTTATTACACTCAGACCACCCATTCTATTTTAGTGTCTTTATAAGCTGCCATCCGGGTAAAAATAAGAGTTATATTGCTTTGGGTTGGAAGGGACTGAAGACGAAAAGCCGGAGAGAGATGCTCAGTGATCTAAGATGGGAAGGAATGTGGTGAGGAGGACATGCGTCTCGCCTGCCGGCAGACTGCTGGAACCAGGCCTCCTCTCCCAGAGCTCTCACCTTTTGCCCTGGGGGGCCATAAGGTCACATCTTGCGTCTGTTGATACTGTAAAAAGCTTTGTCTTCTTTACGGCCAGTGAAGAGAGAATGTGTCTGTCTTCCTGACGAACTCCATTTGTTACCGTCGCGCGAGTCCTTGTCATAACTTTCACGTCCAGAGTATTAAAAAGACTATTTTAATAGACCTTTTTAATACTCAGCCTTTTTGTTGTTTCAGACTAAAAAAAAAAAAATGAAACGTAGTATAGCTGACATGTAATGAGGATGTTGCATCGTGAAGAACAACAAAAATAGTTGAGGGTGACACGGAAAAGGCCAAGACACTGATAGTAATGATAGTGGAAAGAAAAACCAATACTTACCCACATCTTTATTATCAATACCATCCCATATCAAATGATGAATTATACAAAACGAATGACCGGTTAGACTTAGGATGCAAAGTTGATGTTTCTGACCAGCCATAATTCGACTTGTCTTTCCAAATTTCCGACTCAAATGCAGTTTTTTTTTTTATGTGAAGAGGTAACTTATTCCAATCCGTGGCCTCAATGAAGTACACATGTTCATAATAACAAGTCACTACTTCATTACAATATGTCTTGTCTGGTAGGCTTATTATCACCTTATAAAGCTGATGTGACTAACGTGTTAATAAACATTTACTGATTTACACATCTGGCAGACGCGGAGCAACGGTGCCATTCATTTTAAGTTTCACGTTTAGCTGCGTAGCTGTCCAGCTTGTGAGCACTTCAATGCTGCACTAGTAGCACGTTCACTAGCTGCTAATGTTTTCTGTTCCTTGGCGCTGTGCGGGTAGTGTTTAATGAGTTTATCCTTTTTATTTAAAGAACAGGTGTCTGCTGTGGTCGAAAACTAGGCTAATTAGAGCAAACTCATGACAGCAAACTTGTATCCTTAAAACCAAAACAACAGGTTGATAGTCTGCGTAGAGCTGAGGCGAACTCCGGTGGGCTGGTAATTCACTACGGGCTACCCCTTTCACATTTGCCATAGTCATTTGATCCATTGGTAATATAACGGTATTGATTAGAGCGGCTATTCCCCAGATCTTCCAAGCATGAACAGATTGAGTTTTCAAAGCAACTCAAAACAAGAGAATTGGCAATCAGTCTCAGACTCCCTTTATCAATTAAATTAGCCTTTTCTAGCCAAAAACTTCATTCTTTTGTTCACTTTCCCCAGGCTTTTTAATGTCATGCTCGCTTCACGAACATCCCAGATAACTAATAGAGGCTTTGGCAGACAACATCTGACCATCTAGGATAATACGGCTTGAACCGATCTAGAGGGGCTAAATGAGATACTCTGTACTGTTTTTTTTTGTTGTTTTTTTTTTATGTATGTATGATTAAAAAAGAAGAAATATTTAAAAGGAAAAATCAGTAACAATAACAGTGTTTGCTTAAAGTAATTACTCACATGGATGTTTTTTTGGGGGGGCTCGGAAAACTGTGTTTCTGTTGAGTGTTTAAGTGCTGTATTTACAGTGAGATAAATGAATGACCTCCTCTCTCACTGTGAGAAAAGAGACAGATTGAAACCACATGTCTGTTGCACTGCCGGCTTCTCTGGGCTATTGACATGCACTTCACAGAGCCATTCACATTCGGATATGGCGCTGCAGCGAGCGCTCGGGGTTGTTTTTATGCTCACTGCATTTAGACTCTAAGACTCGAAGAATGACAGTCCAAAGTTGAAGGAAAGCTTTGATTTGAATCTGCTGTCGGCGTATGACGCATGGGTTGTTTTATCTGCATCATGAATTTAAAAGTCAAAGTGTCGCTTGTAACTGCACAACCTCTTCTCAGGTCAAAGTGACATAGAGCAGGGCCTTACATAAAATGTTGTAAAAAAGCACGAAGAGAGGGGGGAAAAAAAAAATGGCCAAATCGTCCGTCTGTGTACTCACTGCATTCCAGGTTATTTATACAAAGTGAAAAAACTGTGTAGACTTCATGTCTCTACTTGGTGAGAACTATTAAATTACTGGTGGATGTTTTTAATTACTTCACATAAATGTTGGAACACAACACTTCTCCAGTGTTTGGAGGAGGGGGGTCCATAATGTCTCACATGTTTAGGGAAGCACTGGCTTGCACTTAATCATGGTGGTCCCTGTGTGATTCTGGCATTGGAAATGTGGCTTTGTGAGAGAAAAGTGAGCATTCCTTCTGCTGGCGCGAGGGAGAGGAAATGGGTAATAAAACCAGGAAAAAAAAAAAAGAAAAAAAAAAAAAAAAAAACCTCGGCGGCGTGCTGGAGCCAGTGATTCTGGGATCCACTTAATTGCTCTTAAATGAAAAAGATTTTTGGCTTCCCATTTGCTGTGTTTAAAGAAAGTCAAGTCAAATCCCACATGTATACCAGCCAAGCGGTGACTTCTCATCCAGCAGTATGAGCACTAATCCCTCTCTTTCAGTGGTGCCATCGGTAATATTATTATTAATATTGAGAAAGCTGCTGTTCACGGTGAGCAAACGCCAGAGGAGGCAGAATTCAGCTCTTTGCTCATTTACTGAGGCCAGAGTTGTCACTGGGGAAGGAGGACATCAATACCAGTTTTCAGACTTTGAATGACAGAAAAAAAAAAAAAAACAACAACTAGAAGGGCACTCAGAGACTGCATACCTCTGCCAAGGCCCCACAGTCCTGTAATTCAATCAAATGGATTAACTTGCTATGTTATATGACCAAATGAATGAAGAAAAAATATCAAGGCTGAGCATATTTGAACTGTAGATACTGTATGACCATAGTAAGATACGTGTATTCAAAATATAGACTAGACATGTACGTTTGTATATTAATGTATGAAATGCTTCTCATTTCTAATAGGTTTTATTCATGGTTTGTACATGAATGTACACTGTACACATCATATGTTCTTTTATTTAATATATGACTAGAGAGGCAGTCAAACATCTTCCACAACATTATTAAACCGCACAAGCACAAATTATGTCCTATGTTTTCCTCCTTTTTGGTTCTGCCCGTTTCATGAAAATCAGCGCTGTGGTTTTTTTTTGCACAGCACTGCTAACAGACAGACAAAACGGACTGATCACGTAACTTCCCTGAGAGTTGATAAATAACTATATCTGCCGTGAAATAAGTATATCATTTGCTCCTTTGTGATGTGGAGGAAGTCTGTTATGTACATCTAGTCAGCCCCGAATTTTCAACATCATATTGCAGTGTCACATTTTCAAGAGTACAGCCTCCTCTTGAATAAAACATTTTCGCAAGTCTTTTTCATGTTACCATTATTGTCCATTTTGTTTCTGAGTGTGATGGCCGGGTGTGAAGATGCCACTCAGCGAGCCATTAAGGCCTGAAGTGCCATGCTAAGCTGTCATGTCGTGTCAGCCGTTCCTTTGTACTCATTAATTGTTGAGAGAAGTGTGTCACATCCTGTCAGGCTGACTGCTGGTGTCCCTCTGGTCACCCCTCAGTGCCCGGTGCCCGCCGGCGCTATTGTGGCAGCGATGGCTGCAGAGAAGAGAGCCGGGCCCGGCAGGATGTGAGACAATACTGGGAAGGAAGTGGATGGACTCACGGATCTGTATGTGCAGAAGCCCGGTCGGCCGAGTGTCTCAGAGAGCATTCCCCTGTGACTTCTCCTGCTTCCCCTGAGGATAGACTTTGTCATCCTCTCACCTTTTGAATGTGTGGGGAATGAGAATAAAGATGTACTCCAGTGTAGTCCCTTCTGTCACATTTCTACACTGGCTCCGGTAGATTTCACCTGCTTTTAGCAGCCAAGATGTGCTCATATTAAGACATGAAATACTAACCAAATGAAAGGTTTTAGGATACTTTTGTGTGTACTGTGAACTGCATGACTGCAGAGCCCTAGTCCCTGTGTGCTCATGTTAAAGGAATTACATAAGTTTTTTTCATGTTTTCGCAACCAGTTCCACCACATATAGCACTGATTTAGGATTCCAGCAGTGACCATTTCTGTCTGGCTTAAAACAGGCTATTACAGTGACTGTGCTATTATGGAAACACTGCGGATGAATCAATGCACAAACAGTGATGGACTACATGGCACGGATGGAGAATTAATGAAGAAGAATCTGCGGTGTCGGGATGCGGTCACAATTTGCTCCTGCTGAGTGGCTGAAATGCAGTCACACAATAAAAAAATGCAAGTCCAACCTTTTAAGGTTCTGCCTCTGGCCACTTGAAAACGTGTCTCTCAACCACAAAAGATGATGCACTGGGTTGCACTACAGACAAGCGGGGGAGCAAAAAAGATGTCCAAATATTTCCATGGCTCCTGTGGCCTTCTGCTTGCATAGTCCTGGCATGAGCTCATCTGTGTGCGGCCAGTTTGTGCTCCCTCAGCACTGTTCTTTCCCAGTCTGTAAGTATCAATGTCGAAGCTAACTAGGCATTGACAAAGTCCTCTGAGCTCCCTTCCCCGCTACCCACTAGACTGTGGCTTCACTCGGTACTGAGGGTAGAGGTTCTCATAAAGGCAGATTATATCCTTGTGTCACCTAATACTGAAAAAGTGCAGGTCATGGTCTCAGATTTGACTTAATATCTGGAACATTTAACTCTGTACAGTGGTCTTCGTCAGCCAGGACTGAGGATGATAGTACCATTTATCATCAGTTGCAATAAGGTATGCGTTCTTTGTGGTCTGTAATGTCTTTTTAAGTGAGCTTACTGTATAAAACACTCATTTCTTTAATTCCCCCTCAGTAGTTATTTTTATAAGCTCAGATCCAAGTGGAAAAAGTCGTCACAAAATGCTGAGAGGACCTTCTTTTTTTTTGAGGGGGGGGAGGTAAGCATTCTTTTCAAATCTCCCAAAGAGTGACTCTCTGTGGTATTTAACCAACGAATAAATTGACATGAAATGTATTCCTGATAATGCAAACATCGGGAACAGAGGAGCCAGAAATAACTCTCCCAGGCAAGATGTGGAAGAGATTAAGGCTGAACCAACGAAATAAGCAAGTGGAGGCAGGAGGTTGGAAAAAAAGAGGTGGGGGAGGAGGGGGGGGGAGAGGAGAGGTAAGAGGAGGTGAGGAGATGGTGTCTGCAGGGGTGAGTGTATTTGGAGGGAGACTCGGTCCATAGAGGGTGTGGAGGGTGAGTGGAGAGGCGAGAACTTCGCAGAGAGGGGGGTGGTCCTGTGAAAAGGAACTCATAAAAGTCACATTTGTTGGTGATGCATGAGGAAGTGAAGCCAGCTTTGGCACATGTGTCTGTGGTGCTAAATTAACTGTTAACACAAATAATCAAAGTGCAGGGCCCATTGAGCGCTGGCGCCAGTGAAATGAGGGGGAGAGGCTGGCTCGCTTCTCTCTGAGAAGTTGCAGCAGACTAGTGAGCTAGCAGGTGGAGGTCTACCAGGGGCTTTCACAGGATGGAAGTGCTTACAAAACAGGCTGACCAGCCCACTGACAGAGGAAAGCACCGCCGCACTCCTGCTTTCCAGCTATTGTGTGGAAGCGTGCTTCTCTTTTTAGATCTTTCTTTGTAAAGCCTGACATCTCAGTGTACCGAAGGACATGGCACCAGCAATTACCTCCCTGACTGGCTGATGATAATTAAAATGCCACTGGTGTGACCTTGATGGTTTTGTTTTTTGTCCCAGGCTGCATGCAGGAGCTCCAAACAATCAGACCTGCACTTTACAGGAGCAAACACTGTTGTCAAAATAACATTAGCTCCTTTCTGCTCTGCCTGATGAGCTATATGTCAATGCACACCTCTGGTGATATTACAACAAATTTCTGTTTGTTTGTTGAGTATTACTCTTTCGTACAACACATTCTCAGATCTACTTTCCATTACATTCTCATGTCCTTTAAGCTCCATATTTTATATCTTACATCCCTGCTACTTACTGCGTTGATCATTCATGATTTTGCTAAATCTTTTTTCTTTTGATTTCATTTATGAAAAAGTATTCAGTGTAATACTGTGAATACAGAGCTACAAGTCACCGGATCATGTGTGTGTTTGTGACGACTAAATCTTTAAAATCTCAAGATTATGGAAGAAGACTTGATACAACTTTTTTTGAAATGGGAATAAAGGAAAAAAACAAATAAAGCTGATTTAACTGATCATTTTTGTTATACACTGCCTCAGTCCCATGAACCCAGTAACATCAATGTGGGCTATAAAGTAAATAGATCAAGATGCAGTTCTGTGGGCACATCTGATGTTATTAAGTCACGCATAATATCTTTGAAGCCTTTATGCAAAATTAAACAAATGACCAGCATTTGAATTTGGGATCAAAACAGTAATCTTTGTCTTTACAAGCTCTTTTTCAGCTTCAGTTTACCTCGTGCCAAAAGCAGTCAAATCGTGAGGGGAAAATAAATACAACAATTTGGAAAAAGTAATACCCTGCAGCTTTGTGACATCAGCACAAAAGAAGCATGGCCCTTGATGCTCTCCACTTCCCATGCAGCCCACAACTGGGCCGTAGACCGAGGTTGCCTGGCGCCACAGTCATCATGTGTGTCAGTCACTTGCAAAACTCACTGTTTTCCTTAGAGGATGAGCTAAGCTCCTCCTTTAGCCCTAACGATTTATTTTAGACTCCAGCGTCCAGAGACCCCCTTTCTTGAAATCCCAGTTTATCTTGGCCATGTTGTTTCAATATGAACCAATCAGCTTAGCCTCCAGTGGAATGTCCCCTGAGACTGCTGCTTGGTTTCCCAATAGGCCCATTCATTTTGAGGACACAAGTTTAACATCTGGTTTGTATTAACGCTCCCTACAATAGCTCTCATCTTGGCTTCAGTTGCGCACTGAGACTGGGGGGCAACCATTCCCTATAGAAATATTATTTGATACCAAGATATATATATAAATATAGCTTCAAGCAGCAATGAAGGGGCCAAGCAGTTCAGCAGGGCAGAGTCACCATGGCAACTTGATCTGATCACGTTAAAAGCATTTGTGTAAGCACCGATAGCAAGTTTTATGTCAGCTGATCAAAGTTTGGGTGTAACTGAGACATGAGCTCATGTCTGGTTGGGTGGTTTGCCTTTGATTTTGATTTAAGGATGAACATTTGAAAAAAAAAAAAAAAAAAAATCTGTCCGATAACTTTTGTGAGGATTTGTGTGAAGATGATCTGTGCCAAATTTGACGAAGAGCTGACAACGTTTGTGGCCACTGAAAACTTTTTTAAATTTTTCATTAAATTCAATATGGCGGCCGCATAAAACTGGTCAACACGATCGGTTGTCATGTCCCGTCCTTGGGATCTCCCAACATGTCACCAGACAGAGCACATCAAATGGTTTTAGGGAAAGTCCGGTTTTGATTACAGCAGCCCCCAAGTCGTCAAATGATTTTGGTACAACCTCAGGAAGGGATGTCGAATCCATATGCCAAATAAATCAAACAGCTGCTGGGATATGATCTCACTTCCTATTTGGCAGCTTCACCGCTGATTTTCATTGACGCTAACAGTCAAATGGTTTTGAAAATCTAAAAATCCATCTAATCGCTTTCGTGAGGCTTGGTCAGAAGATCATCTGTAGCAAATTTGGCAAAAACTGGACAAAATGATTGGCCTGTGAACATTTTTAAAGCCTTTTGATCAAATCACATCCATTTACCAAGTTTGAGTTTGACACATCAATGTGTTGCTGAGATATGGCCTCACTGCTTGGATTTTGATTGGCTGTGACTAAAAAAAACAAAAAAACCTTAGAAATTAAAAAAAATCCATATGATAACCTTGGTGAGGCTTGATCTGAAGATTGTCGTGTTTCAGTTTTGGTGAAGATTGTACAAAAATTCTAGGAAAATCCAATATGGCAGAAATTGCTTTGAACTCACTGAACTTGAACAGCGTCTCCAACTTCGAACCACTGGCGGTGAGACATGAACCTTGGTGAAAAATATCAGGGGACTCAATGTGCCTTTTATCAAAACATTTTCCCATTTGGATCTAGGCCACGGGCAGCTATAGACTCACACACACATCCCAAGAAGAAGGGCTAGATGCACCACAACCCAATCGCTTCTATTCACTCAGTCAATATACCTACCAGGTTTCGCACAAGCAAAAACAATACCTTGCTTTGCCACTTAGCTAACAAGAATAAGAAAAGGTAGACACACAGTGGGTGCCAAGATTGGCCAAGATTGGCCACACTTTCGTAAAAATAATTGGGAGTTAAAATCATTAAAGATTTTCTCTACGTAGGAAGCAACCCCGACTTATTCTAATAAACCAATGCATGAATTTCGCTTTCCATAGTTGCCCATGAAATTCGATGTATTCAACTTGGTTGACCTTCAAATGTGTGAGAACTAGGCTTTGTGCCATTGCAGAGCGCTGTGCGGACAAATCTCTGTGATACTAGACAAGAACATTTTAATACTTTCTTAATTAGGCTCCAAGTGTATCCAGATGCACCGTTGTGGGGGGTTTGTCCTCCACGAGAACACGCCGCACCAGCAGGTGCACATCTCAGGTAAAGGCTGCTGCTCTCCAGCTCCTGATAACGGGCCCCCTTTCCCCTCCCTCCTCTCCGGGAGTATGTCCTTCTCCCTCTCTCTCTCTCTCTCTCTCTCCCTCTCTCTCTCTCTCTCCCTTTATCATCTTTACCACCCTGGAGTGCGGCGCATTGAGGCGCCTGCCAAAATGCAAGCCAAATGAAGAGCAAGAAGGGGAAGCAGGCAAGGGTGCTTTAAGTCTCTTATCTGGCTGTTATTGAAATTTCTTTAAGGAAATAATTCATTTGAAGTAACCTTCCATTAGGATGTACACAGAAAAGTGTGCTCTTTTGACCGCCGTGTTAAGGTACCATCTCTATCGCCATTATCATGTAAGCAGACAGAGAAGATTGTGTGCTTTACAATAGGCAGTTCCTGTTTAACTCAAGAGAGCCTTTAAATTGAATGAAAATGATTTATAAGCTTGCTATCTTTTTTCTCCCCCTCGCCCCCCGTCTCAAATGGCTTTCTTTGTATTCATATAATAACTCTGATGTAGTGTTTGTGTCTGCACAGTGAAGTCAACCACAGTGATCCCTCTATTTAACAGAAAACAGTCTCTTAAACGTTTATAGATAATACCAGAGAAAGTCAATTGACCTTTTTAAAAATCTTGGCAGCCTTTTTAATAATTTAGTATTTGTGCGACCAAAGAAATTGCTTTCCACTGTGGCTTTGCCTGAAAGTAACACAGCCCAGCTCACCGTGCAGCTCCTCAAATCAACATGACATGTTCACTCCAGTCTGTTTGAACAGGGTTAATCTGAACGCACAACTCCCAGATGGGACACATTTCCATATCACTGATTGTGATATAATGTTCATTCATCCAGCATCACCTCTCTGGCCGGCGTCTTACTCATTACAAGGAATGCATCATCAGGCTCTATGTGGCAGAAAGATTAAGCGTCAACAGACACATTTCACATTATGTTTACTCCCTTACGTATAGGTCTGTGTCATTCCTGTACATTATGTTCTAAATCAACTTATTTATAAAGAGGTCAACTAGACTAACTGCGAGATTTAATAAAAAAATAAAAAAAAAGTCAAAAGTACTATAATTGAATACATACATCAGTAAAGAAAAGCAAAACACGTCACAAAACACAATGTGCTTCTATGCTCATGATAAGCGGTGCCTCCTACAGTATATGAGAGTGGATGTCAAGGTCACTAATTCACAGGCAGTAACTTTGTGTCTGACTTCATATTAAATCCTGGCTTTGCTCAGCGCATGGCGTCTCTCTGAAGCCCAAACATCTCGACCTCTGACCTCTTGTGGGGGTTCAGTTTACAGCCCGAGTTAACAGTGCTGATAGCACGCTGAGAACCTGCCCATTTGATCCACGAGACTGCTTTACAACCACTGTCATTCCAGTAGATTATGGCAAAAAAAAGGAAAAAAAAAGGAAAGCTCATTTATAATGTTGCAGATAACCACGTTCTTCATCCATTCCCGTGAATCCATATTGATACGCAGGCTTTAACGGAAAGAATGGGAACGCAGCAACACAAGAACTACTTCATGAACCAGATTTGTGCGAATTCATATGGAGTTATTCTAGATTTGAGTGCTCGGTAAACCATCTGGTAATTATGGGAAAGAGAAGCTTCTAGAGACCAAAAATTTAAACAGTCATTTTTAGTGTTTTACATAAGACAGGGCGGTGTATCGCGTAAACAACTCTCTGGGATCTTTTTTACTTTTTACATTTAAGCAAGTGGAATTTCCTGGTAAATAATCAGCTTAAAGCTCAATAAAAAAAAAATACAAAAGCATGCGCATTTATAGTCTGACATATCTCATCTAAAGGTCCCATTTCTAGCCTTTTCCAGCGCATTTATACACATCTCATGGTGTTCTTTACTGGGTAGAGTATACAAAGTTACTTTCTTTTAATGTAATCTTCATGTCTAAAGCTGGGGACAGACCTGAAGACTTGCTGAAACCTACAAAGACTTGACAAACCACACATTATGACTGTTTCCATTGAGAGTCATAGGCTTTTCTTTTAGTCTGACAGCTTGGTGTAGATCACACCCTCCGTCTCTGGAGCCAGATGCAAATCCCTTCCTTCATCTATTTGTCTCCAATAAGACTCGTTCAGTGGCATTACTCATTTAACATCAATGCTTTTACACGTTTTAGTCAACGTCCTCCCTCAGAACGTACACTTTGAACTTCTGCTGACATTCAGGCCTCCACTGTTTTTCCAGTCATTTCAGTTCAGTGAACAACATGTGAGATCAAGGTTATCTTATTGTCGAGGGCTGATTCTGTGCAGACCTTTCAAATCTAAATATGTTTTGTTTCAGCTAAGCCCTAAACAAAAGGCAAATGTAGATGTGAAAAGGATCAGATGAATTTGAAATCTACTTTCATTGCAAGGTTTGTTTGGATGTCGGAACTTACCGACAGCGCACGAAAGCACCATACTGGAATGAAAACCAGTCTATGTATACAGTTGTATTACTGTGCAACAATGGCATAACAGTCACAAAAAAACAGAGCGAACTTAGCGTCTGATCAGATCAGATTTTTTTTTTTTAAACCTCTGCAAGTTCATTTTACTGCATGTAAACAAATACCTGTCCTGGGGGAGGGGTGGAACTCAGAAACCTGTAAGGGTTTGGAAGTTTTACAAAATGGTCAGCAGAATGTAAAGCACTTGTGACATACTGTGAATCCACAAAATTATGCAAAGCCAACATCGTGACCTTTTGAGTACAACTGAAGAGCAGCTTAAGTAGGCCTATGTAAAAGGTCAGAAAAAAAGTTTTTTTGCTGTGCAAAACGGAAAAACACAAGATTCAGTGAATGATGACACACTGTAGCAGAATTTAAAATAACAACACTGTGAAATTGATGTCACTGTACACTGAAGCTTGAATATTCTGTCAGATTTTCCTAAGACACAAACAGAACCCAGCAGTGAATTCAGAATAATGTGAGACACTGATGCAACAGCTGATGTGCGACACTGAACCTATGTCATGTTGATGATTTAAAAGAGTTTTTTAAAAACTCGAAACTGTGAGTGCAACAGCATGGCATAACTTGCACTCGATGGATGAATGCAAGTGGAATGGAATCCATTTTATCAGCTACTTAAACCCAGTGCTGATCCGGGGTCAGTTCTGGTATCCTCTTAGTTAAAGCTTTGTTTCCAAAAGCTGATATCACTTTATTTTCAGGCTCGCTTTAATCCTCTTAATTAAAACAGAAAAGGATGACGATGCGGCGTTGTCTCACTCAGGTTGTTTCACAGACTTGTCCAAAATAGCTCAATATCTTCAATTTGATGTCACAAGCTTACAGCTGAGGACACAAGACGCATTTCTTCTAAAATTGCAGCAATAACATACTTTTAGACTTTTTAAAACGTTTTCTAGGTCGAGAACACTTCTGAGTCAGACTGTAAGTTTGCTTGTTTTTGCTTGTTGCTATTAATCAATTGCAGTCAAAATGATTAATGCATGGTTTTTAACTGAAAGCGCCGATAACATAATGGTCAATAGCTGTTTTTTTAGTCTATGTTCCACTTGCTGATATTGAATATTTTAACTGAGTTATGAATCAAAAGTATGCCAAGTTCACATTATGTAACCACACCTCAATGTATGACATGGCCAAAAAAAATTAAACAAAACAAAATTAAATCGCTGCTCCTTCACTACGAGTGTGAGTACAAGGCTAACAGTGGGATGATGCTGTTTTTTTGGGTGATTTAACTTATTTAAACTGATAGCATAATATTTGTGCCCTGTATGGACACACACAACATTTCTGCATTTTTTTGGCCACAAGGGCAAAAAAAAAAAAAAAAAAAGGGAAAAAAAAAAAGAAAAAAAACTTTCAAACTTTAATGCTACCACAACTTTTCTGAGCAGAACACACGCAGATAAATTTTACAGCAGGTCAGCTTGTGATGCGGTATTTGAAAGCAGGCTCAGCGTTAATCTTTTATAAATGATGGAATATAAAACCATAGCCATATATCAGAGAAAACATAACGCTGATTAGCGTTATGATACTGACTGGAAATCCTACACGTACTCAACAAGGGTCTGTACAGCAGCACCGACACGGCAACTGCAATTTAGTTGACTCCTGTGTGATCTTTCAAAAGTACAGCTATATCTGGTTTAAAAGTGTTCGTAACACTATGAGTCCAGTTTTGCTTTGGTGTACAAGTTCTAACAAAACGCCTTTGATTACATAACCTCTGCTCTCAGTGGTGCAGCTCCACAAAATATCAAATAAAACAGATAAGCGCTGTGGCCGTCTGGTTTATGGATTTGGTAGTCAGTGGTCCGTATCTTCCCATGACTAAAATATGCTTTTGACATAAAATTGCAAAGATAATTTAAACTGATATTTAGTGGTGACATTACATAACATCTTTGATGCTGACTTCTAGTGGCGCCTAACAAAACAATCTGTGTATTTTGAGAAAAACACCAAATCTAATAGAGACCATAAAGTGAAAATAAAGGATCCCTTGTGATCAAACAATGCTTTGTCAGACTGCAGCTAATAAGCAGTAAGTGTCCATTAATAGAGCTCCACGTTAACTACCTTATCCCAGACTCTTTTACTACACGTTTATTTCCCAATTAGCTGTAATCCTCTGAATGGCTGGCAGAGGATCTTGGTAGCCTCCCTGAAACAGGCCACAATTAGATGCATTGTGCCGAATTAACATTGTGGAGCCTGAAGTCCCGCTCCTGTGAAGGGTAGTGTTTTATTTGTCACCTGGGAGCACGGCTCTGAGGCCAGGTCACAGCTCCGCACAGCGGGGACCCTGTAAATCGCCTGTTGCTGCCGCCGAGGCTGACCTGCAACAGGGCCGCCATTCAACCATCTTGTGTGGAATGTCTCTAGCACCAGTGGGGGGGCTGAACGGAAGTTAGATGTGGTTTAAAGGGAACAGACGGATGAACCGTGTGCGGACAGTGTTTCCTTTGAAAAGCCATTCAAAGAATCCTTTGACAGCAACTGTGTCAGCTGATTATAAGTGCTTTGACTTTTTCCTCTGTGGTGTCTAATGTGTAGAACATCTCACGCTGCAATTAAATGTTGTATTGTCTGCTTTTGTTGTAAAAGGGCCAGAGTGATGAAACTCACTTTAAACATGATGAAACCGTGTGTAAAGGAGAAATCATAAAAGCAGTATATATTAAAACTTATACTTATTATTGTCATTATCATCATTATTATTAGTAGTAGTATCTCCGTCAAGGAGATTATGTGACTGCAAAAAAAAATACTGCATTTCTCTCGAAACTTTGTGGAAGGGTAAGGCAGACAAAGTGGTGTAGCTCTGGTGCTACTTACTGATTTTACCATGGAACAAACAAGTAGCTCACAGTTCTTATCAATATGAGTCACTGGTGGCAGCAAAGGGAACAGACAAAGAGATTAGAGCTGCCTTTACCAAACTTTGTGGGTTTATGGATCTCGGGGCTGTTTTTACTGGGTCAAGTAAAATACATAACAATAATATGACATGTGAATTCATTTTCCTAATTACAATAGGAGGAGAGCGTTCTCTGGAAGAATTTATAAATGTTGACCGTAACAAAGCCGCGAGAAACGCAGAGGAGAGGCCTTAGTCATAAAAGAAGCAACAAGAAGAAAACGATATAAAATGGCGTGAATGTTGCAACAAGTTGAGAACAATGTAAAAGGAGTCTTTCATGGTATGCTTTTGTAAATTTGTTTCCCGACGAGGCACAGCATTTATCTTTTGGGCCTTGAGTTGAAAAAA
>JAPQRN010000010.1:13627609-13660278 GCA_037367275.1 Coranthus polyacanthus
CCCAGGGGCCTCATGGGAGCTCAGCAGTACAAATTTCCGTTTATACCAGTGGCTGGGGCTGACGACACCGCAGCGCTCTACCCCACAGATTGACGAGCCCTCAGATGCCGATTTACTGTACATGGCAGCCACTCTGGAGCCGCCGCACATCTGGAGTGGAGTACGCTTACTGAAAAACAGGGGCCAACCTTGGCCCAAACAAGTGTAGCGGAGCAAAACCGATGAAAGGCAGCCCCCCCCCCCCTCACACATCCTCAAAACCTTCTCTCCCCTCATCTCCCCCCGTCTCCAGAGCCCAGATCTCTCAAGCTATTACAAAGACCTTGGAAGGGCTGGATTCTGTAAACAAAAACTTGAGAGAGGCATTAAGAGACATGCTGGAGCTAATGATGTGATCGTGGTGGGAATGTCTTTAACAGAGCTGCTGAAATCTCCACTTTCAAAGTGTGACTGTGTGTGTGTGTACGTGTGTGTCACATCGAACACAGTCAATCTGTGGCAAACCTTCAACATTGACAAAGTTTAGAATAGTTGCAAAAGTGACAACTTTAGAAAGATGAAAGAGGGGGATTTGAATTATACATAGATTATATGTGACACATTCATTTTTCTTGCATTTCCTGAAGATTCCTTTTATTTGGCTTTTAGACTAAAAATACATTAAAAAAAATAACATTAAGGGACGTGAAAACATAAAAAATTAGATGTCTCAGAGGTTGAAAATGATTTCACAAACTGACATGGCATCCAAAAACAACACAGGAAAGCAGTTGGCTTCCTGTAGGGACCTCATATTTTGTAATCTCATCTTTTGCGATCCACAGCTGACATTGTTCCCCATAAGAAGGAAAGGTTTCATAAAGCTGGGGCAGAGCCAGGGCAGGAAAAAGACTGTAAAATGTCAAATATCACTCCACAAAAAGCAGAAGTGAAGTCAGTAACTGTCGCCTTTTTTTTTTTTTTTTTAAGACGCAGAACTGACAATAATCATATAGGTTTTGTTGCTGTTGTCAGAACGTCATCGTTGTTATATTCTCGTGTTTAAAACGTTAAAAAAAAAAAAAAGGAAAAAAAAAAAAGGACTCGGCTCAGTTTTCAAAATGTGTTCAACATCCTGCCTGTATTACTCTCAGATCTGGTTGTTACTGAGCTTAACCACAGAGACGGCGTCAGGAGTCTCTCCTGTTCACCATATTGAAAGTGTGTTACTGTGTGTTTGAGAGAGTGTCGGTGCGTCTGTGTGTGTGTGTGTGTGTGTGTGTGTGAGGTAAAAAGTGTCAAGGAATTCATTGTCTGTTCTCCACCTGTTATTATTCTGGTCCCAATCAACCTGCTAGCCAGTCTGGAGCCAGTGGCCATCTGGAAACACTGCTCTGTTTATAAACTTGGCAAGGATCAGCACTCCGGGGCTCTGACCTCCCACACAAATCTGGAAACAATTAGAGCAAGACAGTCTGGCTGATTACTGCGAAAGGGCCCAGCGTGGATCCCACTGACGGCTGTGGGGACGCCAGACCCTTGTTAGAGAAAATGCAAACTCAGTACTACACGAAAACCATCGCGCTACGAACACACACACACACACACACTTACACTTTCATGATTATGCAGCCTTTTCATCTGCAGTCTCTATTTTTGTATTTATGGTCTTTTTTTTTTTTTTTTTTTTTTTTCCACAGATGGATGGATACACGCAACCACCCACATGCACAAACAAATGAAATTTATTGATCTTTTTTTGCATTGTTCATGGAATGACTTGTGCCCCACATTTATTTAAGGAAACGGGCTCTCGTAACCTCTGTCCACATGTTGATTCATGCTCATGAAAACTGCCAACCTAAAATCTAAATTTAGAAGCCTTGTGAAAGAAAACAATAAATGGAAAAGGGAAAAAAAAAATAAAATAAATGCGACATTTTCTTGTAAGGTCTTGCTATAAATAACCTTTATAAATCTCACATCCATTGTAACCCCACTCTTCTCATGCTTGGGTAATACCAAATACTTCAGAGACTGGGATTCAAAGGCAACTGAGATTGGTGACAGCTCAGAAAAAAGGGGTTTCCCTTGTGAAAAGCGGGAAGTGACATGGAGGTCACACAAGATCATGGCTATTGATTGGTTATTGATTGTTTGTTGGCATCGCTGCGATCCGTCCAGCCTCCTCTGAGTCAGGACAGAGTTTGTGCTGACATGTCATGTTGCCGCTCATAATTAACAAACGAGCGCTTGAGTTTATGTAAACATTTGATTAATCACACATTTACATGGATTCAGTTAATTAGTATTCCTTCTGTATGTAATTTATGCATATTGAAGCAAACAAAAAAGACTGACAGAACAAAAAGTCCTCCCTAGTTGTGATGTGATAAATTGATCCCTGCGCAGTGATCCGGCCTCAAAATTAATAAAATCGCCAAAAGATGAATTAACGGCACATATTTTTCCTGTTAGAAAGGTCCTATTCATTTCTCACGCAGTATTCAGATAGATCCGAACCAACATAAAAGCCCCAAAAGCTTGATTGTGCAGGGATCTGATTATAAATACCCAGCTCATATTCATCACTGGCAAATATCAAAGTCATGCATCATGTAATGAAAACCTATACGATTCACGTTTTGTTGGTGGTATTTGTCCAGCACTTTCAGTCTCACTGATTACTAGCTGTTATCAAATTATTAATATCATATATTTTGCCATTAAAGCAGCCTCCTGCACTCCCACAAATGAAGAATTCCATATATGGAATAAGAGTCTAAAGTACTGTCCCCGCTCTTTTTTTGGAGAGCCAGTAATTAGGAGGATAATGAATCAAGATGATAATAATAATGATGGTGAATAATTGCTCTGCCCATTTCTCTCTCTCATTTTCTCCCTCTCGGCGTCCCTCCTTTTCTCTCTCTCTCACACATTCTGTCTTTTACAAGGATTTATGGTATTCTGTAGCACAGAGCATGTGAATAAAGCAGGAGGGGCTGCTTTTAATAAGCAAAGATTATAGGAAATGGGCCCGAAGCCCAATAGAACATTTCCAGCTGGAAGTCCAGCCTCTGTTCTAGCAGGAGTGCAGCTCACCAGCTAGAGTTTAACAAGCAGGGAGATGAAGATTGAACACAGATACTGCATTACATTTCGCTTTCCCAATTGTGTTACATATGTTGTTTTCAGAGCGCCGATCCCACGCTATGTTTTCTGCTTGTGCTATGCATATACAGGCCTCGTAGTGTTTTAACCACTCCATTTACATAAAACACTGTTAATTTCAGCAGCTTAGTTAATGCGCTGTCATCCTAACAATAAATACTTGTGACATATCTCAACTTAAAAGTCAGAGAGAAAAGCTTGAGCTTTCTGGAGCAGTTTTAATAATGTCAAGTGACTTATGAATCACTGTCACTTTGATAACGTGACATGGATTCAGAAGTTAGTAATAGCACAGTGAATCATCGCAGTGCTGCAATACCCACTTCCCCATACAACAAAACCTTAAAACTCTTCAATATCCACAGCAGCCGTTCTCAAACTCAGGGACACAGATTTATGAATGGGGGGAGGGGAGCTAAATATAAATGATGCACATATAGATGAATACAAACATAAATACCGATTCTGCACCGCTAGCAAAGCTTGGATGCGGTTGTGAAAGGACAGTCAGTTAAATGTAATGCGGGCAATGAATCTACACCAAATGTCACAGCTACCAAAATAAAGACATGAAAATATGACGAGGCGTATCTCGGCCTCGGCTTCACCAGTGCAACAGAAACCACAGTGAGTTGCGTGTCTCCAAATGTTAACTCCTGACGGGATGGAACTGAACTAGACGCCACTAGAAGTGTCATTCTAGCAGAGCAAATGCTCACGTTTATGTTGGAGTCGGTAAGCATGCCATTTTTGGGACAATTTCGGGAAAATCGGTTCAAAGCAATGAACACTGTTATACAGTAAAAGTTTAGAAAATGCACGTGCGGCGTCACGCGTGATATTTGGTGGCATCTGGTTGTGAAGTTATAAATTGCAGCTAATTGAGTAATCCACGCCTCACCCTCCCCTACGGTGGCCGCTAAAAACATGAAAGGCCCTCATTAGAGCCAGCATTTAGTTTGTCCATTCCGGGCTTTTTATTTAAGGGTACGACTCTGGTCCACACTCAAACACAGTAGGTGGAACGAATGCACCTTAACACTGGATGCCAAGGCAGAGTTTGTGGAGGTTACTCACTCTCTCTGAAGATAGAAGCGACTCATTCTAAGGTGATAATTCTTATTTTGTACACAAATGAAAGCATAACTATGAATATTATGTCCAATTAGACCCCCCCGCTAAACCTTTGATGTTACCATTCTAAAAATGACTTGTTCCTTATGTAGTTTTTTTCAGCAAGATTTCACACACCAAAGTTACTGTTCTGTAGTAATTACAGGCAATGTCTCAAATAAATTAGGAATTTCCGAGCAAATTATGTGCATAAGAGTGTGTTTTTATGTGGGCGAATGTAGGTGGGGGGCCTTTAAAATATCTTTAGAGATTTGGAGTCACAGATCTACAGTAAGCCTTTTGTGTGATTAGCTATCAATTTTTCCCACTTGGTTCTACATCTAAAATTAGACACCATGCTTCTGCCAAGGAAATTTGGTCACATGAATGGCAAAGAGCACATGTTGTCTTCACTCAACCCTTCTACTTTTGGGAAACTACAAATGTGGAACAGAAAAAGAGTGAAAACAAAATTCTGACGGGGCAGCGTCTGGTGCCTGGAGCTGGGGTATTTTTGACGTACCAGAGGAAGAGCAAGGGCAGTGTCCTTCCTGGTTTTCTACAGCTTCCTGTACAAACTGGAATTTGATTCAGAGCCACTTGTTACATTTGCGCCCAATGCCATTGTTTCACTGACCATTGATCTTTGGAGATTTGCATCCGCTGACAGCATGGCCCTCCTGACTAATCCACCTCCCTGCGTCGATAATTATCATCACTAATAACCATGTGAATCATTGCTTGTGGCACTCAGCGTGCCTTGCAGCCAGACAGTCTCGACACTACGGTTTCAACTGTTTTCCAGTCACATGCAGTACTGTGGGGGAAAAGTCTGCCAGGTTTGACGTGAAACGTTATCAGCGAGCTTCTCTGCTCATCAGTCTCACACAGAGTCACTAAACACATCACAGCCGTGGTTGTGGGGTGATTGCTCTTAATTAAAAACCTTGATTCTGTGTGCAAGAAGCAATTTCTGCAGAATTCCCCACATTAATTTCACCTTTTCTCATCAACATGCGGCTCTGACCAACCTAACGCCAGTGTGTGTGTACAAACAACACGCGCTCATTAGAATGAATGAACACACCTGTCTGTTTAAGGTGTTCCCTGCAGGTGATGATGCACTGCAGCTCTGCTCCAGCTGGTGGCAACAGGCCCTTATCTCATCAGGTGCAGTAACCACCTTCCTCTGCTACACGCTGCAGGTCTCTGAGTCATACAAGGTCCTCTTTTTAGTCGACTACAGGCAATATGACAGCGTTAAATGTTCCTCTGTGCATAAGCATTTCATTAGCCTTAAACTGTTTTTTCATTGCGTTTTATGAATAGGGACGAAACAAAGTTACTGTAATGACTTCGGTTCATTAATTTAACCGCAGATTAGGTATCGAAAAAAGAGCCTCATTACAGCAATGTTGCTTATATTTTATGATCAAAGTTTTTTTGACGCTGGGTATTGCTGCGTATTTCCATTAAACCTAATGAATATTCCACAAAACAGTGCAGTTTTAACAAGCAATTCAGCACTGCCTTGAATGACACTCACGTAGAAAGAATTGCTGAAATGTCCAGTCAGGTAAAGTTTGTAGCTGATCTGACAAGCTCCTGGAAATCCAGCAGGTCTGTGTCACCTGGATTTGACAAGCTGCTGCAGTGTTTTCTGGAGCTCAGCATTCAGGATTTTGACTGTTCAGTCGGTAAGGATTTACTTCTCCAATTTATCCCTTAAATATAATTAGAACTGCAACACAACGCGTTTGCAAACCATCGGATGAAGGACAGATTTTACATAGCATTAGTTTGTACATGTCAGAGTAGAAAAAAGCACAGATGTTTATAACCACTAACTATGGTTCTATTCTATTCAAGTGTCACAGAAAACCAAGGCCCTGAAACTGAAGCAACTAAATGAATGCAGCCATCATTCACATTTGTGTTTTTTCTGCTGTGAATGAAAAAGGCCTGTTACTGATAACTCTGGCTTCAGGATGCTGCGGATGAAACGCTGAGGTGGAAAGTAACTACGTACATTTACAGACAAACTCTACTTAACTACAATTTGGTGGAGATGCTTGAGATTTACTGGCTGGAATATATTTTCTTGTACTTTACCGGTACTCGCTGCTTTCTGGAGGAAAACATGTCTATCTATATGTGTATTTGAAGGTTATTAGGAGGATGAAAGAACATACAGAGAAAAAAAAACCCCAATTCTCTCGATTAAGATAGCCAACAGTGTATAAAGTAGTTGAAATTAACTTCACATTGACCCGCTGTAACCATATATTCTCACTTTAATTAAGTTAAGCTATAGATGAAGGACATTTGCTTGTAACTGGGATGAGGTATTGCTTATACTGAGGTCTTGCTGCTTATTCTTAAGTAGAAAATCTTAATACTTCTTGTGATGTTGTCTGTTATACAAATGGAAAGACCTTCATCTGCACAAACCCAATACACTGAATAGAAATGAGAGAAGAGGGGGGGGGGGCTTTCCTGGCACAGTTCCATATCACCCATCATACATATGGACGCAGATTTGTCTTATTACATAAATGGATATGGAGCTCCACTTGACCTATTTACTTACTTATGTTTATCTTTATTCCTGAGATGTTACCGTTGGGTTTTTCATCCCCCTAAAATCAAAACTAAAAAAAAAAGAGGAAAAAAAAGTACACAGGTTAAACAAAATGATCACATTTAAATGGAAATAAATTTGGCTCCGAAATGATCCGTAGCAGGACACCACAGCAGGAGGATAAGTCTATTAAAAAAAAAAAAAAAAAAGAGAGAAAAGGCCCTGATCTGACACTGTGCATGGGAAGATTTGAAAAGTAGACAAATGAACCGCAGGGATCAAGACAGAATTGCATTCAGCAGAGCAGGGCAAAAATGTTGCGAAACGGCCGAGAATTACAATGAGAAAAGCGTCGAGGCAGAGACAAGCACGAGCGAGGGAGACCAGAGCGGCCAAATACACTTGTTATCAAGTCAAGTCAAAAAGGATTCAGCAGAGCATGCTGGGCTGAGCTAATGCAGCCGAGCGGCGATGCACTCTGTTATGTCCAGAGGAATCCTGTAGGTGGAGTGGATCCTTCTTCCTTCCTTCCATGTTCCCACCAAGCATGATCATCAGTCCACCGCATAAAAGACACCGACCTGCCTGCCTGTGATCATCAGTCGTCCAGGTTATTGCCTGAGAATACCGAACCCTGCACAGTCACACTAGCAAGTCTCGGTGATTAATGTTTCAATTAAAGAAAGGCAAATGAGAAAAGGTTAGTGAGTGGATGCAGGGAGTGGGCATTATTATTGGGAACATTTTCTATTTGATTATATTGGATGGGAGTTGAGGAAAGTTCCTCTCATAGCTCAAACAACCCCTGGACAGCTGGAATGAGAGTGGAAAAAAAAAGAGCATAGTTAAATGTCAGGATATAAATATTAGGAAAGTGGGGAATCTACAGCAGCTATGAAATAGTCTTATAAATGTTTATTAGATTAAATGTTTTAGCTCAGATGTAGGAAAGATACTGCTTTGGCCCTGGTCTGAATTAGTTTTTTTTAGGGCTATTTTAGGGTTTTCTGCACGGAGCCAGCTGGCGATGGACGCTGTAGAGGAAGCAGGTGTTTCAGATTTGAGTGGCAGGTGGTGATCTATGCAGATCTATGCAGCCAGAGTCAGCCACCGGATAAATCCATAATTTCTTATTACAGCGTGCTCGAATCCAAAACAACAACTGGCTCATTACGAGCGCCTTCTGTATTTGAGTTTTATTTTACTGGACGTATGAACGGGAATTGAAATCTACCCTTCCAAATGCGGTTCAAAGACACTTAAAGATAGCGCAAACATATGATTTTGCACTAAATTTTTCAGCTCAGACATGAATAAAACAACCAGGCTGTTTCATAGCAGGTGACACCGATTTTCCATTTACACCCTTCAATAAAAACCGGACAACCACAGCATATAATCCTTGTTTGGGAAATCAATCCCAACCTTGTCCTGAAGCTATGATCTCTAAACACTAGTTCTAGAAGTATTTACTAAAACAGTGGTGGCTTCTGGCTGCATGTTTTAACCTGCATGCTGTGCTCAGATTCACAGCAGCAGCAGCAGTGGAATGCAGAGCTTTTCTACTTGCTTGGGGTGGTGCTGTCGCTCCCACTGTCGGTCTATCATTATGTCGGAGTTGACACAAACATACACATACGTGCAGGCGCGCACATGCACACGTAAACATGTGTACACAAAAACTGCAAGGTATTTCATTGTGCACTCCCAGCAAGTATTTCAGGGATGCGGCTTGAGCACTAGCGGAGATTGGGGGATGCAAGATTTTCCACCATTTTCCACATTGTGATGTTACTGAATGATAGAAATCAACATTCAAAAAGCTTTGGAAAGTGTTTTCACATAAATTATGGATGACTTCGGATGTTGTGTCAACATTCATTCATTGTACTTCCAGACCACAAGCAAAATGTATTCATCGAAATGTTAGCTGTGCTCCATACACGACATCCTTTGAGCCATTCACACGCATGTGCACGCGCACGCGCACACGCACACGCACACACACGCGCGCGCGCACACACACACACACACACACCAGCAATGCATTAGGATGGTGATCACACCTGTACTCTGTATCTCAGAAGCTCCAATGATCAATGAGACTATGAGATGAAAAGGAGAGGGGAGAGGATTCTTGTTGTGGTACAGAAAGTGATTCCAATCAATTTGAGGAGAGATACACGTTGCTCTGCTGAAAATGTGGACTATTACAATCCTGCTTCAAATGACAGCTGATCTCTCTCAGAAGCTTGGGAAAAAAAAAAAGGAAGAAAAAAACCCCAAAAAAAAAAAGAGAAGATTTTGAACTCCCTCGCTCCTGTGTAAAGTTCGAAACCCTTTTGAATGCTTGAACAAAACCTTTTTTTTCCCCCACACATCACACAAAAGAGTGGACAACAAAAAAGAGTTGTTGAGAAGCGCTTATATAATCCTGTCGTGTGCTTCTGTGGGTATCTACATAAAGTGTGAGCATGAGTTTGCGCTGACGTGATCGTTCTGACAGAGTTTGACTGGCGCTGAAGGCATTAAACTGACAGACCAACAGTGTGTCTCCTTCAGAACAGGTAATCCACCTCACAGGTCACCATCTCTGGATCTCACGGGGGGCAATCTGACTTTGCTGTGTGTGTTTCCTGTACTTTAGCGTGATGAGGTGAGAGAAGCAGCAGATTATATGACCTCACATTCACTCACAAGCCTGAAGACACAGGTGGGTGAAATACATGCACGGTGATTACCGTGACTGCAGTTTCTTCTCTGGTGAAAATGGAAATGTATTTTGGAAATGTATTTTTAGACTTAATTTGCTGCGGTTCGTAGTAGGCGTCTTAACCTGTATAAGCTACTAGGGTCCCACATCATTTTTTATGCAAAGCATCAGACTGAAAATACAAGGACTAAGAGAGAGGAAGGGGAAATGCAGCCAGGACACCATGTGGATTTGAACCAAGGGCGCTGCATTGTCAGCACCCTAAACTACTCAAACACTCTGACACCTCAATACTTTTACATGGCAACACTTCACAATGAGGGTACATTAATTAACATTAGTTAATGCAGTAATACACCTAACACAGGTAACTATTATGTCTAGTAATCATTTACTAACCGGGTTCATGTTAACTAAGGTATGCATATATGCTTTATTTAACGCAATTAACATTAGTTAAGACAGTAATGTTGCTTTTCCGCTGATGGTATTAGCTCGCCTCGCCTCAACTCACCTCGACTTGACTCGACTTGGCTCGGTTTTGGCACCAGCACGTTGCATTTCCACCAGAGGTATATGACTCCCTCAGTGTGGCTGGTCGTCACAGCAACACACCGTAAACTACTGTGACGTCCTCTTCAGCGCGACGGCAGCTACGATCGGCGCAACAGCAGAGGAGGATGAAACTTAAAGCTGTAAGTTATAATTTTCTAAATATAACGTAGTTTTAAGATTTTTTCAGGCGAGAATATAATTGTTTGGACTACAGATCTGCGGCTGATTTAGCAAAATAGTGCCTACTTGAAAATTTGCTCCGACATTTTCAGAGATTTCCTGCGAGCTTGGCTTGGTGTCCCACGTCGTCCCACACTAGACACATTAGTTAACTAGTTTGTGCATACTTATTGTTTTGTATCCATTATTTTTAGGAGTAATGTCATATTATCAGTAGTATCATCTGACCCAGAACAGCAGATGAAAAGTAGTATTGTTAGCTCATTTACATCCCTGTTTTTTGTCGTTGACTTGTTTGTTTGATTAATAACAGTGATAATAAGTGACGTTGAATTCATGAAAATAATAATAAGCCCCAATACTTATACAAGATCCTGATGTGAAGACGACTGTGTTTCACAAAATTGGCAGGGTCGCCGTTCATTATCCTGCTTATTACACGGCTACAAATATTCAACAAAGCTGCACAGTTATACCAATAATGACAGTATATTTTGCATTTTATTCTTTATAGTTTTACTTGTAGATACGTACAATTACTTAAAACATACCACATGTACCTTGAATTTGCAAATTAATTCCACAATATATTTGTCAATTTGAATAAATAAAGACTGGTTTTGTATGAAGAAGAAGTGCTGTCACGACTGGATGAACTCTTCACCTCTGCCTTTGGGCTCCTCACTGAGGAACTTCCTGTTGTTTTCTTAGTTACACGGATTGAAAACTCTGAATAGGTTTGGAAAAGCCCCCTTTTACACCAAGCCCCGGGCTATGATTATCCAAAACACAGATCGCTAAAGGCGACATGAAGATACTTTTAAGATAAGAGCTACTTGAACCTGCTCTGTTTGAGACTGAACATCCAGTATGTCTTAATAGAAGTGGACAATCTTATATTTGAAGTATCTGCAGCTCTATAATCTAAACATCTTTGCCTGCATTTAAAACGCTCCAAACTTTAATGTGTATTCCTGTTTGAAGGGAAAATTGGAAATACTGTAGTATATTTTATACACCTTTTCAAATACCTTCTTAGCAGCTCATTTTCAGTTTAAACGTCCTCTATTTGTGCAGGTATTTCCCAGTTGTGCGAGCTCCTAAGTCCACCATGCAAGTACATGTCTCAGGAGATTGAGTGACATCCCCTGCTTTTAAGAGGATTTTATTTTGTGAAGCCGGGGAGATGGACCATGGCACTAATCTATTCTGACACTGCCATGCTGGTGGATCTGCTATTCATTCAGGCAAAGCAAACAGAGGAGGGAAGGCGGATCATTTTGCTTACTCTGCCCTCATTGTTAAAACCTCCACTCCTTCAGGTGTTCACGGCGATAATTGTTCCTAACTTTTGTGTTTCAGATCCGTATCACTGCACTTGCTCTTTTAGCTGTTGCGAATAACATTAAAAAATTGCAGCGCGTCCTGTAAAAAGCTCACTTAAATTACCTGCTGATAAAATGCTTCAGGCTATGAGGCTTAAAGAGGGCTTAAAGAGGTAAATTTAAATTCCTCCATGTTGGTGGGCATTGACGTGATCTTTGATTTTCCAAGCCAGCATGAGGGCTAAAAATCTTTCATATCATCTCACTCAGTATTTTTTTTTTTCCAACGCAGGCCGAAACAGGCTCTGGATCTTAAATTTCATAGCTCAGATCAAACTGCAAACATCCTGACATGGAATTTTGATAAGTCCTAGCTAAACAGCAGCACAGCGTGGAAGCTCTCTCTCCGCAGTATGTCAGAAATAAGTTGCATGAAATATCTTTGAACCTGAAAAATGATTGCCTTGGGCCTTCCATTGCCACTCCTACAACAAGAAAATGTTTTGAGCGAGTGTAGCACATGGTGAGTCACGTCTCCTTCAGAGGATCCTTCTGCATTTTTCACACTGCACCTTTTCATTTGCTTTTTTCCCCACTCAGACTCTTCTGTGCAGATGATTACTGTTGCACTGTGATGACAGGAATCCCACCTGACATGGCCAGACTTGCAGGCTTACATTCATCGGTGATTCGCTGTTCTTCATGGGCAGCTACAGGTGCCTTTGCGGCTTAAACGCAGGAGTTTTAATCAGTTTATCCGCACACACCGGGGCAAGAAGCTGAATACAATGAGGGCTCAATAAACACAAAGGCAACCTATGCTTTATTAGGAAATATAGGCCATATCTCCGAGGACCTCTTCATTGGAAAATGAGAATACACTGCTGTAAAGCTTTCTAACTACCCCGGTTATTATAAACCTTTTTAAACTCCAGTTTTAGGATTAGTCCACTCCCATAAAAAGTAACAATTTAAATTTAAATATAAGTGCTAAGCACCTTGTGAATGATATATAACTTTATTTTAAAGTCTATAAATGCTTTTAATGCTTTTGTCAGGGTGGAACATAAAAGAGACAATCCCTGAGATTGTAATTGCTGTTATGATGTATTATCTTCCACATTAGCCTCCATGACAAGCATCACAACAATCCTATAATTTTATGTCCTGGGATTTTCCAGTTCCTCCATCTCAGCTTTAGAAGTGCAAGTCATAGTATGTGAGTCTGGTTAGCTTTCAGAGCAGGGTGGTGACTCTCCAACTTGTCCTGACAACTCGGCAGGTTGGGCACTTCTTAATAGAAACACCTCTGCAGCGTCACGTCTGCTACCTGCACCTGCCACAGGCAAGTGCTTCTGCCTTACAAAGGCATAACTTAATGCCGGAGCAGGTCCCAGCCTGCATCCTGCCCCCCGTCATCTCCTTACTCATCCCCGCCCTGTTGTTCTTCCCTATTGTCAGACCACAAGGAAGGCAGGAAAAAGTGGCTACTTGACCTTCTCCAGTCGCTTTCTCTGCTGTGACTTTTACATGTGAGCGTAAAAAAGAGTTATCGTGCCTTAGGGTCAGGCCCCAAAGTGGGTCATGCACACCCTTTTATTGGGTAAGTAAAGGTACATAACATTGCAATATGGGAATTAATTTTCCTGATTAAAATAGAAGGACGTTCTGTTTTACCAAAGCCATTCAACATGCAGAGGACAGGCTTCGGTGGGTTTTATGTGGGAGGTGCTCAGTAATGAATGGCTTAAAAATAAACTAATTAGACAGACATCTCCAAACTAATCATTCTCAGTATCAGAGCTAGTCAGAATAACATTCACGTTCTGCATTCTGATGAATTACTATGCACCAGATACATTTGGTGACTTCCTGAGACCCGAACTAACACCTACATACTGGTAAAAAACACAACCAACCATGAATTTCAAATGTATATGAAAGCGCGTGACAGCAGTGAACAATTTTCCTCAGTGTAATGTTATGTTTCTCACCACCTCATAATTAAATTGCACTGAAAAACAAAGACATGTCCAAAATGTAAATCCACCTGTCAAGCATCTGTATGAATACTTACTATGACTTCAGTAGCTATTTATTTATTTGCAAAAGGTTTTTTAAAAATGAAAATCCTCTGCGTCTTATCATGTTTTTATCGGGACAAATGCACATATTCTAAATACTGACGGGGACGCATCCCCTCTGTTCCCCCTGAAATCAACACCTTACTGCCTAGCGAGCATTACTTGTCAGTGTTATCTGCGATTGTGGAAGTCAACTCGCTAGGCGTGACTGAAACTCGCTGACTTGTCCTTTATGTGGATTAGGCAGTGGACGAGTCAGTAAAAATTCGTCCAGGTTATAGGAGTTTGTAATGTATTTTTGCATAGTTGGGTCCCGGGGAGACACCAGATTTCTCTTTTGGGTCTTGAGCTGAAAAAGTTTTGGACCCCCTGCCATAGAAGGATGTGAAATCCTCCTCCCAGCTGATGCTGCACAAAATGAGCATCTCTGATTATACTGTTTACAAGCAGCTCACAGTGTGTCTGGTATATTAGCATATTCAATTTGTTTTCTGTACTGTCCCTGTGTGCGCTCTGATCAGGTGGGGATAGCAAAGCTTTATTAAAGGTTTGTTTCAGAGATGCTACTTTAACTACACCACAATATAACCAGCGCTGTTGCTGTGAAATGTCACATTGAAATTTCCACAGCTCAGACCACTGTAAAATGTAAGCGCTTGAGCAACAGTGAATCAGTGAGACAAAAGTCAAAACATGATCCCTCCGTGCTCATCATAACCCCCTGATGCATGCCCAAACAGATATTATTTTGAATTCCTTTTCCTTTATCTCCATCTTCCTCCGCATCTGCTGCCAATTACATCATCAAAATGCTTCGGTTCCTGTTTCCTCCCTCCCTTGAATGGCTGATCACTCCTTAGCGGCAGGCGAACGTACCCACGAAGGCGTAAATTTAGAAAGTGCACATAGTGGTGTATGTCTGAATGGATGAAGGGGGATTATTAATGTCTGTGAGATACAGTACGTATTAGAGCAAGAGAGCATTATTCTGCACCAGCGGGTGATTAAACTCATAATTATGAACCACTTAAAACGTGTTCTCTGAAGCACAAGGTGATAGACACAAAAAAAACACAAAAAAAAACAAAACAGAGACACCTTAAAATAAAATCCAGCCTTACCTTGCCTTCTAAGTGTAATGGTCAGGTTTTAATGACATGTCACGCCGTGAGTATTTTTGGGTACGCACAAGCAAATCTCTAAAAGAAGAAAAGGAGAATTAGTTCTCGAAGGACGATCGTGTTATTTCTGTCTCATTTTTACAGTAATAATGCAATAACAAAACCTGTCAAAAGCTGAAATGGTTGTTTAATTTTGGTGCGTTCAGGCCTGAAGACGAAGGAAAGATGGGATTTTTAATTAGTACTCATAAGATTTGTCTACTATTATACAGTGTATGTTTGTCTTTTAAATCAGATTGGAATAAGAACATATTCAAATTGGTTTCCTTTGTAGATAATTCTCTTTGATTCTCTTTCTCTTTTTTCGTCCTTTAAAGTCATCCCACAAATGTCTGGGCTTAGCTCATTTCAATTTGTTGTTAATTTGTTGCATAGTTGACGCAATCATGAAAACATAATTTATTAATCACAGGGAAATTTGAAAAGCTGTAACACAACATTCTTTCATGATGGATGAAAGTTAAAGTTTGTCCTACAAAATGCATTTCACCACTTTATGAGGTGTTCTTCATGATGTATATGGCTTCCGTTACTGTCAGGCCACTGCAGTCAATTTACACACTCAACTCAGTCACAATGGTTGGCCCAGTTCAGTAACAAAGGCTGAATAAATGTATATATTGAAAATTCCTTTTCATAATAAATTGCACTGGGCATTTTCACCATTTAGTCAATTACTTTATGGTATTCTTTTTACTCTTGAGTCAACTTTGAATGATGGACGAGGATATAGGTCAATAAGATGACCAACGCAAAAAAAAAAAAAAAAAAAGGCCGTTCTTTTCTTGCAGTGCTCCATGAAAAAGCCGAGTCATTTGTCATTGATTTTTCCCTGCCTTGTTTGAGATTACTCTTGCTACTCGACGATGCCTAATACCTCTGGGAGAGAGTGGAGAAATGAGGGCAGCTACACCTGTGGCTGCTGAACAAGTGTATCACTGTCTGGGCGCTCTGTCCTGGCTTGTCGGGCCCTCTCACCTGGAATGCGGCGATGAGACAATCAGGTGCAATAGGCGCGTGGCAGCTTGCTGCAGGGAGAGATAACCTGCTCTGAGACACGGAGCAAAGAGCGGCAAAGGACTTTCCAGCCTTGGTCGACACCTCTCTAACACCTTAAGACGTGTCAATACAGAAGGATGTGACACATCGCTGAGCGTGGTGGCTGATTTCTAAACGGCTCTTCTCCAGGAGTAATGTCTGTAGATTCATCGCGTAGGCTTGTTTGACTATCCCAGCATGACTCACTCAAAGGGTGGAGCGCTGGGAGATTTTGTTTTAGCCTGAGGGGCTGAAAAATTTCATTTCTATCAAGAAAAGGTCATGAGCAATGTTCCAGCTTCACAGGAAATGCATCAACGCACATAATTGGATAACCTATCAGTTTTGGGGGCACTGTGATTGAAGTGACACTATTTGCCAGTGATATTTGGTCAGCTGTATTGGAAGTGAATGAAAAATGCTTAACGCCAAGTGGCTCTTGAGCTGCACATCTGTTGCTTTAGCATAAATCTTTTATCAGCGTGTGAATGCAAAAACATCTCATGTTTGAATATATGGCAACAAAAATTTATGGGCATGTCTGCAGCACCAGCACTGGATTATATTCATGGAAAAGCAGCTCAAAATCTAATTATGTATCTGATTTCCAACTAAAACTAATGTTGCTACATTTTTATTGTTATTGGCTGGCTTATGTTAAGATTTTTCTAAGTGATACAAATAACCACATGACCCTTAAACTGTTTAATTTTCAAAGAGTTATGAGCTTCCCCTCTAGTCACAGCCCCCACCCCCACCCCCTCCACAGTTAAACAACTCAAGTCTCAGGTCACACTGTGGTTATGTGCTGCTTTTTTTCACACAAGACACCATAACCCTTTACTACTTATACATTTAGATTAATGGTTTGATAACAACAGGTCGTGTATGCATTATCTTAAGGCGTTTTTTTTTTTTTTTTTCTAAAGCTGAATGATTTTGCCTTCTAAAGGGAATATTATTTACCGCTGAAACCCAAGCAAGACGTTTTGAGGAGAAAACGACCCCTCTCAAGTGTTCATTTTTCCAGAATGTGTGTGTTTTTGTTGTCTAGGTTTTCCTTGGTGGCAGTGAACAAAGCGTTCTACTGTGGAGTAGTTTCAGCAATTGCAGACACAGTGTCTGTACAGGGAGTTCCTGTCCCTGGCCCAAACCCACAGACCAACAGCAAAGAAGGACAAGGTCAACCATTGCCTCTGCTTTCTCTTGGCATCAAGGCAGAGGAGCTTTACATCACTCTCAAGTCGTATTCCTCCAGGCTTCATACTGGCGAGTTTATTTTTCAGTGAGAGAAAATAGTATTTAACAAACCTCAAAATACAAACAGGGCCGCTTTATCTCGTCTGTTCCAAAACGGCGCTTATCGGCTCTTTGTTTACTGGTTATTGAAAGGGTATCAAATAAAAACAACATAACAATACACAGACTGCAGAGGATTCAGGAGAAAAAAAGAAAAAGCGGGGTCGTGGGCATTTCAAGCTCAGCAGCGTTCATGGTAGCACCTCGTGTACTTCACTTCAAAGGAACGACAGAGATGAAATCTATATTATCAGACATTTTATTGAGCTGTAGGACTGCAAATGATGATATCTTCACTATCACTTCATTCCTTGATTGTTTTCTTGATTACTTAAACATTAGAAAACACTGAAAGAAAGACCTGTAAAAATATCAGAGTTAATTAAGCACAGACCAAGTTCAAACCTAAAAACAGGTAATATCACACTGTTACTACAATATATCAGTTCAGTGGGTAATATTCCTATGTAAGGAAGATCAATGGCACACGATAAGAGAGCATATTCAGATTTCGTGAATACTTCAGCTTTTTAACCAAGTGCAGTTATCGGGTTTTGCTGTGTACAAAATCAGATAGTTTTCTGCAGAATCTTAGCGTTATGCCCCTTATATTTGTTGATCATAAATCAAAATTTCCAGCTCCAGAGTTGTCTGGTAAAAAACTATTTCATACATGGTCTACAAGCATGAGCCTTCAGGGCAATTTTTGTGGCTTAAATGCAAGGTAGCGTTTGTGAAATATTTTACAGTCAAAGTTAGGTTAACTCTTTGCTTGGATAACTAAAGATTACAAGACAATTATCAGAGTCTGGAATTCCAGACTGTGCTGGCCGTGATAAGGAGACTCAGCAGTTGTAGAAGATAAAAGCAGAGACACTCACCAATGAAAACACTAAAAGTCTTATCAGATTGTGATAGACTTTGTAGATCCTCCCTAATCTGTGTGTACTTACTTTGAAAAAGCTTTCACTGTCACATTAATTTTTCAGCCATATGTGGTTCGTCACCCTTCCCCGTGTGGGACTTCACGTTGTTGCTTTTCTTTTAAAACAAGAACCTTTAATCACTGAAGAAAAATGTATTCACGTGTTTTCAAATGAACTGTTTGTTTTTGACACTTACAACCTCTCACCGACTTGCGAGAAACTGCTCTAACGCGAAAATCCGACACGATGAATTAGAGCAAGTTATGAGAGAAAGTGAAGAGTGGAAAGCGGAGTAAAAAGTGGAGTCTCTGCAAAATAACCAAGAAGAGCCAGCAGTCACCACAAAGAACACGGAATTTCATAATAGTCTAATACCTTCAAATGATGCACACGATTATAAACACGCTTCGCAGGATATTTGGAATGAGGCAAGACTCAATTTACTTGTTAATACTCTGACGGAGAGCTTACACATCCTCTCTGACAACCAGACCAGACCTGCAATGGGATGTCTGGCCTTTTGCAACGCACCAATCTCCAGCGTCATTTCGGCTCCAGATTAAGGAGTCCATGCGCCGGTATCAGCGAGTTAGGCTCTCTACAGGCTTCAGCAGAATTATGTGGAATCTGACCTTTGACTCCACGCGAACATTGACATCATCAACACATTCGGAGCCGGAAAAACAAGACTGTAGAAAATGATCTATGACAGAACAAGCAGCATCTACTGTGACATTTAGAGCAGCCAGTCTAATATACATATACAGTTTTTTTTTTTTCTTATAGTCTGAGATCTAGGATGTGGAAAATTGGTATTCTAGGAGAAAATCATGTTTTGGCTGCTGAGGAGGCTGAAGGGAGGAAATATCTTTATCAAACTCTTACCAGTGAGCTTGTCTAATGTGTGACCAGTGTTTTTGGAAAGAAACGGAAAGATCTGGCTTGTTTTTGAATCCTTTAGTAAAAAAGCAACAACTTATAGCTGCTGAAATGTAAGCGAACTAAGCCTCATTTATAAGTTTGCAGACCGAAGACATTTCTGATGGACATATTGTTATCATATCCAAATATTTAAAATTCAAAATAACAAAACCAACAGTGAATTGATCGTGTTTTGCCTGAGCAGCCAAAGTCTATAATGTAGCTTTTTCCTCTTTGCAATAAGCCAGCAGAATTTTATTTATATAGTACATTTCATTCCAGGTGGAGGCACACTGTACTGCGCAAAGTTTGAGGTACAGGTTGCAGCCAAAACACATAAACACAATCAAAACAAACACATAAATCTAACAATAAGACATCCATTGTTGTCCAAAAACTATGAAAAACACAGTCACGCCAGATTACAACCCCCCTGTATTGAACTGGAGGCATTTGTAGACATGTCTCAAAATAAATTTAAATGTCAGATGTGATTTGGCCGACGCGGACGTGTCAGAAACTGCACTTCCTCGAATGTCCACTCGAGGCGGGCTCCAAGAGTGAGCCAATCCCCACAGACCCCCACAGTGTTAAAATGTCCAACTTTACGCCAGAAGTAAACACGTTCACAGTCTGGTACATGAAACAGCTTTGGCGTTTATAGCTACTTTCTCCGTTCATGACAACTGTACGAGGGGTGAATTTTCTCTCCCGTTTAAATTATATTAAGGCTAAAAGTTATGTATAATTAAGGGCGTGGCTGCTGTGAGTGACAGGTGAGTGAGCGTCTTCTGTGTCTGCTGCGTGGGCTCTGATTGACAACCAGCTGAGTCAGACATTTGGAGCTCCTGGTTATTGAATAAAATGTAATTTAATAAAATGTATTTTTTTTCCCCCTGACAGGCAGCTCTGCTGCAGAGAAGTTCTGCTGCTGTTGAGAAGTTACACTCACAAAACAATCAGAGGATTCTGTCATGAAGTTTACAGGCACTTAATTACAATACTCGCCCCATTAGAGTAACTTAGCAACATTAGCTAATGGTAGCATTCATTCGTATTGGATTATATAAACTGTCGACTAGTCTGCTAATTAGCCCAGCCGGTGCTTATTAGTGTGTTTATACATAAGTTGGCATTACTGTCATCAAACACAACCCTATGTGTTAATATTCATCAAGTAGCTGAATTTATTCGGTGCCGTTTGACCTGACAGTGTTGATCGGTGTGGTCGATGTTTTCAGTAGGTTTTGGTTTCCGCAGCTCCACCCTCTTAATCCAAATATTGGCACTTGTTTCCAAAAAAGCAACATGTAGACGGTCGAGGTTTTAAAACAGCAGTTCATAAAACAAAGGGTGACGTCACAGAGGTTTCCTTCACTTTTTATATACAGTCAATGGCCACAAGATACCTGCACAGTATATAAAATGTGACCTGACTTTTGGAAGCAAGCAGAGTAGCAAGCGATATGTTTTCAGGTGGTATAAACATTATTTAAGTTTCCTGAAAAAATAAATGTCATTTATTATTTCATAGGTTTTTCCTTGACTTCACCCAACGACTCAACTCAACGGCATTAAGTTTCAATTTATTGGTTCCTTATCAAACTCCTGAACCAGAATGATTACCGTACATTAAAATGGCATAAATAACAACTTTTAACTTTGAATTATGCAAAAAAGTATGCCAGAATGTATTGCTTTGGTTAACAAGTCTTTGATGTGACACCCCGCAGAGAAAAAAGCACAACAGGCCTGGACTTCATGATAACAATACAATTACAGGACATTATTGGCCACGGTCGTTGCTTCTTTTAACAAATCATACCCATGCAAGCAGACCCCACTTGGGAGCTCCCTTGTCTGCACCACATCCTCATGAGTAAGAGCAGCTCCAGACGCTGATGTACTCCGGGCCCTGCCCACTTCTCCACACCTACCCCACCATGTCATCACGGTCAGGGCTACTCGCTGAGCCGTAATTACCTCAGGCTGACACACACAACAAGGGAGATGCCTTCAAGTAAACACAGTCCAGATTCTGGCCCAGCTCACTTCAAAGCTGGAGCATGCTGATAACAAAGCAGATCCTGGAGAGTCCCCCCCCCCTCTCCCGCCGAGAGGGTGGCCAGAACTCACAGGGGGCCGATAGTGGCGCTGGTGTGAGAGAGAGAGAGAGAGGAGGTGCGAAGTGGCTTTTGACAGCACAGCACCTGCTGCGTCTTCAGTACCGGGCAGGCTTTGGCCATTTGTCTTGACTGACCGGACTTTGGGATTAGGGCTTGCGGGGGTTCAACCAGAAGGCATGTTGATGGGAAAGGGGGGAGAGGGGAGAGGGGAGAGGGGAGAGGGGAAAGGGGATAGCGGTGTCGAAGGAGGGTGGGGGGATTGTTGTTGTGTGATTGGACACACCTTCTGTCATCCCAGTGGAACATTCCGGCTGTCTGTGACAACTAGCGCTGCTGTTGTGATGTGATGATGACGTGTCTCGATGGATATCCATTCCTGTGCTCATCGGCATGTCTCATATTGACGCTATCATCAGTCATCTCAAGCCAGAGCTTCTTCAGCACTGCTTAAATCACAGAGACCTGAATTAGCGTCAGAGGTGGCAAAAGTACACACAGTCTTTATTCCAGTAGAAGTACAGATACAGAAAAAACGTGTACATGCGAATGCTGTCCCTGTTTTTCCACCGTTATTACTGTTTTTTTTCACTGGTTAAAATGTGCTATGGATGAATAACACAAAAAGACAAAAGACTTTCTGCCTTGCTGAGTTTTTTTTTCTCAAAATGTGAAATCATTCCTTCAACTAAGAGACGCAGTAGCAGAAGTGGCAAAAAAGTACACACACTCTTTACTCAAGTAGAAGTACAAATGTGTAAAAAAATACACCAGTTGAAGTACTGATTCAAGTTCTTTACTCAAGTAAAGGCTCTGAAATGTAATGAGAGCATCAAAGTTAGAAGTAGGCCTTTGAAGCATATTTGAAGCTGTTTCTGTGCAAAACTAACTGAACCCCGCGTCATATTAATATGACGTGGTTATTAAACCATTCCAACTTCGAATCAGATAAAACTATAATAAGAAAATAATGAACATTAACTTCACTCCAACATGTAAATGAGTTTTCAGTGATTTGCACAGACACTCAAAACAGTGTGACAGTTTTTCTGTGCAGTCCAGTCCCCTTTTTATGTCTGTTTTGATCTTGTTATGTCTTTCGTGTTGTTTTTGTCTTGTTATGTCTTTCGTGCATGATACGCACCGACGGATACACCCAGGGACTGTCTTTTCTACGTCCGCGTCGTCTCGTCCACTTAGGTTGAAATCACTCTCGTGTTGTTGGGAGGGCACGCGATGATGCAAAATAAAAACTAACAAAGTAATGAAAAATGTAAATGTAAAGAACAAAGTACAAAATGTAGAGAGTAAAAGTAGAAAGTTGTCAGACAAAAATAAATACTCAAGTAGAGTGCAGATACTTGAAAACGTTACCTCATCTAGAAAGTGTTTGTACTTTATTTACTTCCCACCTCTGTCAGTCATCTCAAGCCAGAGGTTTTTCACCACGGCTTCTTCAATCACAGAGGCTTAAATTAGTGTAAGTCTGAACATCATCAGCATTATCCCCTAATAAAATCCAAATGCTGCTTGTTGCCTTTAAAGTCACGCCTTATCCCACATCAGTCAGTGTCTTTTCGGTCTCTTATCAGCCGTGGTTTTCTTTGCGGCTCATGACACAGCTGGATCAGGTCTCCTGTGATCAGCCCACTGGAATGAAAGCATCGGTGCAGACCAGGCAATCTTCGAAAAATATTCAAAGGCTGTGGTGAAGGCAGAGGAATGCACCAATGACAGAGGATATTTATGGCAGGCAAGACTGTGACTACTTGCTCGGAAAGACAAGCAATCAGTTTCTCTGAGGGGGATTGTAATATTGATGCAGTGTTTATAAGACTCATAATTGCAAAATATCACTTCATATAAGTATTCAGACGCCTGGTGGGTTATGTCTGGCATCTTAGAGTGCGGAAATATTTCAGACTCCTCTTGAAAAACAGGAAAGTACCAACAGCAACTTCTGTTCGACATGAATAAAAGCCGGCAGTCTCAGAGGACTTTTTACTTCACTGTGGACAGCTCTGTTGCAAACTGTCATAAACATTGTTGTATCTATTCTGTTCCAGTGATCACAGAGAAATGAGATTCACCCCATACAAAACTAAAAGACAAAACACACACACACACCCACGCACAAAAAGAAAAACAGCCATGTTAAAATTGTTTTCAAAATGACTGATGATGTTCTGCCACTTTCCGGTTGCGTATGCAGATTGTAATTCATGGTGCACATACTACTGAAATGTGTCACCACACTGCAGTCATTATTTTTTGTATTTTTTTGGAAAGAGTAGCAAATATTACATCACGCACACTACCTCTTTGGAAAAATATGTTTAAGAATTTGTCCATGTGAAAGTAGCTTCACATGGACAGTGTGCAGTCGACTGAATAATTTACTGTGTGATAAACTTTCAGAAACTTTGGCCCTGGTTCAGATTGTTCTACACAAACTGAATGACTCATCTAGTGTTTGGTTCTTTCTATGTTGTATTTTATTAGGTATCAAGGGTGTAGATTTGATCTCAACACTGATAGGAACACAACCCCCCCCCCACCCCTACACCTGCTTTAATAATTAATTCATGGTGTTTTCATGAGATTTACGGACTGAAATGTATCTCACAATATGATATATCCACCTGTTTTCTGTTTACTCCTTCTGGCAACCTGACTGATAGACTATAGATGACAGAAACCAGGGTTATCTTGGTAGCTGGCACTAGGTAACATCAGCTGACATTGTTCATGGAGAAAGGCAGATGATGCTTGTTTATTACCTGTTACACTCTGAGTGATGACAGAGCTCCCGATGTCCCTTTTTGTTTTTTTTGGTGATGGTATGACAAAGCAAAGACCGTGTTGACGTGGATAAATCTATGTGTGGTGCTGTGTGAAGGTAGAGGAAAATAGTAGTTATTGTAACTCCAGTTCTGTGAGTGCGGGCATAGCGATCAAGCAGGCTTTGTCATCACAAAGATAAGATAATAAAATGAGCAAATCCTCTGGCAAAAGAAGCGATTATCAGGACGAAAGACCAGAAAAAATATTTTTACCTTTACTGCTTCTCGTTTTTATTTTTGGTGAATTACTGGACCGTTTCCTGTTCAGACTGATCAAACTAGACTCAATATGAGGAACGTTAATAAATGCTAAACATTGGTCTCACAAAGGTCTCAAAAAAACACTAATCATTTTATGTCAAAGTAGAATTTCCTGTGGGGCTGTGCTGCATTGCATCACATCTTGATGGGTGTTTCCACTCAAATAGCTGTGATTTATCATTTCCATTAAACAGCAGTAAAGATACAGATGATCTACATGTAATTTCTTTAATCTGCTAAAATCCTTATCAAGAAAAAAGAGTCCTTCCCATTCCCAGAGAAGCTTCTCTGGAGGTTCGCGTCCTGTTGGGGCTTGTCAGCCGAGTACAATACCCTGAGTCTGAATAATGTGGCCGGGAGCTAGTTTATTCAAGCACCTTTTGTTTGCACTCCATACTCACCTTTTCCCTCCACTGATGATCAGATAACCACAACACAGGAGGAGGGGAAAAAATCCAAACTATCTCTAGAGATGCCCTAGCTGCCACTGGCTCTTTGGACAATATGTCTCAGTGAGTGTTTCAGACGCTGTCAGTGATTTCATACCACGTCACTTTACGATTTTCCTTTTTAATCCCTCAAAGCAATGTTTTGCGTCTAATACCACTCTGAGGCCCAATGTCATGCCAAACTACAAGGCGGGCCTTTCTCAAGCCCCCCAGAGTATTCTGTTTCACTATTTACCCATAAGTTAAGAGAGGTCATGCAGTATGGTGTGTGTCCCCGAACAGCTGCCCTTTTGATGTCAGTACCTGGGACTCAGCAGGCATATTCCGAGCTACAAGCTAACACAATTTCCGTGCTGTTGTCTTAAGAACGTCGCTAGAAGTCTTACTCATTGCGTTTAAAATAGCCTGTTTAAGCTCCGAATAGATGGTAAGAAACATATTTAGCACATTGGTGGTGTCATTTGCAGCTCTGTTGTGTGTTCCTGTTTTGTTGAGGCTGTTCATGCTGTTGCTGTGGAGTGTAAAACCACTTAGAAACGGCTGGTGGCCAGACAGCTTTTACCAGGCCTGATTCATCATAATTAGGTCACTGGCTCGGTCTGTTGGCCTCTCAGGGATCATCTCACACTCTCTCACACACAGCACCGTGCACCGCTGTCACTGCTCTCAGATAATCACTGATCAAAATAATGCACCGTGAATGTGTTTACCTGCACAGTCCGCGTCTCTGTGTTTTCTCGTGAATCTTATACAGCTTGTTTGGCTCGCTTTGTCTGTCTCCTCCTCTGTGATTAGTACATATAGATTCAGAAAGTGAAATCAATTAAGGGTAACAGCTTTTATCTTGCTTCACCTCATCGTTAGACTATTGCCTGTAACAGTTTCTATACGTAATGTCTTACACTTCTCACAAGGGGAAAACGCTGCGAGGATATTAATTGGAATAAATGACTTGGGACGCAGCTGTGCAATTAGAAAGTGAATCCCATTTCCAGGATGATTATTTGTCTTTAAAAGTTCAGAACATTCTAGGCTTCGAACAGCTGATAAACATACATTAGGCTCAGACCTAACCCACTGCTCATTTGTTTTATGTTTGCAATGGGCTGACCCGATTGTGTAATAGTCTAATCACCTCTATAAGTGCAGATCCGGTGAGGACAAACACCTACATGTGCTGTAATTAACATCAACATTTACTGTCTCTGCTTGTTTACACTTTGTGAACCTTGTAAAATCCTTAAATTCTCACTACTGCTCTTCAGATTTGTATTTTATGTCTCTCATTTATGATACTGTTATCATTTTTCCAATTTGGTGAAAGACAACGGAACCATTCATGCCCCAAGGTAATTGTGATAACCCACTGCTGAACATCTTTTTAGCGTCTTGTTTGAGCGAGCTACAGCACATATGAAGCTCCACTGGGATCAATTTACTTGTAACTTCAGATGACTGTCAAAACATCTCTGACAGAGGTGTACAAAGTTCTCTGTTGTCTTACTAAATGAGGAAAACATTAATATTTCATGTTTTTGAAAACACCGCAGCTGAGAATCAATGATCAAAACAAACTTCCTGTTGAGAACAGAAAATATAAAACCTGCACATTCCCTATTTATATTGCTAAAATAATAAGGAATAACTGATATATTCTTTGGTTCTTCTGTATAAAGCGTCTTGTTCTAGCTATGAAAGAAAGATTGAATTAACCTTGATTTTTATTCCAAATTCCAAATACCAGAGGACACAAAGAATACTCTGAATTTCTGAAAAGCTTACTTTTCCCAGTTGACACTAAAAAAACGGCCTGGCCTTTTTAAGTTTTCTCTACTTCGGAAAGAGCTGAAAATACATTTCATCTGGTTGGATATAAGACTTTTAATCTGCTCTCGTCTTTTTATGTGATCTTGGGTGAACTTGACTTTAGCTTATACTGAATTTTGCTTGTGCAGATTGGTGGATAAATGAAGATGATTTCAAGTCAAAATCAAACTCATCTGCTCAGAGAAGATCACGAGAAAGTCGAGGTCGTCGTGAGATTGTTTTGAAAGGTTTTCAAACTCAACCTTCAAGCCAAGGTAGTTCACAAGTCCTTAAACCTCTTTTAATTCCACTTTTACACAGATGATTATCAGCGAGGCGAGGTATTCTACTGTATCTTCTTTATTAGACTGAAATACAATATGTTCGTTACGTTTCCTTCAAGAAATCAAAACCAACAGGTTGAAACATGCATATGGCGGACCACGATGACATGAAATTGAAAGCCAGTGCAAAAGTTAAATGCTTTCTATTGCAGTTTTGTGGCCAAAACTTTATGTTACGTTGTTGTATTTTAGGATAAAGAAAAAGATACTTGTTTCTTGCACTGCTTTATTTCAGTCTAGTGAAGGAGATCATGTGAAATGACTGTAGATTAAGCTCGAGAGCAGCTACCACTGTAAATGGACCTTTTGCTGAACTTGAGTCTAATTACTATTTCCAGTGCCAAGAATAAATTTCCATTCTCCACACACACGGTGCCTGAAGAGGTCACAGCAGTTGTTTAATGCATCAAAGCTATTTGGATTTTTAAACTACATATCATCAGCCACAAAATGAAGATTTGTTTACAAAACATATAGCCCCAGGGAAGAAAGGCTTGAAAAGGGCTGGACCAAGAACTGAGCCCTGTGGGACGCCGCTAGAGACAAAGATGAGTTTCCAAGTGTGAAATAAAAGTTTCTGTTTGAGTGAAAAAAGATGAATCAGTGAAGCGCGGGGCAGGTGGTACCACCCAGTGCTTACGGCGTTCAAATTTAAATTGGATGATCAACGGTGTCAAAGGCAGCTCTGAGGTCTAAAAGGATTAAAAATGAGCAATTTGATGCATCCGCTTTTCAGAGAATGTCATCATCATTATTCAAATTAAAAGCAGGTTCTCCCACTTAGTGTGACAGCGGATTCACATCAACCCGTGAGTTCACTGCAGCACTTTGTCAAACCGGCAGCCATTCAGAGGTCCCTGTAAGGATATTATTTGATAACTCTGATGTCGGTCCAGCATCGGCCCATCCCGAAATGACTGTGAAAACATTATTCGCCTGAATGGTCTCTGTTCCTGGTGAATGTGGAGGAATGGGGCTGACTCTGGAGAGCTTCACGTTCAAGGAGATAAAATCCAAATAAAGTGGCATCTGTGTCATCAGCAGAAAATCAGGAAGTTACATGCTTATCATGTTTCCAGAGTTTACATACTGTGCAGATCTTCTTGCATTTTTTTAAGACCGTATTGAGTATTTAATTATATAAAAAAAATACTGGTTCAAGAGGTTATGCTGAGTTCAGATTCATCAGAATTAATAGAAAGATGCACAATAGAGGAGTCAGACTATCCAAGCAGAGTCTAAATGGTCATAATCAGCGCAGTAATAATCACAAGAGTGTACACATGTGTTCAGCTACATGAATTATTCACAAGTCAAACAAACAATAATTTGGCAGAGCATTCTTTAAGCTTCAGTTCACAATAGTTTTTTTGCCATCATTGGGCAAAAAAAATCCATAATCACTTAGCATATTGTAATTCACATGTAATTCATTGTAATTTCCATTCAGTTTACAAGCTGTAGAAATTCTACACCCGACCGAAGGATCTGGCTGAGTTAAATATGTGATTGACTGCTTTTATTACCAACTGTCGACGCAACTCTGCTGCTCTGCTCCGTGGCTGCGGATCTTTACGTTATTATCTTTGGACAGAGAAGAGAGAGCTGCAGAGGGAAGGGGTGTATTTTCAAATTCTGTTTGTCTTTTTCCTCTGATTTTCTGGCTCCTGCAGCTTCAACTCATGATCCACTCATAATCATAATGACGATGAATAGGCAGCTGTAGATGCAACCAACTGAATACCCCTCACCTCACCCTCCCCTACGGCGGCTTTTTAGTTAAGGGGATAATAACTCTGGTCCACACTCAAACATAGTAGGAGACAGTCGTGCACCTTATCGCTGGAGACAACTCACCGTAAAATGAATAAATAGGAGAAGAAGAGGAAACCTGTTCTGTGTGTGCTTCATGGTGGGCTTTGTAGAAACAACCCGCTCCCCATGTAGATATAAACGCTCATTCTGAAGTCACCTCTAGATTCATAAATAAATATATATAAACACTGTTACATGAGTGTTTAAATATGATAATAAATAATGGAGTCATTATATGTGGACATATCAGATACCAGATAGTTCTGAAATATGTCCTCATCTCTTTGTACAACTGCAATACATGTGTTCTGTATGTTATAGAACAAGTATTAACTGCTTATCTGGTGTAAATAAATGGTCAAATCAGGTTTTAAAAATAGTGTAAACTGTGATAAGTGGGAGAATGAAAGCCTTTTATTAAAGACAATGTTCAATCCATCAAATCATCTGAGGCTACAGAGGAGCACATTGTTTACAGAGATGATCTTTTACTTCTGCGGTCATGGGGCTTTAGTGGGTTGAGCATTAGGGAGGAAATAGAATCAAGTAAATATGATCACAGGATACTTTGACAGCTGACCTCTGCTCAACGGAGGGCTCCACAAAAAAAGTACCACAGAGCTATTGATTAAGACAACACAGCCTCATCTGTCTCTGCTGGACTCACTGCGACGCTCGTAATGAAACGGCGAACAAAGATCGTTCCTGACCTACGACGAGGCTCAGCCGCAGTCCCTCTGTACATGTCGCCTGCCACACATCAAACAGGCCCTCAGCTATAGTTTGGACTTAACGCAATGTCTTTCAATTCTTTAAATAACTGTTTTCCCCTCGTACATTAACCCTTTTATTTTAATGAGATAAATACATACGACTGTAAGATGCCACAGAACTTCAAAAGAATTCATCTTCAGTCACCCTGCTGATTAAATTACGCTCGTTCAATCTGCATGAATTCAATTTATCAACAAATAGAGTGCAGATGCAAAGGACGCTACGCAATTAGAGGCAAGCAGTATTATCTGGAGAATATGCACCTCCAGCTGAAAAGCAGCACCATTCTAAATAGCTACCCAGTCACTTGAGGAGACCGCAGAAATGAAAGAGAATAGTCTTTAACAAGATATGGGAGCTCAATAAACAGGCAAAAAATTCCTCCAGGCGGTCCAAGTAAAGGGGAATACACAATCATCTCCATTCTGATGTGGCAGGGTCAGAGAGGAGGGCTGGGGATCACTTCCCGGCTAGGACAATCAGACCTCAGAGGACGCCCTTAACTTTATTTGTTCCACTTGATGGTCATAAAGGAATCATACTCCCTGATTCACCATAAAGTCAGCAGGTTTCTGAGAGTTGTGCCCTGTTTTCCATCTAAGACACTGTTCTCGGAGACTGCTCTACATTTTTATGTTGCCCTGGGCACTTATATGTGTAAAGTGAAGACATTTATTTTACATGTGCTACAATGTGTCTGATAAAATAAAAGCATGAATTCTGGCCTCATGATTGTCAAGAATAACGAGAATGGGCTACCATATTAAAAGAATAAGACAGCTAGACTAAAGCAGGCTGATAAAATCTCATTTTATTTGCAGTGAATATGATAAGGGACTTTACTCCGACCTCAAATGTGTTCATTTTAATTGACTTTTGGGAATGAAGAGACCCTTTTTAAACCTTATCATAATATTTCAGAATATCCACGGGGTATTTACCTTCATTCGGAGTACACAGACAACAGTGTGAATATCAACAGTCTCGGCACCTGACAAATATTCGATCTTGCATTCTTTCACACATCCTCTAATAGCCATATGCTTTAAAACAAATGAGTTCCTGCTCCTTCTCCTCCCTTTCGCCTCCTACTCTCATCACAATGGATGAATCAAATATTCATGTTTGAGGGAAAGCCTTTAACACGTTGTTGTTATCTGAGAAATCGGTCATGCAGTTAATTGTTGGTGTAAAAGGGAATTATTACAAGATTATGAAACTAATTGGCACTATGTATTCATTGTTTTTTTTTTTTTTCCTCTAGCACCACTATGATGAATTGTTGCCTATGGATTGACTATTGAGGACAAACAGCCTCACGATCCCAGCGGCACTGGAGTTAGCGTGCCCTCCTGATGCCACTTTTCTTTTACGAGGCAAATGATCTGAATAATAGGACCAGACTCTAGTAACGTCCCCACATTAGGTCACAGCTGAGGTTTCTGTGGCATTGCTGGACCTCTGGCCGCGGACCCTCTGTTTGTTGCAGAGCTCGCTCGTGGTTGCACCTGCTTTTGAGCGAGGTTGAAGAGCCCCGAGCCACCTGGCCCAATCCAAAGAGCTGAGGCGAGCACCTGGAATAGCTTGACGATGACTCACAGCGAGGAGAATCTACCTACAGGGGAGTTCAGCCCCTCACAGCGAGCAAAACAAGTGTCTGTTTGTCAGATCACATCTTTCAGGTCAGCTGCTTTTGGGCATTAGGGCAAACGGGAACACACTCGGGGTTTGTTAGAAAGAGTTCAACTTTGACTGTATCCCTTAAGGCATTGCACTTTTTGCGATCTATCTCTCTCTGCTGCAAGTTGATGGCATATGGTAAAAGACAACAAAACGTAGCCCTAGGAAGTCTTATTTAATCCTTGATGGCAAGCATCCCAGAATTCAAGGAGGTTGTCAAAGCAAATGCAAATGTGAGCGTTTTGTGAAAACATATTAAAATCTAGATCTCTGACTGCCCTGTGCCCTTGCAGTGATTTCACTGATGGGACAGAAAGGAGAAAAACACAAGCGAAGGAAAAAAAAAAACGTGTTTTTTTTTTTTTTTTTTGAAGTAAGATGCAACTTCACATTGTTTTGGCGAGTTTTGACAGTAGAAGAACTGCACCCTTACATTTAAACTTAGCACACACTTGGGTAAAGAAGGAGTCATGGGCCCTCAAAGGGTATAACAAGTGAGTGCAGATCAATATAGCTAGTATGTGTTAAATTTCAAGATTGTTTGATGTCTGGACAGGTTCACAGGGAACAGGTTCAGGCCTGATTCAGAGCTGAGTCACTTCTCTCCTCATTTTTTTTTTTTTTTTTTTTTTTTTTACATCTCCATAACATGAGATGGTGCAAGATGGATTAAATATCATTTACTTTTTGTGCATGTTGTTTCGTTTGAAGCGTCAATCAGTGAATGCTGCTGAGTCTGGGTAAAAAAAAAAAAAAGCAGCACATCCACCAAAGCAGCAGAGTTGAAGGCCTATGGCAGGAAGTGATATCAAGATGCCACAAGTTATACAAAATGTCATGAAACTTTATTTAGCAAAGTGTCATGAAAATATGAAAATATCAAAATCATTCAGCATCACAGTTTTCACTGTTAATATACAATCATCTCAGTCACGCTTACATTCAATATATAAAAATATAAAAGCAAACTGTTGTTGAAAAATACATATTATTGCCAAGTAAACTGAGGCACTTGAAAAACTGTATTGCTATTTGAGTGCTGGCAAACTGTTTCTAATGACTGTGCAAAAGTTATAATAATTTCACCCTATAATCTAAGTTTGCACTTGTTCCCTAAGTAACAATGGCTTCTGTATTCCACTGGTGATATTTATACTGTCACTCATAAGGCACCTCTTTGTATCGTTTCTGTGGTTCATATAAAAAAGTGGAGAACTCCGTAACAGCCAAGCACACAGCCATCGAGACACATCGGTACAAACACTGAAGATAACATTGTGAAGGCATAAAAAAAACATTCTAGACATGCAAAAAGTGCATGAATAGCACAGGTAGGTGAGTACATGGCATTACAAAGCTCGACACTGATTGTAATCACAGAAACACTGCTTGAAACAAGAAGCACGTGACAGAGCTATTTTTCAGTTTGAAATCAAATCGACTGGCTGTGGAAAAAGTCTGTGTATTTGGTAGAAACCCCCTCGAAGTGATTCCCTGACAGTTCTCCT
>JAPQRN010000010.1:13666395-13714453 GCA_037367275.1 Coranthus polyacanthus
GGGGGGGAGAGCATCAAAGCAACGTCCATCTGCGATAAACCTGAAGAGTAATCCACCACAGCCTGCTACTGCTGCTGCTGTGTTTTATTAGCCCCAGAGAAAGCTCATGAATTCTCTGGTGTTACACGGAATTTATGTCGCTTCTGTTACTATAAAGTGTTGAAAGGGTGCATACAGGGAGGCTTGTGTGTTTTTTTTTTTTTTTTTTTCTCATTATGGGCTGCAAGGTGACAGACAATTATTGCAGTTTATATCTCAGAAGCCCTCTGAGATCCAGAAAGCAGACATCACATTCATGAGTTCAGGTTTTATTTCCTCAGCAAGCAGGAGCACTGGAAGCCCTTGTGCTCGCACAAGCATCCTGAGTCGAGCTGAGCCGTGCTGAGCTGATCCGTTGTTTGGTCATAGGTCAAGAACAATCTGTTTGATGTACTGGAGGTCTCACTTCCTACAGGGAGAAAGACGTTGACATGCCATTGACAATTTTATGCCCTGGCACACACCCACATACACACACCCTCCCCCTATTTCTGCTTATGTCCTAAATCAAAGAGCAGTTTGGCTCTTACTGTAGAACAGTGACAGAGTTACACTGCCAGAAAATCAGGCCAGGAGTGAAATAATGTCAGTCACATCTGGTCAATATGTCAGGCAGGGAGAGAGCTTGACACCACTTGTTTGAATCCTTTGCAGTCTTTGCTCAGCTGATAAACGGGACAAGAGGACTGTCACAAAAGTTTTACCCAACAGACGTGAGATCTACAGCACGGTAACATCCATCACGACGTGGAAACAGTGTCTACTCTGCACAACAATGCACTGTTCTCCACACTTTATCTTCCCTACTTAGGCAATCAATAATCCACTGCTTGTGCTGCAATTGAATCCCACCAGATCATTTAAAAATCTGGACCAGTTAAACGACTTAAAGCGCTACACACGTGGGACATGTTGTCTTAAGGCATCGCTTGACTTAGTGAATCTACACATCAGCATCAATTATTTATGTTAACATGTTCAAAGCACAGCTACTCTCCCCCAGCTTCGCCCAGTGGCTTAATATATAATAGAGTTATTCTGAATACACTTTAACTGGAGTGAGACTGAAGAATATTTCATTTTTTTTAATGTCATCTGGCTTCATTCAGTGACCTATTTTGACCAAAGAAGGGAGTACTGTGCTCGAAATGAGGAGGGAAAAACTTGACAGCGGTGACAGAGGAGAAAAAAAAGAAGAAGTTGCAGTAAGTGGGGTAAGTCAAAGGTAAAAATTGAAACATGATTTTGCAGGTTTTGTTAATGTATTTAAACAAAACAGTCAGGTCCCTAAAATAGAGCCATCCATTAACATTTTCCTCCAGCTATTGTTATATGTAAAGGGCAGCTGGGAGAGTCTACAGTATGTCACCGTGAGGTTAGACATCTTCATTACAATCCACCCCAAGAGCTTTGCAGCAGAGAGAAAAAAAATGCATCGCACCTGATGTTTCTGCGGGGCTTTTATAGCAACTGTTTGGTCGACCATCCATACAAAATGCTCCAGATGTTGAGCTCATGGAGGAGATGCCATATGCTTTTATTGCAGTTTGACGTATTAGCGGCGCAGAAGGGAAAAACCGTAGGTATCTCTCTCACAGAGCGCTGGTATAATATCGGTGTTTTGTGTGCCACAAAGTCAGAGTCATGCAACGAGAAAACCATTAGTCTGAGAGTGATGGCTAATGAAGTGAATGCACACCAAACTCTCATGGCGGGGAAGACAGAAGACACACAACTCTCATTTATATGCACCTCATATAGCAGCCCATCTGATTTAGAGGTTGAGGGCTGCAACACAGCCCAAAGCACTGAAAGCCACACGCAGGTGATAACTGCCCTAAGAAGTAAGCAATAAGAGGTTGCATTATACGTACAGATTTATGACGCCGCTTCGCTGCTCGACGTATGGAGAGGAAAGCCTCGTGGATGTAAGATCTGTGCATGTGTATGTTCACCGGCGGATTTGTGTTGAGGGCATGCAGTGTTTCCTTCGTGCTTTACAACCCGTAAGTATAGCCCACGCTGGACAATTTTAGGTCACATTTGATTAATGTTGAGTCTCTGCTTATTCGTTAAGCACCGCTGCGTTGACAGCATGCTACAGTAGCAGCTCAACCTTGATGGAGCGCAGTCTTGTACATTGTAAATTGCATTATTATGTTTCCTTGGAACATTTGCAGTTCATTCAACTTATGAATAGTAAAATAGCCCTGAGCAGTAATTAACACACTTCACAGTTTTGCTTGTGGTGGCAGAACAAACCATCCTACTGTAGTTTGTGTTTGCTTTAAACAGTTGTGAAATTGTCCATCGCGAGCGCACGCAAAGCAAATGTGTTGCAAATAGGTTTTCAGTGAATGTGTTTGCAGCTGGAACTAAAGAAAATCAGGCAATTTTTCCAGGAAATAAAACACATGTGTCATCCTCATAAGCTGCTAACTGGTCCTTTTCATCTCCAGTACAGTTTAGTAGTTTGTAAGGTTGCAATTTACGCAGCATCATTTAAAATCCTAATATAGTAATTGGTTTCATGTCATGCAGTTTGGATTCATAAATAATTTGCCTGAGCAATTGGGATATTTTAAGAGGTCTATATTTCCCTACTTTATATTTAGTAAGTGAACAGATGTGTCCCTTGACTGAGTAGCTTCATATCAATGTAGCATAGCCTAAAGCATTATACTGAGCTTTTTAATCCTTTCATGTACTTTATAAGCAGCGTGATGCCGTTTCCCATGCCCTAAAGTCTTCCCCGATGCCTGGAACACAATACATTTTTGAAATACAAAAATAAGTAGATGCATATTTATAATTTAATGACATATTTATTATAATTAGGAGAATGAATTTCATTATTAAAGATATTATAAAGGCCGTCTGTATTTCTGTAAGCCTCATTAACACATTCTCGTATTCAAAATGCTTACTTACCCGATCCGTTTGTCCGCAGGCACGGCATCATTATATCATATTATGCTCAAGAATACACGCTAAATAAGGGACCTGTGCAGGATCTTTTCAGCCTGTAGCTATTAGTTTTATTGCTGCATGCATCTTCATGTCCAGTGATACACAAGGAACCAGTTTGTGAAATGATTCTTGTAGATTTAAGTTGGCACCTACCTGATATCTGCAGGCTCTCTGCTGCCAAAAAACATACATCACAGTCAGGAAGGTCATGAGCTCAGTCTATAATGTGTCCATCACTAATTTACTTCTTTGCCTATCACTCATGAGCATATGGCTCGGAGAGCACCGCCGGCTGCTACCGGGCCTCAGGTATTGACTTACGAAGTAATGAAAGACTTATTCTTTTGACAAATGCCTTAAAAGATTGGAAAACACGAGGAGATGCTCTTCTATCTCGACTGAATGATTGATTTTGAACATGATCGGGAAAAAAAAAACAAGAGAGGGGAGTAGGTGTTGCTCCTGTCAAAGTACAGCCCGTTGAACTGTTGAATGCAAGATGTGATCGGCAAATACTGCTCAGATACAGTAACTGTTCAAACAGAAGAAATTAAGTGTTTAGAAAGTATTTTCAGCTTCTGGAATGTTAGTATTTGCTCTTCTTTTCGTGTGTTGACCACGAAGTTGAATATCTGTCTCAGTTTTGGGCTTCGGGCCAGAAAGACCAAGGAATTTTCACCTTGAACACTGACAAAAAAATGATTGTGAAAGTCATAACCGCTTGATATCGCTGTTTTGATAATTGATCAGTCGTTTCAGTCATTTCATTTTCTTGTTTAATCATTTTCTTATTCCCACTTCGTCGCATTACAGAGTCAATTAAATTGTATTAGCTTTTGGGCCATTGGTTGGTGAAACAAACAACCCGAAAGTGTCAATTTAGGCTCTAGGAAATTCGACAGTTTATACGCTAAACAATGAATTGAATCATTGAGAAAATAACCTGAGGATTAAATGAAAATAATTATTATTTACAGCCCTACAGAAGATTAATCAATAGGAAAAATAATTGCTAGTTGTAGCTGTAAAACCAACTGACAAAGAATAAGGGTGTACATTTTGAACAACAGGGGAGGCTGGCAGCTCACAAAAGAAATTTCCTAATGTTTTTTTTTTTTTTTTTAACCAACTGGCAGATCCTGTGAAATTTCATCAGCATGATGCCGTCGACGTTAAGTAGGACTCTTTTGGGATGCCATAATATTTGAATAACATAATATCCGCTATCATCACTTGCCAAATTAAAAGTCGCACTCGCAGACGCCATATGTTCCAGGTCGCAGAACTAGTGAACATACAGTAAGCGAGACCCGTCTCAATTTTCAAGTAGTAAAACTACATTTGCTGGAGCACACTGCAGACAGCTGCTCCACCTGCGGAGAGAAATGGCCATTCATCATCCTGGATGGGCCACAGCTGTCCTCAGGTCTAAGAGATGGAGATGTCATGTTGCAATCTACGAATCATCCAGGCAATCTAGCTCTGCTCCTCTCTTCTGTTGCCTGCCATTGTGTCAAAGGCAGGAACATTATTTGGAAAACACTGCTTGGCAAATTGGTAGGACTGAAAATATCTGATGGCGTAGTGGTGGAAGGAGTAGCGCTGACTCAACTTAAAAGGCACAAAAGGTTTGAGCGTATTTAATCTTGGATACTCACGAGAAAAAAAAAAAAAAACAAAAAAACCGGAGCGGCTCTCGTCTGACAGGACGTGCGGGAGGGCACCTGCTCACAGAAAGTGCTCGTCTCGGTGCCGCAGACACATTTTTCAGCCGGCCACGTGAAGACATTCATTTTTAAAGAAGATCCGCAAATGATGTCAGGATTCCTCTTACATTTATTACACAGAGCTGACTCGTCTCTGACACAGACAGCTCAGAGTGTGGAGTGTAGGCGCAGGTGGAGAAGAGGTTGGAGGAAAAAGCTGTGATCCTAGAATTACGTTTCAGAAAGTCAAGAAGTCTAAAAGGAAACCTATGGACCGCTCATACTGACACAGAAAACAACAATGTAGCATATTATATATCTATCTATATATATATATATATATATATATATGAGGGAGAGAAAAATACTCTATATCTCATGATCTAAAGTTATACTGCAAAATATAGTGCACTCTCTTTGAATTGATAAACCTCATTACTTTGTCATCTCATTACTACTACTGCTACTACTACTACTTACTGCTTCACAAACAAGAGGCTGAAACGGGCACATTTTTTGTAAACTAAATGAACTTTTTTTTTTTTTTTTGGTGATATGAGTTTTTAGTGTTAAATCTAACACAATCTGAAGGCCAAGGCGTTTTTCATTCTTCAATGATAATCTGAACGACTTGTTCTCTCCTGATATGGACGCTTCCCTCGGTGCTTAGACAAAGACAAATAGATTTGCTAGTTTCAGTAAGGCCACTGTGAATGTATAATCAGAAGTCATTGATTTATGGATGAAGTGCAGCTTGAAATGCATATAGCGTTAGTTATTTTGAATACTCTAAAACAATGGTCGCAGTGGTTCAAGAAAAAGATGGCATGGATCCAACAATGAATACTAATGAGGAGGATTTCTCAAGGGTGCCCCACTCAAACTTAATAAACGTTTTGAAAGCGTCATTGACTCATTTCTACTTGGCATACAAAATAAGAAAATGGAAGAATATGAGTTAATTGCATTTTGACGTTTGTGCACATGAATCCACAGGTTTTTTCGAAGTGATCTGTCATCATAGGCTGAGGAGTGGGATTCAAGCTTTTGAATCGTTTTTGAAACAGGTGCTTATTTGGGAAATAAAGCTGTGAATTGCTTCCCCTTCCACATCCCACATACAGAACATGCTGTAGTTATACCGACATCACACATATCCGTGTGTACTGGCACCAGGACGATCATCTCGTCACAGTCAGAAACATTTAATCAGCGATGTTTAGTTGTGTTTTTGTGCTTTTGTTTTTATTGTAAAACTTTTTTTTGTTATTGTTTGTTTGTTTCAGCTCTTCTTGGATCGCAGCAGCTCCTCACCTGCGAGTGGATCCTTCCTTTCAAAGCAAATGTGTATCTAAATGAGACCGTAGCCACATCGTCCCGTTACTGCAGCACTGCCACCGATCAGGGACTACCAGGAGTGAAACCTCGCTACAGGATAGCCTCATTCTGTTCTTCAGCAGCAGCTCCACTGGGAATAATCCTGTCCCTGCCCCTGCAACACCCACCGCCAGCCCGGAGGGTTGACAGCACCGCCCCCCCGTCCTTAGTCTGACAGCCATGATTCGGGAAGGCCCTCTGCTTCGGCTCAGATCAGGGATCATTTCACTTCTAGATGGCTAGATCTCCACATACAAAGAGCTGGGGGCCTTTCTACTGAGGTAAGTCTCCAACTCCCTCTGCAGCACAGGCTCCATAATTCAAATGTGAGCCATTTTTGTACTCATTTTGTAGAGTCAAGTGGCAGTCACATCTGATTAAAACTGAGTGGAACTGGTTTATGTAAATGATGCTGCTGTTCTCTCGGTACCTTGAGACCGTACCTGTGTATTAGTCTGTACAGAGTAACGTAGATTAATGACTGCAAAGATCACTTTCGCTGTCGAGTATTTACTCAATTATTCGATTAGTTGTTGTGCCGAAAAATGATGAAAAATGTCAATCGGCGTTTCCCAAAGCGTGAGACGATGTCCTCAAATGTCTTGCTTGGCACTCAAGACAAAACGACTCAGTTTACCGTCACAGAGGAGGAAAGAAACCAGAAAATATTCAGATTTAAGAAGCTGGAATCGGAACACTGATTATCAAAACAGTGGCTGACAAATGTAATAGTTGACAGTTAATTGAGTAATCGAACAATCATTGCAGCTCTACATAGAATGTGGCGTTTACTGGTAGCGTAACTCCTCCAGTGGCACATATATTGCGGTGTTTTCTCTTACCTTGAGCTCTCTCTCATAAGGCATCGGATGTGGTAACAGTTCATTTTTCTCGGATTCGATATTGAAACATTTATTAGGATACCTGGGCTCTCACCTTTGCTAATGAATTATTCATTATCACTTAATGGGCTCCGGTTTTCTCCCTAGATTGCTCAACGGGGACTTTTTTTTTCTGCTGTTGAATTGAATCTAGAAGAAGTGCATTTCAATGAAAATTCTCTTACTCTCCCTTGTCTACGTTCTCTATGAAAAGCTGGACTGTAATGAACATAGACATACTGCTAACAGCGCCGCTTTGAATCAGCTGTATGATTTTGCTGCAGAAAGTCAGTCATGTCATTAAGCGTTTTCTCCCGCAGCCTAACTCAATCTTGTTTTTCTCCATTGCAGTATCCCTCACTGCATAGTAGCACATGGATTTCAAGACTTCAAATGAAGAGGTTGGTTTGAATGAAATCAATGCGACATCTGACAGTGAATTGACTGTAATTATTGAAACGGCTTTGCTATTTTCAAACGCCTGAGTTGCGTACATCTGGAGATGAAATTGAGCGTCCCACTATATCTAAAAGTGTGCGGTTGGGATGACGTGTCCTTGTTGAATATCTGGCGCTGTCAGCACTGTAAATACTCATGCACACAGTATCTGATTGGAGACGGCGATGTAGATCATAATGGAGGGAGGGGGGGCTAGGAGAGTAACAGGGAAACAAAATGGGATCGCAGATGAGGCCAATTACGTACAATACAAGCATTACAACGGGTCAAACATCGTTCTGACCCACCTATGTACATTTATGGCACTGCTGCTCTCATTTTGCTTCGCTAATGACTCTTGCAGAAACACACACACACACACACACACACACATTTCGTCCTATGATGTGAATTAATTTCTATTGGTGCAGCAGCTGGCGGGGACTCACTCTTCATATACCTTATTACGGGTGAAATATGCTCCATAAACTGACTTTGATTCAAGTTTGACCTGCTGTTAAGATCTCTAAGAATAGCAACCGCACGCAACTGTCTTGTTAACTGATGACTGGCGTATCCCGGGTGACAAGGATGCTGACATCGGTGGGTTTATTTTTTTTTTTTTTTTTTTTTTTTTTTTTTTTTCTATTAGCAGTCTTGTCAGGTGAAGGTGGTTCTTTTTAGTCAGACCTTTTTAAGTCAAGGGCAGGACAGGAATGGCAATTAACCAGGGAGGCGAAGGATATGCTGAATGCAAATTTATGCGGATTAGCATGTTTTGAATGGATCATTGGAAACACACACAGTCCTCACACTTGCTTGATTTATAGGGAAATTCAAATGTAGAGGGTCCAGCCACTTAATTTTACCAGTTCTTAATTTGTCATCAGCGGCAGCAGCACTTCACTTAGAATAAATGAGATGATATCATTTCAGCACTGTTTTTTTTTTTTTTTTTCTTCCCTCTCGATGTTGCGAGTTGATGTAAACACACAGAAAACACAAGTCATAAGAAGCTGCTTGTCTAAGCTCATTATTTGAATCCATGAATCAAGTTTTTTTTTTTATTTATTTTTTTTTTTAGATGAATGTTTGTCACTCTGAGCGCTGAATGTGGGTATTTGTTCCAATATTAGCATTAACAAGAAAGTAGCAAGGAAGAAAGAAAGTAACAGCCATCGCCAGGCGCTGTATCGTAATTTCCATGTTCATCCTGCAACAAGTTTCTCAATGACATTTCATTTCATGGCCAGTTAATTTAGTCGTGAAGGGTTTGATAAATGATTTCATCTTTCTGACTGTTCACAGACAAAGACTGGGATTTATTTGATGCAAGAAGGTAATGAGGAGCCGTTTAATATTCGACTACACTTGGCCAAGGATATTCTGACCATTCAAGAGCAAGATGTCATCTGTGTGTCAGGAGAGCCTTTCTATTCAAGTGTAAGTAACATGAGTCTGCCTCATAATTATACTAACGCGTAGTGTACAATAAGAAAGGTTAGAGTGTAGAGGAAGTGAGAATGTCTGTGTTAATGACAACAGCAGATAATCTAATCCTCATAAATCAAATGTCACGATTTAATAGCGTTCAACCTACTTAATCATGAGGTACAAAGTCTAATCCCCAGATCGCACTTGTTATCGGGCCTGACAACTTTTTTTTTTGCACATTATTAAATGCACTGTTACTCATAATAAATCTCCACTAAAGCCAGAGTCCATGACCTTTCACAAAATGGCATTATTCAACAGTTTACTGGATAAAAATCTTCAAAGACAAATGGAGGAAGAGCTCGTGTCCTTGTGAAACATGATTACTAATTAATGAAAAGGACAGTGACACGGGTTATGCTAATGCAACCTTAGCATGTCATGGTGCAGAATTTTAAGTGCTGGCGAGCCATGTGATAATCCCTTAAAGCACAGGCCTGTAACTGTACAGTAATGTGGAGAAAATGCTAAGATTTAAGATAAACTGGAAACTCGTAGTGTTGTAGTGGCAGGAAATGAAAGCAGTTGCTGGGAAGAGCAGAGTAAAACCAAGCAGAGCAAAGAGGTTTGGTCCGTAATTACATTACACGAGCAACTATCTCGGTCATTTTTCACGTTTTCCTCTAGATTGGATCAAAACGATATGGGAATGATTTGCCATTTTGAAAGCAAGTGATTTACTCATCACGCTGACATCAGATCTGATATGTAATAATGATGTAAAACGATCAACTTGATTTTCAACTGCTTTAACTGTCCCAAATTAGCAGAACATGCAGTCCTAGCACTTCGTGTAAGATAACATGGAAACTGTAAGTTACATTGATACTACGCGGATGAATGTATGAGATGACGCTTTTATTTGCGAGTGATCAAGTGCGACATTTGGTTAGGGTTCGTGTCACTGTTTGGAGTGAAAAGCTGAATGTCTTGCAGGAGAGGACAGTAACCATCAGGAGGCAGACGATAGGAGGGTTCGGACTGAGCATCAAGGTAATTTAGATCTCAGCTGATTAGCCCACTACTGCCAACTTCTTTAAATTAAGTTTGAACAAGCGTAATCGATCATTTTCTTGTCAAACATAACCGTGTTAGCGGCGGGGCTGGGTGAAAATGGATTTGCTCTCAAACATCTTTGTCTCGTTCTGTGTTTGGTAACTGAATTTAATCTGGTCTGTTCCAGGGTGGAGCAGAGCATAAAATCCCCGTTGTGATATCGAAAATATCAAAGGAACAAAAAGGTATATGTTTTTGTTCTCAATAATGTTCGGAGGGTTTTTATTTTCTTGTGCTTCTATCACTTTTTTTTTTTTTTTTTTTTTTAACTAAAGCGATATTTCTGTTTCCAGCTGAACTCTCTGGGCTACTTTTCATTGGAGATGGAATCCTTCAGGTAAAATGCCAAAAGTCAAATTATACATCACATCCTACTCTGCAAAATACCACACATCTTTAATAATTCATGCACCACGTATCTACAAAACTGCTATATATATATTTATATATATATACGTGTAGACTATAGGTAAATGTCACATGCAAAGTGTTTGATTTGTTACACGTATTTCAGCAGTGGTATCTGACTCAGCGCATGTGATGCAGAGGAAACATTTATAAACTAGCAGAAGACTTTCTGTATTCATGGCAGCTGTGGATGTGCCTCTCTGCTGTTTACAGTTTTAGTGCAGATGCCATAACATTTATTGTGCTTGCCTCATTAATCATTTTGGAGATAGAGCTACAGTGATATGATGCCAAGCAGTATTATTTAGGGTAACCCTGTTGCTGTTGTTTCTAGATAAATGGAATAAACGTTAGAAGCTATCGCCACGAGGAAGTGGTAAGCTGTCAGCTCATATCTCATATTTTCTTACACTACAACAGCTCTTTCGGCAGCTTATCTTGTCTCACTGTGATTTGTATCTTCTTTTTTTTTTTTTTGACACTCTGGCATGTTAAACCATTTTTCTGTTTCATCTCTTTTTAAATGCAACTGCACGTATATTTGTATGGGGCGCAATTTCGAGTCTCTGTAAATCCCTTATCTGTTCCATTCTTAGCAAAACATTGGTACACCATGTCCTCCTGCAACAGAAAATCAGTAGAAAGCCCTCACCGCTTCTGCAAAAAAAAGATTCCTGTGGTTTTGCCTTCCAGGTCCAGGTTTTAAGAAATGCCGGCGAAGAAGTGACTCTTACCGTCTCGTTTCTGAAGAAGACTCCAGCCTTTCTGAAACTGCCCCTCTGTGAGGACTGCACATGTAAGAAACCTTTATGTACTGAATCTAGGAATAAAGGAAGGAGTGTCTGCAGAATAATTAACCAAGAGTATTTCTGGTCAGTATAATTTTCTGGTTGTCACGGCAACCATAAACTAGACCCACTTCTATAAAAATATTTATCTTCGTCCGCTACATCTTTTTGACAGGAAACAAATAAAGAAGACACAAACAAAATGACACATCTCAAGCTCTGCAAAACACTAATCAGAAAGAACTGATATTAGTCTCTGTGGTGCAATTGATTGCTCTTGCAGAGGAAAGCATCAGTTCCTCATCAGACATGAAAGCCCTTATAAAATCCTTTCATATGTGTATGTAGGCCAGGTTGACTGGCCGTTCAACAGGAGAGCTGAATACAAATTGGCACAGAAGCGAAGACTATAGTGAGAACAAAGTAACACCGTTTAGTTGACGAATATGATTCACTGCACTTGGAATCGTTGAAATAGATGGAGGTGTTGGTCTGAGCTCGGAGGATTTATTGACTTTGCGTGTGCACCTGCTGTACTTCCAGGTATTCCCAGTGACCAGAGTAGCGGGACCTCCTCTCCTCTGTGTGACAGTGGCCTGCATTTGAACTACCATCCTAACAACACGGTACTTTTTCATTAGCTTCTTCTTCTTCGCTGCCCTTTCTATAACTGTCCCTCTGTAACCACGCATCAGCGTCGTCAGTGCCAAAAAGTTGTTTCCATGCAACTGTCAACAATAGCAGATAACAGAGATCTTTTTTTTTTTTTTTTTTTCCTTCAATGAGGGTGAATCAGCTTCTTCTGCAGCTCATCTTGCCTGTGCACCTGCAAATGCAGCAACAGCAGCAGGAATCAAGCTCTTGACATGTCAACTGTTTGAAATGTGCGAGGTGGGAAAGCTCTTCTAAATTGTGCTCCACACTTCTGCAGGACACGCTGTCCTGTTCATCCTGGCCCACGTCCCCAGGGCTACGCTGGGAGAAGAGATGGGTGGACCTGCGCCTTATTCCACTTCTACACTCACGCCTGTCGCAGTACATCCCCGGCTCTGACGCCTGCAGGTGAGCTGTGGCACTTCATCTTGAAGGGTTCGTTGAGTGTTTTCTCGCTTGCAGAGTTTTTGCCCCTTTATGAGGATGTACAGGCTGATACCGCTAAGATCCCTTAACTTTTTAATAACTGAGGATTTCAAATGGAGCAGACTGCCATGCTCTGTCGGTGAAAATTGCTTTTATTTTGCTGTTTAATATAGCCAATAATATGGCATTTTTATAACAAAACACTCACACACTGTACATTTTCATTCTGTGCTTAAACTATTCACGCCATTCAGTGCATTTACAGTTGAACAGATGCACTGAATAGCTGACATTTCAGATAAGTTCAAAATGAAACTCCATCTGCAGAGAAATCTTAAATAACCTTGCAAATGCAACCAACCAAATTAATATTATTCTTCTGAGTTTATCCTGATGAGATCCTTTTCTACGTTCTAAAAGCAGAGGTTTTCAGCAGCCCGCTTTAAATCTCAGTCCCAGTGGAAAGGGAAAGAGTTTGCTCAGAGTTTTTCAAGACATGAAATGAAATGCGGTAATGACTTATAATAACATAACCTCGACCTCCAACAAAAAGTAACATAAAGTTGAAAAAAGAAAGATATTATTAGCAATTTTTGAGTCTCTGCACGGTGTTTCTAAAAACAAAGCCTTGAAATTCAAAAAGATATTTTGTGCTTGCTGTGTGTGGACACATTTTGCAGTTAATGGGCTTAAAATTGCAAAATCCTGTCCCCCTGATCTTTTGTTTTTCTCTCGGTTCTTCTAGGAAAAATGCTTTCCAGGTCATAGCCGTGGATGGGGTTTGCAGTGGTGTTATACAGTTTCCCACAGTGGAGGACTGCTTGGACTGGCTTCAGGCAATAGCAAGCAACATTTCCAGTCTCACCAAGCACAATGTGAGTATGAAACAATATACTTTGTTAGCTGCACTGTTCCTCACGATCCCCCCATGTAAAGCAAGAAGATATTGGGTTAGGTTTTAATGCCAGAGATGGTCAATTTGTGGATTGTCTAACAGCCCCTTTGCAAATGTCACGACATTAAGTCGACATGCTAATGACTTTTCACACCATGACTAAAATACACAGTTAATTCTAAGATCCCAAGGTTACAACAACACCGCTGGCTATTGCATTGTACTACAGTTACTCCCTGCAGCTCAACCTGTGCACTTGTGCTTTCTATAATTTATCATAATAAATTATATAATCATGATACCAAGCGGCAGAAACAAAATAGAAATAACAATGCTGAATTCTTTCTCTTACTGTGAACATATTTCAGAGCTCTGCACCACTGATGTGGAAAAAAAACACAGTGTTTCTGTGTTTCCACATGGGCAATGATGCACAGCAGGGGAGTCAAATATAAATACTGCTAACAAGCTCCATCATGTGTGCTGTGCATACCATACCTGACAACACTGACATATTTCCTGCATTTTTCAGCATGCACAGGTGAATTCCCTCCCTTTTCTACATATATAATCTTTAAGATTATTCTAGTCCATTAAGCTGCCATCTGGAATGATGTTACCAGATAGTTGCGCCTGCCTGCCTGCCACATGACAGGAATACAGTATGGAGCGAGTAGCGGCGAAACTGGGATTTGTAATTATCTTGTGTCCATTGACGTGGCTGTGTGTGTGTATGAGAGAGAGAGTCTCCAGGGAATAATGGAGCTCTGGTTAATTGGAGTGGACGGAGTCAGGGATGGACTAAACATAACACTGATGACTCACTGCCAGAATAGCCTCAACATGAGAGCTTATTTCTCGCACTGGCCTTGGCATTTAGGGAGCTGGTTGTGTAGATGGGTGTAGGTACCATCTACTATCTCCCCTTAAAGGACAGACCTCTGTGTGTAATATTTTACCAGGAGTTATATTAACTATTAATAACATTCGATATTCGTCAGGGGGTCAGCAAAATAGCAGGAACGTGTGTTTTTCCGTGTTTCCTGACGCTTAACACAAATCCTCACCAGATTTTATTCTAAAACACAAAAAAAAAAAAAACTCCTGTGTCCTAGAAAGCACAGAGAGTGCTTCTGGTAAAAGAAACAGAAAACGCAAACAAGCAGGTTTCCCTTCAGCTGAAACCCATCTAAAAATATAAAACTCTGAGGAAGAACAGAGGCACATGTTAGAAATGTTTACATTTTTACCCGTAATTTAACTTATTTGAGAATGTTTAATGTATGTACACTGTCATAGTCTGTAGCATTGAATGTGCAATGTGTTTTTATCACCTGTTTACTATGTATTGCTGCACATAGCCCTTAAGGGGGAAATAAATTGACAGATTGATTAATTGATCATGGTGCACATTAGTCCGAGTCCCACAAAGGCATTAAAATAACGATAAACAATGACAAATAACCAGAAAACTGTGGAATGTATTGATGTTTTGTACCGTCACATTTCCCCTGCTGTTTGATAGTCAAGGCAAATATTCATAGATGGACATTTTAAAAACAAAAATCTAAAAATTAATGAGCTCCACTTACCACATTTTGGAAATCTTGCTAATGAGGTGTACAGGTGGCAAAAACACACAAAAATACCAAATATATATTAACATCAAGGCAGTAATAAAGTTTAGTCGCGCTCCCTGCATGCAGAACAGCTTCAGTCCATCTCGGTTTGCTGTCATATATTTCTTGAACTGTTTATGGTCAAATATTGCACCATTCGTCATAAAAAAAACCGCCTCTGGTTCTTTGCACAGTGATAGAGGGGAGAATCCAGCCTGCGCTCTGCGCTCCAGAAACTCCCATAAAGGTTCGGTGATGTTCAGGTCTGGTGATCAGGGAGGCCATCCCAATGTTTATGAAACCACTCCTGAATTTGTTCAGCAGTGCATCCGAGGCACGGAGAATGAGCACATTACGAAAGGAAGTGCCGGTGCCATCGGTCCTAATGATTCCCATTAGATGGCTACACAACAGAGCAACAGATATTCAAGACTGAAGGCTTCCTTTAGCTGAATCCAAATGTGATTAGGAATCAGTCAAGATGGAGAAATTAGCTAAAGGATGACTCATGAATGACTCACTGCTTTTTTGTTTAGGTATGGCGCTCTCTCTGTCTTAAGTTTCCATCTTTTTTTTTTTTTGAATCAGGCACAGAGGTGCTGATTCAATTCTGTGGAAAATTTCAAGGATGTGTTTCAGTGGCATTTAGCAGCTCTCCTGTTAAGTGTCTGTCTATCCCCATCAGTGAGAGTTGACTTTGGATTGCTACTAATCTTTGGTGATGCACTTTCTTCATCTGTTATGGGCCGCTGTGTGTGTGTGTGTTTTTTTTTTTTAATATTCATATTAAATAGTTTTGCTGCTCAGTTGTACAGCAGCAAAGCTATTTAATATGACAACGTGGTACGTATATATGTGTATATATATATATATATGCGGTCGCTCTGTCAGTAAAAAGTTTCCCACAGAAACGAGTCACATCATTTACATTAGTCTCAGCGGGGACGACCGCCGCGGGCCATGCAAAAACACGATTTAATTAAATGATAGCAAACTAGAAATTAAAAACATAAATTAATCAACCGTTTTGCTATTAATTTTTCTAATCCATAAATAAATAGTCTAAATCTGATTTCATTAATTGACATTTTAATAGGCCATAAAAAGTGGCATTATGAAAAGAAAATATTTATCCATCAGTAAATAGTTAAGATGTAGTTTCTCACAAAACTGACGAGAAGAAAATGTTTAAAAAGTGATAATTAATTTTGAAATAACTTGTAGAATTTTTTTGATCAGGTAACTCTGTATTCCTTCTGCGTCTCCATTTACCTGCTGCTTTTTCTAAAGCTTTAACCTTTCCATTAGTTGATTCATTTAGCTTCTCCTTTGACTAATAGATCGAGGTTAAACAAGGCAAACCTGTCCCTGGGATGAAATAAACTCTGGAGAGTCTTACATCTCTACGTGACATGCCACGTGAGCAAAAACCCAAATGTGCTTGTACTGTAAAAGCAAACTAGCAGTAGGTGTAAAATGTAGCCGTGTCGTGAAGAATAGTCAGAGCTAGAAATATTATCAATCAAGTAACTAGTAACACATAGAACATTCTATTAAGTAAAGTGCCTTATTTTCCTCTTAGAACACTTGAGGAAGTATAAATTGTCGCAGTCACGTAAAGAGCACTATAATTTTGACTTAAGTAGCCTTAAATTAAGTGCTTTGTTCCTTCTCTGGCTGCAGTCATAAACCTCAGTGAAATATCCACGTAGTGTTTCCAGTTACAGTGGGAGATGCTTGATTTGTTGTGTGAAATTAAAGAACGGTAGCCCACAGCTTTTCCTCATTGGTGTGAGAAGGTGGGATAGACCTGCAGCCACGTTGACTGGTCACAACAACCCACATTTGAAGGCGCACGAACTCCCCGTCACCGCTCCCGTACCGTCCCCGAAACCTGCTCCCATCCCGACAGTCACCCGGCTGCTTCTCCTCCACTCACGTCACAGACAAATACCTTGTTTCTTCCCTCGGTACAAACTTTTTCTCACCTCCACTGGAGGACGGGAGCTGGTCTAGATGGCTTAATTTGGTGTTGTGCTTCTCAAACAGAGTTCTATTGATAGTGTATTGTGGATTAGGAGCGACTGATACCTGTGATCTGAGCAGAATGTTTTAATTTAAAGCCTGACTGCGCTCTCGGTAGTTTCCCCCGCTTTTATTACCGCAGAGAGAATGGATTTTTTTTTTTTTTTTTTAAATGGATTTTTTAGGAAGAGCCTCAGGACCTTGTGGAAATGACTCTATCTATCTCATTTTGTAATTTGCATACATTGAATAAATGAAGTAGCTCTAACAGTATTCCTTCACCGCTGCCGTTAACAAGAACATCTTAGCATGAATACTATGATTCATAGTTTATTTGTTCTTTGGAGCACTGTTGCCGTGATCGTACGTTCCCGAGGGGTCCCGTAACTATTTAAAATTCCGCCTGTAATTAGTGCTGGATTGTCGTCTTTGAATGTATTTAACAAGGGTTTGATTTTCTTCTTTTAAATTTAACAGGTGAAGAAGATTAACCGAAATTTTCCAGTCAACCAGCAGGTAAGGCTTTTCGTCCGGCTGCTTGTTTAGATTTTGGTTTTTTTGGGTTTTTTTTACGCTTCGGCTGACTTTAATTTGCGTGTTTTATCCTCATCTTGTATCAGCAGTAAATCTAAGCAGGTCAGTCAGTCAGATAAAAGACACAGCTCGTCTTGCCAACTATTGCAACACAAGGAGGCTGCTTGCGTCATGATAGTCCACCCGTCGAGAAATGATCAGAAAACAACTTAACTTGCCTTCAGTCAGTTAACTCCACAATGTGGACGCTCGCTCCGAGCATGGGGATTAAAAGTGTGTGTGTGTGGGGGTGGTGGGGGAGGGGCGTTCTGATTTTTGTTACTTATTTATTTGGCTGCTGTGGTTTTTATGCCTCAATAAAACGTGCAAATTCACTTGACAATTCATTCAAGGAATTAAACAGCATGAGAAGCGACTGCTTGTCCTGAATCTTTCACTTGCTTGCTTTTGCCATCCATCAAAAACCTCTAAACATTAAAAGCAAGCAAACAGTTGCAATCACTGTGAGTTTAATGAGTAGTGATGGTATGATGTCTAACATGATCTCTAAACATTTGCTGCAGCAGCTTTGTTTTCTTTTTCTTCTTTTCCCTGTTGGTCTAACCTGTTTTTTTTTGGTTTTTTTTGCCCGAATGCTTACTTTATACCTTTTCTGCTTTTGATCCTTTTTCTGACGTTATTGCCACATCTCTCATGCTCATCTCTCTTGTTGCCGTTTGATAGATTATCTACATGGGCTGGGTCGACGAGAAGGAGCAGGACTCCGTTCAGGACCGAATGTATTCACCAAAGTTCCTCGCTTTGAGGGGTTCCTCCCTCTTCAAGTTTTCAGCTCCTCCCGTAAGTTCCGTCTTTTCTTTTGTTTAACACCAGCTTCTCAACAAAAAAAAAAAAAAAAAACCCATAAAAAGTTCAGTGTTTGAATTGATGCCGGTTTTTTTTTTTCCTCCCTACAGTGGATTTTTCATTTGCGGTTAACTTATTGTTGAGGGAGAAAACGCTTTCCTGTTAGAAAAAAGAGGAAGCAGCTCACTCATAATCATTTGTGCTGCATTGATCTTCTTCTTGATTGATGGTGATCATTAAATCTGTTTACATTCTACGAGCCACTTAAGTGATTATGACAAGAGGGATAAGCTGTCGATGCTACTGGAGATGGGAAAAGATTGATAGATAACTGAAATTGCCTGCTCAACTCGAATGTGCAGATATAAATGGAATATGCTAATGTGAGTGAATAGTGGAATACAGCCGTCTGCTTGTTCAGTTGTCGTGACAAGCTTTCCTTATTATCGAAGACTACTTACCTATCAGATTTAAAATTCACAATCATCCATCAATACTGCAGTATAATTATATTTATATCTGAGCCACCTGCACAAATACGTACATACGTCAGTGTTATGTCTAGGGACCATTGTTGTGTTTACTCTCATTATTAAATCAGAAATCTCTTGACAACAAACTGCAAACTGACATTTCCAGGTGACAACATGGGACTGGACCAGAGCGGAGAAAAGCTTTACCGTGTATGAGATAATGTGCAAGATTTTAAAGGTAAGGCAATCTGTCCTTCTTATTTCGGCAGCTTCTCACTCCGGATATATTGAGTGAATATAAAGCAGAGGCAGAATCTAAGGAACGCACTTACATAACTCACGTATTTATTTGCATGCGTTGTTCTCTAATCCCACCGAGACACTCGAGGATCAGATTGCATTCTTCATTCTCACGCAATTCGAGGTCATTTTGGATTTGATTGCAAAACATTCATCTGCAAATGTCTAGATAAAGAGACTCAGATATAAGTTGACATTACGCCCCCTATACCTATTACACTGACACGGCAAAGCTATAAGAAGGTAAAAAAAGGAAGTAAAACATTGTTCAGTTTAGCATGCAGATTTTTGCGTTATTGTACAAGTGCTCTTGGAAGCACAGTCAGTGTTCTTTACTCTCATCACAGTGAAATCAACCTCCTGTAGCTGCTCAACGCTACAGGAAACCGCATTGCCGTTATCACGTCTACATCCATCCCTGCACATCTATACCTGCGTTTATGTTTTTCCACTTTCAGTAATAATGACAACAGTACATGAACACAGACTTAAATAATCGTTAATAGTTTGGTTTTTAATTAGTTTTACTGGCAGCTTTTAGTTTTTTTTTTTCAGAGATGATGAGGAAAGACTGCTTGACATCAAATGTTATTTACAAAACCAGTGTTTATTCAGGGTTACGCATCGTGCCAAGCCATTTATTCTTGTGCACCATGAACCATTAACACTGGGGGGGAAAATGAAAGGCAAGGTTCTGCTTTAGTTCACCGTTTATTTTGATTTTGTGTTTTTGAAAACTTTTATTTTTAAATTACTCATCTCTGCTTTAGCTTTAGTCTTAGTTAACAACTTGACAAAAAAAAAATATATATATAAAAAAAATATTTAGTACCACTTTAAAGTCAGTCTTGTATGAACATATCTGATGGTGTAGTGGAACAGTTGAACTACATTGTCACAGTTTAGTTTTGCAGATTTTTACATTATCATTCAAGTGCTCTTGAAAACACAGTTGGTGTTTTTTATTCTGTCATTATAGTGAAATCAACCTCCTGTAGCTGCTCAGCGCTACAGGAAACTGCATTGCCGTTACCATGTCTGTATCTGTGACTTTGCCCATCTATACCTGATCAGCATGGCAGCCGTTCTCTCTTATCTTAGGATAATGACCTTCTGGACAAGAGGAAGCACTGCTTCAGCGTCCAGACGGAGACTGGGGAGGACATGTTCTTCAGCGTGGAGCTGGAGTGCGAGCTGCTCATCTGGGAAAAGGCTTTTCAGATGGCCACTTTCCTGGAGGTGGAAAGGATACAGGTCTGCACCTGAACAGTAGGCAACGCGCAATGAATTGTGATGATTTTAATCTTGCATGTGTTTCCAGCTCAGTTGTTTTAGTACAAAGATTGATATTGCTCTTGTGACACTGTGTCCCCGTGGAAGTAACATTTTGTTCTCTTATTCTGTAGTGTAAAACGTATGCCTGCATCATGGAGAGCCACCTTATGGGACTGACCATTGACTTCAGCATGGGCTTCGTGTGCTTCGATGCCGCTTCAAAGGCGAGTGAGGGACGGTCCTTTTTAAGGTTAAGAAAATAGAGAGAAGAGATAGTTTCAGTGAGAGATTTCTAACTCATTATAACCCCTCAGCCTTCCCTTTTCTATTTTTTGGTGCTGCTAACTTATTCTGCACTGTGTGCATTTTGGGAGTCATGAGCACATTTGTTTTGACGTCTGGTTCCCCCCCCCCAAGCTCAAACCTCTCACTTCTGCCTGCAGTTCATTTTGGCCTTTTCCCAAATCTGAGAGCCATGCAGACGACTCCGCTGGTGCACATTATGAGGATGAGCAGGACACAAGTGCTGCCATATTGTTCTCTGAGATTTTGGCCCTAATTTCTGCAATGTGTAACAACAGTGTCCCCCAAGGATGATAAAAAATGTTGCCAGCGTATTGTTTACAGAGAGAAATGCACATTCCATATGTAAACTGCAGTCGCAGACAATACCAGGAGTGGGATTACTACATAATTAAAATCTACATTTGGCAAACTTCAAAATCATGTTAGAATTAGTTTCAAACACAAGCGGCACAAATATAACTCTGTGAGCAGTCGTATGCTGACTCAGGGCTCGTAGTGAGATCCTCAACACTGGATCTGGTTGATAAGCATTGTTCCCAGGTGAAGTACAACATTTTTAAAAAGTTTAACTGTGACATATCGAACAAAGGTGAAGCTGTATTTATGTTTTTCACTTGCTCTTGTTCTTTTCAGTGGCAATAGTAAAGGTAAAGAGCAGTAAAAATAAGTTCACACTTTTATTACTCCTATAGATACGCGTGTAAAAATAGACTCTGGTAAAAAATAGAAGCACTGATTCGACTTCTTTTCTTACGTAAAAGTGAAAAAGTACAGGCACAAAAATGTACTCAGTGTAAAAGTAAAAAGTAGCCCCTTTTTTGCATCTTTTAAGACCTTTTTGTCTCATTTTACGTGATTTTTTTTTTTTATGTTGTCAAGTCATCTTGTTGAGTAAGATTCAATCTCATTTTGTTTGATTTTGATTTTAAACCAAATTAACAAAGCACTACATCACGGAATCAGAGACTACGGGTGTGTTTTTGTTTTGTTTGTTACGTCTTTTATGTTGTTTTTGTCTTGTTTTGTCCTTTACTTTGTTGCTCGCAACGAGGCAAAATGAAAATGATTGATAATTCTCCTCAAATGCATTAAAAGTAAAGTACCGAGCCTGTTTTGAAAAAGTAAGGAGTAGAAAGTACACGTATGTTGGGAGTAAAAGTAAAATAAATAAATACTCAAGTAAAGTACAGTAACAAAGTACTTGCACGTAGTTACTTCCCACCTCTAGTAAAGAAAGCTATAACACGTAGCATTCATTTACATTAAAATGTCCAACAATGATTTAATTCAATGTAACGGCGTTCAAAACGACGGTCAAAAACACGCGCATTACTTCATCTATAAACACGATTTCTGCCTGAGTCACGTCAGATAAATCTTCATGGGCAACAATAGTAAAAACAACTCCCACGATCCCATGTTACTTCATGATGTCATGTTACTACTTCGACTTTGGTTATTGTGAGATTACACACTGTGCACTGAAAAGCTAACGTACACATCAGTGGTTTCAGACGACACATGACACTGACAAAGACAACACTTTAAATGAACTTTAAACTTTGAATGAACACATCTGATGGAATTGGATGGTGGCGGCGTTAAAGCCCATCAGAGCAACAACATTATCACACAATAGCAACAGAAATTTGACAAATGCAAACATTTCAGCCTCATCACACCTTGTGATGGAAACAGGACACGATAGAGATGATATTAAGAGATTGTGATTGACATAAAGGAAGTGTCGAGATCGTGTCTATCAATGCGATGATTCAGTTTTGATATTAAAGGTACGGGTGACTCTTTCTCTGTTCAGCTGATCATTTTTCACCATCGTCTGTCCGGGCTTAAAAAGACGGGGGTTAAAAACATACCTTATCTCTGTCAGATTTCCTGGTTATGTTGTATTAAACGTCATTTTCGTGGCATGTTGAATCCTACGTGGAAGTAAGAGTTAGACACTGTTGCAGTACAGCTGAGTCTGGAAACTGACTAAATGCGCAGCTTTTATATATTCAGTTCAACACTTAATTCAATCGCCGGAGCTCTGCTATTTCAGGTGAAATTGCAGTGGCTTGTTAAATTTCCCAGTGGTAAAAAAAAAACAAGTTTAAGTCGCTCAACAACCAGAAGCTTGATCTGCTGACGTGCCCCATTTCTCACCGGATCCATGTGGATTTTAACGTGAATTATTCATGAAACAGCGACACGAGGAATTCACAAATAAAGACGTATGTACATAGCTGCAATTTGTGCTGTTTAAAGTTTAACGTGAAAGTCATACAGCGCTTTTTGATTGTACACTTCAGGCCGTACTGTGGAGATACAAGTTCTCTCAACTTAAAGGATCGTCCGATGACGGGAAAAGCAAGATCAAGTTCCTGTTCCAAAATCAGGACTCCAAATCTATCGAGGCAAAGGTATTTAACTTTGAGGCATGTTAAATGCTGTTTGTGAAGGAACGATTAACAACAAGGATGTAGAGAAGGAATTACTTGCAAATGACTTGAGTATTGATTTGTTTTTTTCTTGCAGGAGCTGGAGTTCTCCAACCTCTTTGCCGTGCTTCATTGTATCCATGCTTTTTTCGCTGCCAAAGTTGCTTGCTTGGACCCGATGTTCGTGGAAAGCCAAGGCACTGCAACTACCACTGGGATACCTTCTCTGTCCAGCATCTCATGTAATTCACAGACACCTAAGCTCAAATACGCCACTTGACAGCTGCTGCTCTACAAGGACCTCTTCTAAAAAGACGCTGCTCTAAGTCATGACCGTGGCCTAAAACGACGGACAGTGGAACAGGGAAATAACATAAAGAGACGACATTGCGGAGGACGGCTATAAACGATTGTGAAACTACCAAGATATCGGCACTCGATATCTCGGAAGAAACCTCCAGATTTCCTGGATTTCTGGAAACATAACGGACGTAAACATTGAAGCTCTACTTCACAACAAAAGACTCTATGGACACAAAGTGTGTGATTCAGAAAATGTTTTTAAGTAAATTTGTCCTCTTGATACTCAGACTTCCTTAAAATCAACACATCACAAAGAATAAGCAGTTCTTTTCCCAAGTTAGTCTGCTTTTCTGTGTAAGTGAAGTTTCAGAAAAACCCCCCCCCACAAAAAAACAGATTTTAGCTTGTTTTCCACAACAACTGGTACATCACTTGAACTTCTACAAAGGATATCTACCAACACCGGGTATGGCATTGATGATGCTTTTCATATTTCCATATTTTTGAAGTAAATTTTATTTTCCCTGAACTTTTCTCAGAGTCCGGCTCAAGCTAAACGCAACGTCAGTCTGATTTCGCAATACAAACTGATCTCCGTTTTGAATGAATTCGATTAGACCAGATGTTTCCTGGCAGAACACGTGGAGTGAAACGTCTCAGACGGAGCGAGTCCCCTCGTTTCTTTTCTCCTCGTGAGCGCTGTGTTCACATTTAAGAGGTCAGGATATGAACGTTTTCTGGCTCGGAACAGAGAGGCTTGGTGATGCCGTGTGAAAGCGTTCACTGTATGGATGAAAAATAACACAGCCCCAATCTGACCAAAACCACTGGAAACGTGATTAGAAAAGTGCACCTTCCATAATGTTTATAACATCCCCCCGCCCCCCCAAAAAAAAAAACTTGATTATGTAAATAAACAGTGACATTCAAATGAACTTGAAGAATTATGAATTATGAGGATTACTTGTGGGATTACTTGTAGGGATTAAGGCATTTGTTAATTTGATGTGCACCAGAGACTACTAGATAGCTCATATCCTCGTGCTCTCTTCATCGTTTACTCTGTGGACCAATTGAGAAGAATAAAATCAGCTATGGTGTATTTTTGGAATATTTTATCTTTTCGGACTTAAACTTGTAAATAGTACAAAAAAAAAAAAAAAAAAAAAAAACCACTCGCAAAGGAAAGAAATTTAGCATTGTAGTTCGAGTTGTAGCCCCGTTTTGAACTTTGTCGCCACTCTTCTGCGCTAAGCTGTTCATAAATGGCCGCAGAAGTGACAACTAAACTATCATATTGGAAAAGAGTTCAGGGGCAATTAGCGCAATTAATCACGCTCTTACCTTCCATTTACAAAGCCGAGTCCAAACACAAGAGGCCCACGGGTAAGCAAACTCTAGAGGATAGCAAATTAAATAGGGTCAATAAAGTGCTTGGTTCTGTGCGGGCTTGTTAAACCGAGTGTCTGAGGGGAAAACTAATGGTGGTGCAGTCTATGCAAAGAAAGCCAGAGTGACGCTTTTGTGCTTTAAAATAATTTATCATGGTCGCATATACCCTTATAACACAGGATCTAGAGAGTGAGGTTTATTTAGTTTTTTTTTGCAAATGTTTTATTAACAAATATGCCGTGTGATAAATTAATAAATAAGATCTTTTATAACATGGCTCAGTTGTGGCTGGTTGTATTTTTTATTTTTTTTTTGGTTTTTACACCGTCTGGGTCCGTCTTAAAAGGGAAATCCTTCTCGACTTTTACAATCCAATATGTTCAGTGAATTGATGACACACACACACACACAGGCAGATGTTAAGTGTTTATCAGCGGATCTACTCTCCAAGCGCGTTATTAGAAATGATTATTCTCACCGCCTCTTGCAATGATATAAAGTGTCTTTTATAGTTAATGTCCTTATATCTGTGTGATATTACAGCACGTTGCGCATTAAGTTCGGTTCAGTCAGCGTGAGTAAAAAAAAAAAAAACCAACAAAACAGTTTCAGTGTCTCTCTCTCCAAACTTTAACGATGTAACCTGTCTGCAGATAACACGGTGGTCTTTATTTTAAGAGGGAGAGGGCCCTGAATGACAAACTGGGAGTGTGTAATTGGAAAGAAATTGGCATTCAGGAGACAGATGGGGTGAAGTGAAAGCCATTATTAAGTTGCATGACGAAAATTGCAGAATTCAGTGACTTTAAATCTCTGCAAATGTTTCAATTTCTGTAAGGTCTGCAGTAAAAAAAAATGGACTCCATACACCTGCTCCTGTTGCTATGAAAACCTGCGTCTTACATCAACGTTACCTGCTTCCTGCGGGGGAAAACCAGGGGAAATGAGCCAGGCATTATCAGCACGAGACATTTGTAAATCACAAGACTCCCGCGGGTAAAAGTCTTATTTGCTTGTTTTCCATTTGTACAAATTTTACGGTGCAATGGGCAGATACATGTACGAAGTTTTGTTCATCACATCCGTGACGTACATAAATCGTCATGGATGTGAAATTCTCTTAAATTCTCACTGGTACATGTACATGCATTAATAACACACAAATACAGCATCTGATATAACGCTTTAGATGTTAGGAAATAACTTTTTTTTTTTTTCCTTTTTGTGCCATCACATAAAAGCAGCAGTAATAAAAACTTTCTTCTTTTTAATAGGATGCCAGATTGCACTTTTACTACTTTCTCCCCCACATCTGCCACAGTGACTCATTCCACTGCCTCGACACAGCAACGCGCACACACCTGTGCAAGAAAAACACCCACCAAACAAGATACTAATGAAGAAAAAGGCCCGTTGCAAAGACTTAGAGGAGGCGTGATGTGATTGTGACCTTTTATTTTTTATTTTTTTGGAGATTTTTTTTTGCCAAACATTTTACGAAGAAACAACACATTTCCAAAATGAACTGCGCACACAATGGGAAATAAACCTAGGCCTGATGAACAGCAACAAAATGGTTTTGGCTCTTAACATATTAAGTTAACGGGAGCGCAAAACTGGGTATGACTTGGGCTTCACCGGGTGCCTTTTTTTTTTTTTTTTTTTTTTCCTTTGCAGTCAAATCTCAGCCTCATTAGATGTAATCACAGCAGTCCCATTAACTTTGGTGCAAGGCCTGACCTGAGAGTCGAGGTTGTAGGTCCCCTGCTTTCAATTCTTCTTGCGTTCTCTAATTGGCAATTACATTTTAGATAATGGTTTAGAAACTGTTGCATGCCTGTAATATTTCATGTGGATTTAATGGATACCACGCAAATCAAGTGGGACTCTGCTGTTATTGGTATTTATAAGCTGGGAAATTATTCCATTATTGCTTATTTGCAAAGCTTTTCAATGAATGTAAAAAAAAAACAAAAAAAAAAAAAACAAAACAAAACCTTAAAGAAAACAAATGTTACCTCTTAACACACACACACAAAAAAAAACAAAAAAAAAAACTACTGATAGTGATCAGCCCCGTTTAAAAACAAAATATTCGTCATTACACCAGAACAAAATGAAGATCTATATCACTAATATATCTTATCTATTTAACAGACAGCAGTGGAGTTTTGATCTACGGAGTTCCCAGTGTCAAAATACAGTACAGCAAAAAGGGTGCTACTACAAACCAGATGCAAAAAAAAAAAAAAAAAGTGTATTCAGAATCATATAACAGTACATATATATCACTTTTATATTGAATAGAATTAATATCGACAACATTCAACTCAGCTTTCAGAATACTAAATTATGCATTCAAAGTAAGGTGAAGAAAAGTCCGCGTCTGGGACAGTAAAGCAAGAAAGTGTGACATCTATCAGCGATGTGCTTTTTTTCTTTCTTTTTTTGTTTTTTTTTTTTTTCTTTTTTTTCCTTTTATGCTGTGGAATGTATTGTAGAAATATACCATCATTCAGGTACATTTTGTGTGCCAGAAACAAAACCAAACTCGCAGAAGTCCTAATGTGATGGGGTTACGTTGGCACTTAAAAAAGCCATCACTATCAGAGAAGTCCTGCAAGTAAATTGTACTGTCGTAATTGTAAAGTCCAGTCCACGGTACAAATTAAGCCAAAAAAAATGGCACCTATTTTTCACTTACTGCAGAGTAAGGTGCTTTAACGGACACTTCTACAGTCCAGCGTAGAAAAGGCTTCAAAATCTTCAGCGATTCTGATTTTGCATTGCTATCAATAAAAAAAAAAAAAAAAAGGGCCATCTAATTGATCAAAATTCTTTGAGTCCTTTTTTTTTTTGTTTGTTTGTTGTTTTTTTTTTTTTAAAAGAACATTCCTACATTTCAGAACTTGATCACTTGGGACATCACCTCCAGTGACCGATCGTAAGATGTGAAGCAAAGTCAAGAACACCCAAGACATACACAGTATATTCATGCATTACTGACCAACGTCTCGCCTTTACCGGTTTGGTCTTAAAAGCTGAAAATGTGAAACCGCCGTTAAAAACCCTCCATCAGTTATGTCTACGTTTCGACCACGTGATATGATAAAACTAATATATTATTTGCATCAACGGTAGAAAAGAAAACACGGGGAGGATAAATAGTCGTTTTCAGGGATGCCGACGACACCTTCTCGCACGCAAAGTGAGGAAAAAAAAAAAAAACAAGAATGTAAGCACCCAGTAGAAAAAGTCACAATAAAAGGTGCACTGTAGAAAAGATTATGAACCAGTCTTATCTCGCAATGATTTTTTTTTTTTTTTTTGTAATAGGAAGGTACAAAAACACATTGACCTAAAGCTAAAAATCAAGATGAGTCATGACAAGTGCCCTATTCATGATTACGCAAGCATGTCATTTTCTTCATCTCTTCGACTGACAATGGGATAATGTGGCGTTATTTGCCTTTCGGTGTCTTTTGTTTCTTTCAGCATCATTAAATTTACAGACACTGATAGTAGGTTAAAGCTTCTAAAAAAGGTGCAATAAAAGTCTTAGATGATCATATTTTAACAAATATAGTAAGAAATTTGTTTTTTGTACAATTTTTCCGTCTGCACACTTCTGCAGACATCTTGACATTGTGATAAAATCTGAATCTCAAAACGGGTTTTTTTTTTCGGAAACTACGTCCATTTAGTATACTTTTTACAATTCTTTTTTTCATATACAAAAACGAAAACGTAACATAAACTCACGACAATCATAACATTATTATCCACTATTATCTATGACGTCTCTTTCCTTGCAGTGTTGTCATCAAGATTTAATGGAAATAATGCTACATTTGTACTGAAAACGGTGGAGAAAAGCATTTCAGCAGGCGCTGCACCCATTGACAAGGGACATCAAGCGGTCAGTCATTTCTCTCTGTAGTACAACAAATATGCTTTAAGTGACTCAGGCAGCGGCAAAGCCATTATTTGGTCTCTCAACACGTTGACTTGCTTAAGGATTTCAATGTCGCCAATGTCTCTTTCCTCCTCCTCCTCCACCTCCTTGTGTTCTTCCTCAGTGTGCTCCTCTTCCTCGCTCTCCACCATTTGGGGTATCAGCTGGTTGCCTACAAAAACGTAGGTGTTGATGCGTCGCCGTCGGCAGCGCCTGCGTTTGCGCTTCTGGGGGACTCTTTGCACCATGCCCTTCCCCTGACTGTCCTCATTGGCCAGGTTCCGGAGTGTGCGGCGAATGTAGATCCGAGACAGGTCCTGAAGGCTGCGGACAGTCACCGGGGCTGAGGACAAAGAGAGATGACATAGTCCTTAAGGGCAATGCGCCACAATAAGAAGAATAATCCATACAACTGCTTCAACTAGGTCAGCATAAGCAAACTAAAGCCTTCAAAGAGAAAACTGTGTCTCTGTATTTCAAGGAAAAGGGGAATTAGTGGCACTATGAACCAGCTGCAGGGCGAGTTTCATATGTCGGAGCAGATACTGCTTTACCAACTGTCTCATCACATCACTTCAGATGTACTGTCTGACTTAAAACATTGCCGGGCTTTACACTTGGGCACGAGTTAAAATAATAAAATGCAGAGAGAAAGAGAAGATTGTGTTTGGGTTTTGTTGAGGACAGAGGCTGGAGAACTCACGCAGCTGGACAGCGTCAGGTTTCTCTCCATCAGCTCTGCTCTGCTGGACCAAGGGGGCAAAGGACACAGCCAAGATGTTTTTGCTCTCCCATGTGCATTGGCCAGTCCTGGTTATCTGGGTCAGCTGCATAAAGACACAAAAAAATGAACCCAACACTGGACGCTTATGAAATATGAAACACTTTATAACATTGGGGATGAAGACCAAAGGGTCTAGAGACGCACTGTTATATGTATTAATCCAATATTTCAGAATTATCATTAGATTTATGTGATATTTTAACTTAATTAAATTACTCACTAAGTAACTCCTCATCCCACAGCCTGATTTTCTGTTTGCCAACATGAAAAAATACCACACATTTTCTGTTATGACCACATATATTAGTGTATATTATAACTACTTGTAACTCTCACATTTCATATCATTTTCCGTATAGAGATGATTCTTACAGGGACGCGTGCGTTTGATTAAATCTCTAAATATCACAAATACACTGTAGCAATCATCTCTGTGCAAATGCAGTAGTTGCATTTTCGGTAGCCTTCACACACCTAATGATGTTATTCCAAATTCCAGGTGTTCATTATGGCTGACAGATGTTTTGAGTATACACTGTGTAGCCAGTGAATCATAAACTGGCCTCTGGAGAGGAAATAGGCTCTCCTTTTGAATTAGCATATAGTATAAAACTATGAAGCTGCAGGACTTTTCCACAGCTCTACAAACGTACTGCTCGGAGATAAACCACTGCATTTGTTGTGCGAGAATATTGCTCTGTGGACAAATATCAGGTGGCTCGGGCCATAGCAAGTAAGAACCAGTCCGCAGTACGGCAGTTATCGAAACACAATTAACCCACATGAGGCTGCGGACTCATCACGTCTGGTAATAATGTAAGAGTGTAACGTCGGTGGGGAGGGGAAAATGGTTTGCGTGGCGTTCAACTGGTGCACAACAGGTCTGATAATACAAGCACATACAGAAGATGCCCTGAGGCCAGGTGCAGGGCTCATTCATTATTTGCCATCTCTAATGTCCCCCCAAAGGAATGAGGTCTTCATTCAACATGATAATGCTCTCCTTTATGGTCTAATGTTTTTAATGTAACTGCAATAACGGTGCTGCTGGTTGATTTCTGAAGGTGATTAAAACAACCGATTTTTACGTATGCATCCTCTTGGGGTCGTACGAATAAGCGCAAAGCCGGTATTTATGTTGTTAAATAGGTGCAAAGCGTGGAAAGAGGTGGTTGGTTATGGTGGAATAACAAACTCTGCTGATTTAGACACAGGAGACCAGCGTTCATCGCACATATATATGGTGTTTTTGGAAGTGATCAGCAATTGTCGTATTCTGTCGTTCGTGTACGAGGACGTGTTGCTATAGCTGCAAATACCAACTAACGGCCTTTTCTGGGCTGCTGTGTGAAGATCTTTTTATGTTTGCGGTCATCAAAATATCATAAATATATGCCCGTCAGTATCTGTATCATGTGATTAGCTTAACCGGCATGTAAAATGAGTGCAGTGCAAGTTACTTGTCATCTTCAAACATCTTAGAAGATAATAGTCACTCTTCATTTCAACATAAAATGCTCTCTTTTCTTCCTACGATGTGACTTCATGTGTCCATTTGAGAGTCATTTAAGAAGCTTGTTTTTTTTTCAAGTGGTGGTACGCTGGTTTGATGTCAATGAAAGCCCATATCAAAGAGAAAAAAAGATGCTTTTAGAAAAATATTCACCATTAGTGTGGATATGACTTTAGTGAATGTGGGTTGCTGTGCTTTCATGCTTTTGAGAGCTTATAAAGACCCCTGATAAAAGGTAATTTTTCTTTTCACTATCACTCAAAAGAGCTCAGTGTGGACAAACATGTCGAAGCATTGTATATGGCCCAGGTCTGTACCGCTAACAGTACTGACCTTTTTAAAAAATACACTGATTGATTTCTTTCAACTGTATTGTTGCTTCTAAACTCAGTCTTTAGTTAAATAAACGCCGACATAATCCCACCCCTGTGCATATACACAATATAATGACATTTTTCATTCCTCTAGTGATGTCCTTGTCTGTTCTAAGCCAAACCTTGCTTCACTTCAGCTCCTGTTTCCTTTAAAAGCACAAAATCCTTGACCATGTTTCTGTCAAGACCTTTCGCCCCCTTACTGCGTAAGGTTTTTGCCAATTGCTTTTTCCTCTGACTTCCAAATGTATTTATGTGTCCGTCCACACATCCACCATTTTAAATAAAACATTTATTTATACAGCCATGTGTGCTCCTTAAATGGCTGCTCAAATCCAGGGGCAGTTGTGGCTCAATAATGCATGTGAAAGTTGCATAACCAGTCTTGTAGGTCAAAGCTATTTTAACCTTGTTTTCTTTTCCTCATGTGATAGCATTTGAATAGCGATAATGGTGTGTTGCTTCTGTATTTACTCTGATCACTCTGTAGCACTTACCTGATCTTCTATAGGCATCACCAGAATGCCTCCAATTTTGAGCAGTACTTTCATGTAATTTTCATGGTCTTTCTGCACTCCAGCCCCACAATAAATGCGATCATACTGGTGGCTATCTGTTGAGATTTCAAGGCAATTTCCCACCACAAAGACGGGTTCACAGAACTCAAACCTGTGGAAAAAAATGAAGAGTAGAATGGATAAGGAACAGAAAAACAAAGAGATAAGGCTTGTCATCATGTCCCTGGGCTGTGACAGAATTATGCAAATTCAATTAATAGAATTAAGTATATTTATTTTTATTATGTTTTTAATCTTATTCTTAATAAGTAAGTTTCAGTAATTAGTGGCATTTAGAAGTGAATACCCCTCGCCTCCCCTACGGTGGCTGCTAAAAATGCGAAAGGACCTGCCTTCGTTAGATCCAGTGCTTGGTTTGTTCGTTCTGGGTTTGTTGGCGAAGCACAGATTCACAATGAGACAAGATGAAAAGTTGCAACAACTTACAATGTGCCTGCAAACGTCTGAAACCCTGCCATTTCACAACAACACAACTATGAGACGGTGCGTTGTCTCCATAGAAATCTCTCTCTTTGTACTTCCATTTTAACTCTCTGCTTTTCAGGCGATTTTATGGCTGGATACAATTGGCAGTATCTTAGAATATGAATGAGGATAGTGAGTTATTTACTACAGCTACTTTTCAAGTACTGATGAAATGGCGAAAACATAAAAAACAAGATGGCTGAGATTTGCTCTTATCTATTCCCGAAGCAGTTTCACTGTTTAAAGGAGTTAGTATCACCTCTGATAAGCAGAGAAAACACAAACTATGGAGGCAGGATTTCACAGCTGATGATAACGCTGTGCTTCTTGGTGACAGGTGAGCTACAGACCAGAAATACTGAGAAAAACACACATTAACAGACAGTGGCGAAATGACAAGCCAAGTCGTAGGCTCACCACTGCAAATTTCTTGCAACGTCCTAAAACGGATTGGTCTCATGGTGAATCTTTGCTCTGAACTGGGCTTTAAGGGGATAACATGTCACCTGCTATAAAATGTTTAAAAAAAAAGGAGAAGAAGAGGAAGTCGTTCTGAGCGACTGGCAGTGCAACATGGTGGACTCTGTGGAGGAGATATAAATTCTGGGATGCACCGATATATCAGCCGAACATCGGTATCGGCCGATATTTGCTGATATTGATAGCACTCGGTATCGGTATATAAGATGTCCTTTCACAGATGGCATTGGCAGATATATATGTGTTGTGCTATATTAATGGCTTTTTCATACATTTGTGTGATTGAATTTGCGCTGAAATGAAGAACACTTTAAATATCCTATCAGCCCAGAATTTTACATCCCTAATAAATTCTCCTTCTAAGGTTAACGAAAAGGTTTTTTATTCTCAACTGTATGAGTATTATATCCTATTTCTGCAGTTAGATTAGATCCCCTGAAAACCTCACACTGCACCTGTAAGGTTCACATGAACAAACGTCAGGTAAAGCTGTCTCTAGTGCTTACAAATATAAAAACACATCTCATACTCACTTGTCAAAGCTGTCACTATTCTTTATGAAATCATCCAGTTTCTCTCTGGCATATTCAACCACATCCTTATGGAGCTCAACTCCATGGTTCACACCAAATGGCCCTTTAAAAAAAAAAGAAAAAAGAAAAAAAGACACAGAGTTTTCCAACAGGAGGATATTTTCTTTCAAATCAACACCGCCTCTTACAAATCACTGACGTTGATATGCTCTGATTCAAATGGATTTCGCAAAGCTTCCGACAGACAGAAAACACAAGACTGTGGGGGAAAAAGCCCACTGTACTTACCGATGATGAGGCCAACCATTGTGCTCAGGTAGCCTGTTCCGCTGCCCAGATTGAGGAAAGAAAGTCCTGGCTGCAGTTTGAGGGCCTCCATCACCTCAGAGTATATACACGGAGCAGACAGGTGTATGTTGCCATGCTTCCACGCCAAGTCTTTGTAGGCACTGTCCCGGTAGCCGTCCAGATAGTAGTCACCGCGGTCTATGGCCCGAAAAGCCTGTTCCACTTTTTCTGTGCGAATGTATTGGGCCTCCTTCAGATTATCAATGAGGTCATCATTGTCCTCCCCAGCACTCACAGCTCCCCCCATGGCAAAAAAGAAATGAGAAACACAAGGGCAGAACTCGTACTCAGGATGACTGATTCCTCCTCAGAGTGTCATGGAGATGAACAGCCTGCTGAAGGATCCTGCCGCTGTGACTCCTCTAGTGTCGGTTCAGACAACAGTCATGTCCAGGCAGCAAATGACCTGACGAGACAAATGAGAAAAAAACATGTTGTAACAATCTCCCAGGCAGGGAAAAGAGCATCTAGTTAAACCTACAAGTCAAGTGCAGATTTCTGATGACGACGCAAGGAAAAGCGGATTAATCTTCTCCCATAAATTGCGAATGTCTCTGGATGGAAATGTTGATGAAGATGAAGGGTATGAGAGAAACAGTATTGTGCTGTTTCAAACTGACCCCATCAGGATGTATTTTGCAGGTCCTCTGTAACAAGTTCAGTGATCATTTACAGCAGATTCAATATAACAACCCAACATCTGAAAACAATAATATATACAGCTTTGGAAATAACTATGAGACCATCTGTGATCTTCTGTAGAAATTCAATATAACAGCTCTTCAACATGACCTCTTGGTATTCTGTTTTTTGGAATATTAATTTGCTTTTCAGCATCAGATGTTCTTAATTTGTGTTACTGAGAGAGAAAAAAATGAGAAAATTGTTTTTGTTGTCACTGATTTAAATACAGCTTAAATTTGTAAAGCTAACATCTCATGTGCCTTTTAACCAGATTTTTACCTCACATTTGCACACAAGAAAACCCTGATGGATTTACAGGTCCCATAGATGACAAATGTTGACTTTTCACCACTTTGCCACTGTGGTCCAATTATTACTTCCAGAGCTAAACAATATTATTCTCTTTTTTGCGTGAATATGACCTAAAATGTGATCAGATTTTCATGCAAGTCCTAAAACCAGATAAAGGGAAACTAATTAAACTAAATCTACGGGAAAAAAAAAAACATCAAACATACTCATTTATTTAAAGAGGGAAATGACCCAATCTTAAATATTTAAATTACTGAGTATTAAACATTTAAGACTGGATAACTTTCCACAATAAATAAATGAATAAGGTTAATGTTTTTGTCGCATTTATTTAATTAGTATCTCTTTATCTAGTTTCAGGACTTGCATGAAAATCTCATCCTGTTTTAAGTCATATTGACGCAGAAAGAAAACAAAAAAGGTAGTTAAACCACCTCATCTCCACAAAGATGACCTCCCCACCCACCACCCGCCACCACACGACACACTGTCCGAATACGTTTTGTTTGAACTTTAAGTTACACAGTGCGTGTAATATTTTTAGACTTTTTAAAGGTTTAATTTGCACTTCCTGACATACAGACCAAAATCTGGTGTTAAGATGATAATTAAGGTCAGATAAGGTCTTTTCTGACTTTATTGCTTTTTCTCTGGTAAAGTTCTGCACTCTGAACTCAAACATAATTTTAAAAACTACGACCACTCTTTGGTTGAACTTCCCACTCATGTCGACAGTGAGGCCGCGGCTACAGGGACATATTTGTGTAGTGGGTGAACCAGAATATGCTCTGACCGTTGGTGCTTGGTAATGATAAAATACTGCATCACGGACACTGCATTTCAGAGATGCTTCGATAACAAAAATCTTCCTCGCTGCCACAGAGTGAATGGGTATAGCTGGAGATGCAGGCGAGGGAGACAAGTCTTGAATTCTCTCTCTGCCTCCTCAGCATCTCCACATCTGACTCAGCTAATAAAGATTAAATTCAGAGGTGACTTTGTAGTGGTGGGGCTGCTAGGGTAATTTTCCATTGGCTCTTTCTCGCAGGCAAAAGAATCATTGATTCGCTCACCATCACTGATTGTACAGCAGTGTATTTTTTATCCCAGTTTTCCCTCTGCCCTCTCTGTAATGCATAGTCTTTTCACTTTCCTGCAGTTGAAAGAAATTCCAGGAAAATGGGTCAGGCGAGGTATTCTACAAGCAAATTGCTTTTGGGCACTGCTGTGCAGTCTCACCAATCATGATCCACACAGTCTTGAAACAGAGGCCATTATTCACCCATACCTTTAAGACAAATAAAAAAAGACCAGCTAGCTAATAACAAGTGTTGCTACAGTGAAGCTACTCTTATACTGACACTGATACTGATATATAAAAATGACTCATTGTAAACAGGACTCAACTGGTCAACCTAGGACACGGCATGTCCTCAGGTTGAACCTTGGCGTGGCTGCCTTGTTAGGTCCTGACTGGATGCTATGACAGCGACACCTTACTGGACAGGATGACGAAACATGTAAGAGATCCTTCAGCAACACAAGATCGACTCCACTCACGTAACTAAATCCCAGGAGCCTGTCTGGGGCAACGAGACGTACACATGGCTGTGCATCAGCAGACGGCGTGAGGTAAAGAGATAATGCGACGGCTATCATCCTGAACATTAAGAAAATATTTACATATAAAATCATTCACGATAACGTTATGATGGTAGATTCATTTATAAACGCCGTTTTTCATGTTTCAAATTAAAGCAGCCATGAAAAACATTTGTGATGACTAATTTTTAGATTTTCTCACGGTGACTTGCTTTTATCTAAATTCTGCCTATAAAATGTCAGTGCCTGAAATGGGTGTGCGAATGCTTTGTCTAACATTCACTGCAGAAACCAAAACCAGACTGTTGACTTTAAAAGGCACTTGGAGGACTTCAACAGCTATAATTAATGAGGTGTATCTTTAAGGGGAAAGTCATTCACTGGCCCGGAAGAAATTGTCTGTAATGTCAAAAGTGTGCAATATGTTCTACAAATGCAAATTCTGTATGTATGTGTGCAAATGTAACAGTACCAGAATGGAATATATCAGTGAAATCAAATACATCAGAGTATTTCTCTATGAAAAACAGAACTGCACTATACAACGCAAAACCTCTGTAATGCAGTCCAACAAAACAGTCACGTGAAGGACTTTGCATGTGTAACGTAATGTTTTTCAGTCACACCCGGATTTTTTCTCTATTACCAAATTGTACAATTTTGCAACAATCTCAGAATCAGAAAAGTAAAATACTACATTTTCTTAATTGCATTCGTTCCTGTTCGTGACCTATTGACCTCTTTTCTAATGTATACTACAGAGCAAACATTTTACAGAATATTTCATTATATATTTAAAAGGGCAGACAGACACGACATATATTAAGCAAATTCATGCTCCCAACGGCATGAAGGTCAAAAAAATTATACAGCAATACATCATTGTCTTATACAATACATACATTAACCTATCAGATGATTGATTTTAATAAATATGAAGGACATCTGATCTTATTTACATATATTTTGCTTAAATTAAGACATGGTTTAGGCGTTAATGCATTTGTGTGTCCAAAAGGTCACACTGTAGTCATATAACTCATTTTTCTTTTGAATTCTGTGAAAATGTCCAGTGAATTCCTACTTTAAAAATGACCATTTCTTCAAGAGTTATTATTTCCATCCCTACCAGAGACTACACAGTAAATCTAAGTTATGAGTGGGTCACCACAATGACCCAGTGAATACACTGTTTTAAGTTCAGTTCGACACCCTCCGGCTACTTAACAATCTCATGACGCATTGAAGCTGAATTTAAAGTGAGTTTTAATCTTTCGTTTTTGTGTGCCCGCCCGACTACTTTTCCACTCTGTGGTAATTAACCAAAAAAAAAACAGCCAAGGAACACGGCGGCAGAGGCGTTTTAGGAGCTGACTCCATGTGGGTGTATGGTTTTGTGCAGTTTTAAACATTGGCCTCAAACTGATTTCAAAAAATTTAAAAATGAGCATGAGTTCTTTCTTTTATTATTCTCTAGGCCCTTTCACTGTTGCTCCCACCATCTCCATGTACGCATGAAGAGGAGTCATACAGCGTTGAGACGAGTATGAATTTTACTCAAGCTGAAACAACAAAGAGTCTGATGAAACCTACATCAGAAGCTTTCCACTGACGTCGAAGGCAATTGAACTGACTCGATAACGTCCTGCACTATGAGATTGAACACAGGTAATACAATACACAACAGGCATTGTAACACAAACTTTCACTGTGTATTTCTGTGTTAACACAAAGCAGCTTTGCTCAACAGCTTTGCCTAAATAAAACACACATTTTGACATTTGTTTGCATCTCTTTTGTCAGATCATAATTGAAAATTACTTGTTCAACCTCCGCATCATCAGTCACTTGTGCGCATCTTATTCTTTTCATCAAATTGCAAATTTGCCGCCATTCGTGCAAATAATCATGTCCAATATCTTCTGTTTCTATATTATCAACCGCTTGTGTGGATCAAAACCTATTACTCTGTTGAACAGTCAAACCCACCAAAACATCTATGCATTAGCTCCTTACATAAGTAATTGCATGCAAACTGGCTGAACCGACTCATAATCTGTCTGCTTACTTTCAACACAGTTCTCTTTTTTAAATGTGTCCAGAGTTGATGACTTTCTCTCAAGTGAATCTTGACTTTCACTAATGAAGGGGAATGTGTGAAGATCAACCAATGGGCGTCAAGAGGTGTAGAACGACTCCACTTGAATTCCCCATACACTTCTGCCTTAGGGCTGTTTCCTATGTTCACAATTCTAATTTAGTTTTTTTCCCCCCCTGTGCTTTGCGGTGCACGAACAGTCTTGTCTTTTTCTTTTCTGTATCACAGTGTCATGGTGTCACGTTGTCAACAAATTGCAGTGGAAACAGTACAAGCAGAAATGTGAATCCTGTCCAATCTCTTGCCACCAGTCCCTTTGTACTGTACTGAAATTGATATGTGTCACACGGGAAAAAGTGCAGCCTTTACACCAGAAAAAAACAGAATACACTGCCATACTGACAACATGGCTGAGCATTTTGACAATCTCGTTTGTAAACAATGACACACGGATTTGTCATTCTGTTTGCACATGTTCGCTGACTAAAGGTCGACCGATAGTGGATTTTTAAAGGCCGATATAACAACAATAGTTTGGAGCAAGAAAAAGACAATACATAGATGATTGATGAGCCAATTAAACATCTAAGTCAAAGTAATACCTAATACCTAAATTAATAAATAAGTCTGGATCACTGAACATCAAACGTACCATATTCTTTGAGCTGTTATTTCCTCTCAAAGTCAGTGATTCCAGTGTTGACGCCTAACATTAACCATTGGTTAATATCACAGGCAAATTCTGCCTTTCCTCATAGTCTGTAAAATGTCTTATCGGCGCTGATTAACCGGCCAGACGAATTAAATCAGTCTAATAAATATTTACTTTTGAAAGATATTTTAAGGATTTTGAGAACGTTACACGCTTTTGCAGGTTATCTATTCTGTGGTGCTGCTTGTATAAACTGTTTTGAGAAACGCACTTACTGTTTTGCAAATGACTTGCGAAAGCGATTGAAAAGAAAGAGAAAAACCAATGATCAAATCGAGCTGAAGTGTCTGACGAAGTCCAGTGTCTTTTGTTACCTGCCTAGAGACTACGGATGGAAAGTAGCAATCTCTGCTATAATCCAGCATGTTTACATCTTGTAATGCATGTGCAGTGTCCCCATTAAATAAACAAATAAAGGAAAGCACATTCATTTTCAATTACCTGTCAGATATTTTGATTAGTATGCACTAAGTGTTGAGGTTTGGTACGTTGCCCTATACAGACGACCACTTTGGTTTTGTTTCCTAATGTTTAATGTTAGCGACATAATCACAATATAATTACTCATTCAATTTTAAAGTGTTTCTAATGTGTTAGGTCCTGCACGGATGCGAATAAGGCGAACAGTAAACCGAAAGTATAAAGTTGTAAAACTTTGTCTCTTTACATTCTGAATGTGTTTCTGTTTTTATTCTGGTGATGTATTTACATGCAGTGGTTCTCACAGATGTTCCTAAATTCCCACAATTGACACCTGATGAAGCCAATCAGCTCGCGGGCTGGTCACGTGGTGCAGTTGCCACACAGACGGCAGCCCGTCAGCCAATCAGCTGGCTGAACACTTTCTTCGCACTGCGTGTGACGGTGGGAGCAAAACAACAACACCGTTTCCATGAAATGTTGTCAACCGTTATTAATCACGGCTCTTTCTATACCCTGCCCGTCCACGCCTGTGAGAAATACATGGCTCTTTGAGTAGCCCGTACTCGGGCTGACAGCACTGAGGATGAGCGTGTCTGTTGTGAAGCTTTTGTTCCCACTTGTCGACAAAAACGCAGTTGCTGGCCAGCTCTCTGCAGTGCGATTAACCTCAATCTTTAGCAGCAACTAGCTAAACCGGTTTGTGGAGAAGAGGCTGCAAATATTAGCCTCGCAGGTTTTTAGCAAGCGCTGCGGATAAATCCCACCGAAAAGTTGACATAATAACACACAGCTGTTTTCGCTGCGTTTTGGTCACAGAAAGTCTCCTCGAGCCCGTTTTGTTGTACACGCGCTACAACAAAATGGAAGACGACGTGCGCACACACACACACACACACAAAAAATATATGAATCCTGCAAACTTTAGGACATACGGTAACGTCTGGAGCGGCGGGTTTAAATGCAAAACAACGAAGGTGAATTGCCGTGTGGCGTGTAGTAGCGTCATGTGAGTTGTTGGCGAGCCGGGCTAATGTTAGCTTCAGTGGGCCTGAGTGCGCCATCATCAAAACAGAGACAAAGCAGGTTAGGTAAGCTCGCCTCTTTATCCTGCCGTTACTCAGCGAGCAGAACAACAGTGCTGTCACATTACACGAAAAAAAAAAAAACTAACAACACCATCGCCGGGGTAGGCTGCGAACGGGAAAAGTCCCAGAAAAGGCACTTATCTCCAAAAAAAAAAAAAAAAAAAAAAAAAAAATTAGGAATACTCACAACGTCGTGTCGCATTAACTCACTCTTTGTAACTGGATGCACTTCGGCTGTGCAGTGCGACGGACAGTGACTTTCAGACGTGACCAGTCTCCCCCCCGAAATGCGAAGTACTAGTTAACAGGGCTGCACTAACTAGCTGAAATGGTGAACGGGTAAAGTACTGAGGGCGAGCGGCTGTGTCCAAGTGGAAGAAGAAAGAACAGCTGAGAAGAGGATGTAAACACAGGTCACGTGGTTTTAAAATGTCGATAGAGGGAAGCACTGTTGCACACATCTATCTATCTATCTATCTATCTATCTATCTATCTATCTATCTATCTATCTATCTATCTATCTATCTATCTATCTAATATGCAGTATCAGTACTATTGCAAATGCACTGTACCACTTACACATTAATAAAGCTTTAAGAACTCTCGCTCTTAATCGGTGCCTTTAACCCGAGATCATGAAATTGGAAAGATCCTGGAAACCAACCTATAACCTCCCACATTTCCCTAAAGGAAAGGCCTATATTTAGCCTACAGCTGGTTGTCTTGCCTGTTCTGGAAGCGTTGGAATGGATCGTCAGGTTTATTAAGGAAGCAGTTGTGGTCAGCAGATGAACGCAGGTCTACACTGGTCCTTCTTTCACTCCACAAGCTTTTTTGTTGTGTAGTTGTTTCCTCAGATAGGCAGCTTTTGACGCACTACATACTATTAGGCTGCCTGTTTTAAGGGGAAAGTGTGCAGTTTAAGAAACTTTAATCCTGAAAATAATACCTTTATTCATCCTGAGGTGTTAGAGATATTAGTTACGGGCTTAACTGAACATCTATCACTAGTTATTTCCCGTCCATGGCAGGAATAGTGAACACATATTTAAAGCAAAAGATTTAGCAGGCACTTCACCAGCTTCTTCAGCCAAATTTCTTTTACAACACAACATGTTCTGCATGATCAGTTGCCAAAGTGGCTTTGAAAATCCATCAGCATTCAGAGTGTTGATTTCACTTTGTGTTTGCATAAATTCTTTTTGTGGCGAAATACGTGACCAGTTTTTGCAGTGTGAGACGTTCTTCTGCTGCACGTTGTCTTCTAAGGTGATGAATGTGTTTACTTCCTCAGTTTGTGGTTTAATTACGTAACACTGAGGTGCCGAGCCCGAGCTTACGACCACAAACCATTAAGAGTACAAAATACAAAAGGATTCAGTCTGCTGGGTTAATTTGGGTTAATTCAAGTCTCTAGTTAAATACGTACACAGATGTGTCATTCAGTCGGCCACATCAACAATAAGACGATATCAGCTTTAGCTTTGAAATTAGTGTGTGATACATGAAAAAAACAGACCCTTAGCCAGGATTTTAGAGACAGTAAGAGATAAAATAGCCAAAATGACTAAGATTTTTCACATTTGGATCATTCGTTGAATAGATTTTTTTTGTGATTTGTACCCCTCGCATTCAATTTCAACTCAAAATTCACCCTCTCCACCGTGCCAGGTACAAAGGCAGAGTTGTTTTGTACTAAAATATTTTAAAAAAATATCACAGTCAATTATGAAAACACGTGCGATTGTAGAATGTAAACAGACTGTAATAGCGCTGAATACTGCAGACGTGATCTCTGCGTCCTTATGACTGTACAACACTTTTAAGAGCTGCACTGTTACGTCACATGAGTCGGATCAGGCCACCGATCGCGAACGTACAACTTCTGGCAAATGAAACAATGTGTCGTCTTTTATTTAGTTGATAAACAGAACACAATATACCTTTATGGTTATTGCACGTGTACGTTAAAATTCAGTGAGCTGTACCAAGCTGATATAAAAAAAAATTGGAGTGTAATATAAAGTATAATACAGGTTTAAAACATAATATAAACAGATGGCTTATCTGAGATCACGCCCTAAGAATATGTGTGGCCATCAAGTTACTTCATATCTGGCACCAACACCCCCCACTACATAGGCTACAGGAAAACCAGGTCATGTGGTATATCAAAAGATATATCTTTGATTGTAAGCCAGCAGGCTCATATTTTGTCTGTGTTGTTATTTGCTTCCACCACAGATTGAACTTACATTTAATATTTGGCCCCGTACTGTGTTTGTGTCCGTGGTGACTCTCATTCCTCACGTCGGTCTGAGTAAGCAGTTCATAAAGATATAGATTTTTTAGAGGTTACAGTTTTATTTTTGCTGAATTTCTTGCTTTTATTAGGTAATGTACATGATACTAGGAAATGAATGGGAATGACACGCAATAAAGGTCACCAACTTGATTTTGAAGAGTATCTTATAGTCCAAGAAAACCCTGTAGTTGCGCTCATAACCCTAAACCCTTCAGCGTCGACCACTTCCTGTTGTTGCAGGTGTAATTCCTGAAATTCGCCACTAGGTGCTGCTGATACCTAAGGAAAGTTGATCCCTTTGACTTGGGGGGAGGGAGGGAGGGGGGGGTGACTCGGTTCACGTTTGACAGCGAGTGGATTTCAAAGCCTGAGAAACCACACATCCGTTTGAAAAGTTTATTTCTACCATACACAAACTGTACAACACAGCGCATATCTGTTTATTATGAAATAGTAAAAGTAATAGGAAGTTTCAATTTACAAACTACCCAAACTCAAAAAGCATTACATTTTAATGTAAAAGAAAAGAAAATACAATACAATTTCATATCATACTAATATCGTTCCACAAAAAAGCATTTCACATTACAAAACATCAAATACTAACAGGGAAAAAATAAATATTATTCACAAAACTTCCTGAGCAAACAATGTGTGGTATAGGAATTAAATATAAGAAATTATAAATAAAGGATTGTTAGGTTTAAAGAATGTGATTCAATTTTAAAAGATTACATTTCTTTAAAACATACTGGATATTTGGATAAAATAGGGTCATAATTTTTCTGTAATTTGGCTCTTTTGCTGTTAGGTTTTTTTTTTTCTTTGAAACTAGGCTACATGTCTTTGACTTCTTTTTGCAGAAACGAAAGATGTATTGCTCAAATGAATTACTGTGTCATTTTTCTCTTGGGCTCAACCTCATGTAAAATTGAGACGTATTACGCTGACGTGACTACAGTGTCCTATTTTCTCCTTTTTGTGTTGAAGTCAAGGGCAGTGTGGTGAACTAAAAAAATAAATAAAACAAAAATAATAGGAATACAAAAGTGCAATTGATGCAAACAAACAACTGATTAGCCAACAACTATCATTTGTCTATGTTTTCATTTCTTTTTGCTGTTTTTTTTTTTGTTTTTTGTTTGTTTTTGTTGTTTTTTTTTTATTTTGTTTGGTTTTTTTTTTTCTTCATTTAATGGTTGAAACTGAAATGCAAGTTGTAGTGGTGGTCAGCTCGGTTTTGAAGTAGCTACTATTCAAATCTGCCCCAAGCGTTGCGAGAATATTCAAGGTGTAAGACTGGTTGAAATGTTAAGGCTTGTAAGCAGTTTAAGATAAAGCAGGAGTAGATGTTTTACTTATTCCTTTTTTTTTTTTTTTTTTTCCCTTTTTTTTTTTTTTTTTAAATTCACTCCTTTGTGTTTTTTATCTCCATGCTAGCAAAAGTTAAAATAAACACCAGACTTTTTCAATCTCAGTCGTGATATTTCAAAACCTGACTCTGAGATTACAGCTACTGGGACAACAGTATTGAAACAGTCATCAGGAACATTTCCTCCTATGAAAATAATTGTACTGTATAATAAATTAGACACCATCCACATAATACTGTCCTACCACAAAACATAGTACTCGTATATTTTTATGGATTCATATACATTTAGGCACATACTATATGCACACTCCAAAGTGTGTGCACAGAAGGCAGTTTAATATCTATATTAAAAAAATGAAAGACATCTTGACAAAGTGGATTTTTCATTTTTGTTGCACTTCTCTTGTGGCACGCTATGCAAAGCAGAATCTGACATTCAGTTCACTGATGTTGCATTTTTGCTCAGTGTCGCCTCCTGTTTGCATTCAGCTCTTAACCTTATTGGTTAAGAAGAAAAAAGGTACAGTACAGTTGCATTGCATTTATTTTTATTTATTTATTTATTTTTTTGATTTCAGTGTTCACTTTGTCTTACCATACATTCAGTCTCCAATAAAGAGTAGAAAGCAAAAGCAATGCTTAAAAATATTTATGCTTTGTCGTTTTGGTAGGTTTTCACTTTGAAGGGAGATCCAACTTATGGTCTAATAATATAGGTTTTCAACACTAGATGGCGAAAGTATGCCATGAAATTGGAATGTGCTTCTACAGTGTGCAGAACATATTTTTCAATATTAAGCATTTACAGTTCCATAAATAAATAAAAATCGAGGAAATAAATACACTGATGAACAAATATAATAATAAATAGCAATAATATAAGAATGACATGATCACATACAGATTAAAATCAAGCAAACCATACAAAATAATTAAGTGCAAGAGGGGTAAAAATCTCACCAGGATAAACATATCAAGTGAATGCAGAAACAGTAAAAGCATCACAAATCTGGCTGGTAATGTTCTCAGTGCAGTGTATTTACCTGGAAATGCCAAACACATTTCCAAAAGCCTCGTCTTATACATGCAGCCAGGCCAGCACTCTTCAGTAAAATAGAGCTATCTAGTGCCATTATCCCAAGTCAAAGAAACCTCTGGGTAGTACAGCTTAAACATGGATGCCCTTAATAGCCTGTTTGATATTATCCAAGAGGGCCTTGCACTCTGGAGAGTATTCATGCTCCGAGTTGTTGTACATATCAGTTAATGTGTTCACATAGGCTTCAAAATTATGCTCACTGATGGGTCCCTGCAACAAAAACATGTTTGACTATTAGTGAAAATAGCACAGACAAAAATGACAATTCATACTGTATAAAATGACATTTTCCTACAGGACAGGTTAGATATAATGAGTTGGAGTAGAGTCGGTGGTCATGGCTTACTGTACCATTTGAGGCAGCTGAATGTCTGTTAGGCTGTTAATGAGAGCTTGGCTAAGGCGAGCAAGCTCCTTCAGAAGGCTGTCGTTGTGCTGTTCGATCATCTTGTTCTCCTCTTCAATTGTCTTCAGGTTACATTCCATAGATGAAATCTGCTTTCGGGGCAAAAAAAACAGAAACTTGTCAAAATGCGGGAGCCAGGATCACAAGCACCTGTCTTGAAAAATAAAAAAAAACACGTCAGAGTAAATACTTACCTGGGTTTGGAGCTGCATCATGTCTGCTTCGATTTTCATGTTGGATTCATTCAGTTCCTTTATTTCATGATCCAAGTGTTGAATGTCCTCTTTATTTTCAACACCTAAGTTACACAAGATTGTCTCGTTTATTGTGTTTTAAAATGATAATCTTGACGCTTCTAATGTCATAGGTGAATGTAGCTGCCATATGCTGCATATACTGTCATTGTCTGATAGTACACAGGATATAAGAGTAGCTCACCACTGCTAGCTTTCAGTTTGATAGTCATCTCTTCTTCTGAGTGCTTTTTCTTGATACTCTGTGCGTTCAGTGGGCAGCCCGACAAGCTGGTTCAGCAGATCATAAATGACATTTTCAGACGGGGGGGGGGGGGGATATCACAGAACTTTAGCATCAACAGAGACTAACAGTAGGAGCAAAGGTGCCATTGTAAGAATGCAACATGTCGACCGGCGCTATTGTTTAGAGATAAAATGCAGCACAAGCGGCCTCACCTTCTGTGAGTGGCAAACACATTATTGGCATGTCCAAGGCCGTTGCAGCCAGGCAAGGGACAATGGGGCAGTTCCTGTTTATTGGCCTTCCAGGCAAAGGGCAGCCCATTGATGGACGACTCCTTCTGTCTTTTGGCAGCAAGCGGACAACTGCCTGCGCTGCGGTGGGATGTGTATTTTCCCGATATATGGCCCTGTCCGTCACATCCGATTACTGGACACCTACCAGAGAAACAAACGGAAAGTTATCCATAGTTGTTCATCTGTATTTTTTTGTGCAGATTCGCAGTGGGCGAAAGGTTCCTGTAGCTAACTTGCATTTAATGACATTTTTGTGCTGGAGACATTTAACTGCACTTAAAAATAAAATAACAAACACTTATAGGTTGAACTGCACAGAATGAAAAACAAAAACAAAAAAAAAAACAAACAAAAAAAAAAAAAGATAGCGAAGCAAAGTCATCTTCTGAGATCATTAAAAATCTGTTTTTAATAACTAGACCGGAAGATTTGTTAACCATTAAGTTGATTAATCCAGCCAAATGCTGATTAAAAATAAAGTCTCCAAAAACTAGAAATGGACTCAACTAATCGCATTAACCATAAGTTAGTAATCCTTGAGTTAGAAAAAGCAGTCTGTACATTTTAACGTTACTGTTATTTGTGCTTGAAAACATGAACTCACGCTGAATATCATTAAGAGTTTGTCAGTTGCATTTGCAGGCCTGTTTTCTGCAGGTCAGTAATGGAGTGACATGAATTACAGATAATTGTCATGTATCCCCTCATGCGAAAGAATGTAATTTGGAGGTGGCTCACCCTTTCCCTTATTGATAAAGGTGAAAGGTCACCTGAGATGATACAAATGGCACACATGCTGTAGAGTGCTGCCACAAAAAGCCTGTTTCAGCATTTTGTTACTCGACAGCACAGCAGCACTTAGAGGACAAAACAACACCAGCCCCACTACTTACATCTACCACAGGTAGGTAGCTTGATGCAACGCACCAGGACAATGGAAGCATGCCATATGGCCCACTATTTACAATAATCTAGGGACATTTGCTACCCTCCCCCTTTCTCTCCCTTTCTCTCTTAATGTGTATGAGATCTATTCCAGTCTAATTCCTAAGCTCGTGCCCTTGCATTAGTAATTAAAAAGAAAAAATCAGTGTCCAGATGTATAAGTAAACAAGGGCTCATATATCTGACTTTGGATTTAAAAAGCAAATCAATTACATTATTTTTTTTCCAATAACACTTTCAGAGACAACAGAGTGAACAGTGATTAAGCTGCAAATGAGTGCACTGGCATCGACGCAGGCAATTCAACATTTTCTTAATATACTATAATTATAAAGAAAGCACTCAGAAGAGTGATAAGCCAGATATTTCATTCAGAAAATAGGAAAAATACAAAACCCCCGGAAAAGCACACAAAAACACGCTGCTAATCCTTAGAAAATAATTCACTAATGTTACAACAAGAGAAGTATTATTTTCTTTGTTTAACTTAATGGCCTGCAGGTATAATGCCCCCGGGGCCGAGCACAGCAGCATGACGCATTTTCCACAATACTTTCTTTTTT
>JAPQRN010000010.1:13732826-13765320 GCA_037367275.1 Coranthus polyacanthus
CCCCACCCTATCCTTGTTTTTGTTTCCTCTTCCAGAAGCACACTGAGTGAAGGGTTAAAACTGGAATGGATTTAATTATGGAATGAATGGAATTATAATGCGCCTGCAGCAAGTTTTCCTCCTTATTTATTAAAGCAGCTGATGGGCCAGGTTTGATGAGCCACTTCTGGCATAATTGAGTCATCACACAAAGAGGGTTCCTCGCATTCAGAGTGGTTTTATCAGCAGCAAACAGACCTGATTACTGGCAATTACACTCTGATCTAGGGGAAGGAGAAAAAAAGGGTAAATGTGCGGGGTAACTTCTGTGTTTATAGTTTACCCCGGGAATAATTTTCACATTAATTTTACATGCTAAGTGTTTTCTGTTTATGTATAATAAAGAGCAAACGGCAAGAGATAGCACCTTTTACTTTCATATTTCCTTGTAATGAATGTCTGAGGGTATAGTGAACTGATCGAAATTTATATTTACCCTATAGGCGGTTTCAGGTGTTACCATCCACCGTGCTAAGAATTAGCCTAACAAGAAGCCTGTCTAGCCGAAGCAAAAGGTGAGCTGGCAGAAATTTCCCTGCTTTTCTGTGGAAAGTAGGTAAATTGTACAGGAAAAAAAAAAAAAAAAAAAGGACGATTGCTTTTCCCATATTTTACTGACATGCAAATGGATCCATGGTGAGTAAATTAAGCTCCACTCAGACATTAAAATCAACTTCTGCTCACAAAGTATTCAGATAAACAACTTTTTTTTTTCTTTGTGAGGGGGCCAGGGAACCATCAAACACCCTCTGCCTAAATACCAGCTGGACATTAGAATAATAGCTTTGGTTTATTTTAAGGATGGGAGGGAACAAAATACATCTATGATGTCTAATTTATGTCCAGAATTTGGCCTAAAATGTTGCATATTTCATATGTAAGTTATATGAACAAGTAGAAAAATGGACACTTCGCACCAATGTAAATTTTGTTGGGTGTATAAAATCATAGCATATTTTCATTTAAATCAGAAACAAGAGATAAGGAACAGTTTTGTGTAGATTTCCTTCTTTTAATGCTTTAAATGCTAATAGAGAGTTAATTAAAGTCATTTAAAGCCAGATCCCAGTGAGAGAAAAAGAACACTCTGTTGTATATGTGCTCGCTGTACCGTATATATGTTCTTGTAAATAAATAAGGATAATGTAAACTATATGTGAAAAAGAAAAAAAAACTCTGCCGGCAATTTATGAGCATTCCTCCGTCTGACAGAGGCTCTGGATTCATGCAGACAGAGTCAGAAATCTTGAAGTCAACTGCGATTTCAGATATAACAGCCTCACAGCTACCCTGACGGCCAAGCAAAGTGTTTGTGCCTTTTGCCAAAGAGTACTTTTATAGAGGAGCGTATTGGCATCTTATCACTTCTCCAAGACAGAGATGCTTCAATAAAAGAACACAGCTCACAGAATTCTTAACAGACAATTAGGAGCCTGGCTAGCCACTATCGCTTCAATGATTTGTTATGATGGCATAACTACAGGGGAAACTTGTTATTGGACGGAGTTAGCAAGAGTCCCATAAAAGAGTCAGATGGTGACACCTTTGCCGAGGTGATTTATGAATCTTGTAATCGCTTTCCAAAGTCATCCCAAAGCCTTCCCTCTAAATTGAGTTCATCTGGAGCCGGACCACACAGAGGCACCAAGTCCAGATTGTTTCTTCTGACATCAAAGAGCCAATTTCTGTTTTTGACCAAATTTCTGGTGCTTTTGGTTCCCTTATCGTATGAAAGGGGTCTGGATGATATGCTATTTTATTTGTGAATTTCAATCCAATTAAGCACACCAAAATATTGAGACAAATAAAATTAGTATCTTCTTGCACTACACTATGCATCAATAGCATAATAAATGGAGCGGCAGACAATTCATCCATTGGCAAGTCTCCAGTCTGCCAAACCATCTCATGTTAGTTTGAATCTTTGAATCCTGTCATGAACATGGTTTTTTCAAACCTGTCTAATTTAGGGACAGGTGTTTGGGGAAAAAGAAGTTCCAGCCCCGGTGTAACAATGAGCAGAGTAATCCTGCTCATTGTTCCAGCCCAAGGAGGCCCTTTCATGGAGGAGGTTGCATGAATGCTACCAGGTGGTCTGCAATTTGGAGAAACGTAGTAACCGTTCCAGCTAATCCCCCCCGTCACAAAAGGCAGGTCTCCAGTGCTCCGGGGCTCTCCGGGGCTCTCCGGGGCAAAGGGAAAAGTTTACCTCGAACACACAGTGTCTGAAAGGAGTCAGGGACTCGAGCAGTGATTCCTAATCAGATTGCGCTGAAGTGAACAGCTCGCATGGCAGCTGTAGTTTTCCCAGGGTTAATTACCTTTCACTGCTCTCTCTAAATGAGTCAGCTGTTCCTGTCATTAAACAACTCCACTCTATCTCTGCTCCTCCGTCCTCCACACACATGTGCACATGTGCACACAGGCGCACGTATCCACGCACGCGCACGCGCACGCGCACATAGAAACACACCTTTGTTTTTCCTTCAGTATTTGTAAATGCACTGAGTCCAGTGGCCGATCTAAATGCAATTTTAAAATCAATTATTTAGACATAAAAGCAACTTTAATCCCTTTACTAATAAGTCAACGGGCACTTAAATTGAGAATGCCGTATTTTTATTCATGCTACTGATGTTTATGCAGATAGAAGGCAGTATTTGCAATGCACCTCCCATACACTCTTAAATGAAAATAATACCAATCTGTCAAGGTCTTATTCTAAACAGCCCTTTCACTACTAATTGAGTATATATAGGAAGCAAACATGTTCACATATGCACATACACAAACATGGGCATACCATACGTAGATACACACAAATGCGCAGAGACACATACATGTGCACACACACAAACAGAGTCCAGCACTGATATAGTAGTGCTGTCATCAATTTTGAACAATCTGTCTGCTTACTGAGCTCAGTGGCTCAGGATGTTGGGGGAGTTTTAAGTGATTTTTGCCACTGTATGGTAAAATCCCTTGGCCACCTGGATTACAAACTCTAGTCCTTTAACTCATGCCAGTATAAATCCGTGTTAACTCGGATTTACCTCTGGCATATGAATTCTCAATCTGCGTAAGCTTTGTTTGGAATGAGTCAAACATAAGTATTTCATGCAGTAAGGATGCCCAATGGTGAATTCCTATTTCTGTGAAATACACACTGGGAAAATAGTTGACAACAAAATCAGTTATTAGAAGAAGTAGGAAATGCCTCAATCAGTGTTTATTACACTCAAGAGGTCCCTGTTCACAACCAGGTGGAAGTGTGCAATACTGCACTGTGAAATCCACGTAACCATGGTGACGGATATAAACTCTGCTGCATGCTGTGGTCAAGAGTTTAATCAGATTCCTTATACCAAGATTTTGCTTTGCTTATTGTCAGACAAACATTATTTGCTCAGTTGTTCAAACACAAGCCCTGGTCTGCTACCAAAGCGATCATGATAAAATAAAATATGGCATGAGCAGCCTGGAGGATCTAAATTAAGCATTATCCAATATCCATACAATCTCTCACACTCACACACACACACACACACACACTTCTGGGCTAGCTGAGTTAAGCCAGTCTATTTTGTTCTTAAAAGGTTAGCAGTGCTGTTTTGTGAGTTTGATCCATGCTTGCCAAATCAGCAGATGGTCCATGAATATGATTATATGCATCAATAAAAGGAGTAATCTTTAACAAAATGTAAATTTGACTTAAGTCCAGGGTTTAATATACACGATGGACTTTAACCCACTTTCCAGCCTGACACTAGAGCATGATAAGCTAATGCACTTAAATTTTGTATTACAGCAACCGCTACTTATGCTCAGTGTGTGCTCCAGTGCCACCATTCAAAAATCAAAACGATAGGAGTGCAGAGAAAAGGAGAAAAGAAAGGATCGGCACTGTGCTCAAAATGTGCATATTTGTGAAAAAGTAAAAATCCATTCACTTTTGGTGCAGTATCTAAACAGTCCAGCAATCAATACAAACTAAGTGTGGGTGCTTACCAAGAACCTCTCTAGTGCTGTCATGCTTGTCTCTGTAATATATTTCAGTGCTTTTTCGATAAATCCTTGGATAACACAGAGTCAAGCTTTACTCAAGGATCAGCAACAATAAACTGTCTCTCGGTAGCTGGCTCCATTAACAGACACACACACACAAAGTCTTTATACTATTCTGAAAAATACTAAATGCACAATGTACCAAGTCATTGCCCTGCTACCAGTTTATATGAAGTTCAAGCACAAGGCTGAAAAGTGGCTGCTGCGAGAAAGTAATGCAGAGAAAAGTTTTAGTAAAGTAGCAATTCAGAAGAAGAATGGTCAAGTAAAATGTGATCTCAGTCAAATTAAACCACATCCCTATTATTGACCTGTCTATGAATCTACTCATCTGAGCCAGAGGCTTACAGCACAGCACATCTTCAAACAGAAAAACAGAATCACTTGTCTCCTACACCTAAATGCACTCATGTTAACATGTCCGTCAGGGCAGAATTGCGAGCTCGACTTACCATGCCCCTATTAGCCTTTGTTTTGCATCTCATAGTGACATCAGGGAGGAGACGGAGCAGAAGGATATCGAGGTGGGGTACAGGGTAGTCCAGAGCCTCGCTGCTGAGAGTGTGTGTGTGTGCAGGGACACTGTGATATTCACCCGAAACGCTAAGCTTTTTTTTTTTTTTTAGCCTTTGTGTCATTCACTTAACAACCAATCTCATTAGCTGCTGAGCTACAATGGGCTGAATTATTTTCTGTATAAATACACCACATGGTGATCCTCAAGGTAAGACCTCTGAAGGTCTTTTTAATCACATAAAAGATAGATTCTTCTCTGAAAAAAAAATCAATGACCACTGGAAAATACATGCTGCAGCTAAAAGGAATTAAATAAAACAGTCATTTAGAGGGTTTTTAATTGAGAAATGAGATTTATATTCCTCAGGGTCTGCAATAAAGACAGTGTAAATGTGTAATTATGTGACTGTAATTAATAACATGGTCATATATACATGAAGCCTTGACTAAATGCTATATGTGATTGGTAGTAACAGATTGAATGCATAGATGGAGCTTTTTCGGTTCAGAACTGCTGCTACTCTGCTTTATAATGTAAAATAAAGAATACTGGAGGTAAGTTCAATGTATATAGAAGACTGTAAATAAAATCTTTGATGCTGTGCACATTACTGCACCGTTAACCGTGAATTCATGTAAATTGTAACCATTGTAAGTACTTGAAGTCATGACAGCTGTCTATAAGCATCAGGGACATGTCTATTGGCCAACTTGACCCTTGTTAGAAAACAAAACAAATACAAAAAGAGAATACTGCAGCTTGGGACTGCCGAGCCGGGTCACTGGAGATTTTCCAGACAAACGCCGCACAGGGGAGGGGAGGGGAGGGGAGGGGAGGAAGAATAAAAAGGACAGGCTCAGAATCTCATTTTAACAGACCGCACACAATCTGGGCTCCCACAGAACTATCTCTGCCTGACCGCTTTCTATTTATCCCTTATCAGTGTTTACCAACCGCTAGTTTTCTTTCATTCACACTGTGAGGCAGTTCTCTTACTATCAGTCAACAGCTGACACCGTGGAACAGCCTCAAAGGCAAGAGGAAGGGATCAAAACTAAACCAAAGCTGTTTAAACAATACAACAGAGGAAATAAATTCATAAATCCTAATTCTTCCCAACCCACAAGGGTATAAGCAGATCCTTTATAGTTAGGCCAACAAACAAAACCACAGCCAATGAGGTACATTGCAATCAAGGTAAATTCTGAAATATAGAATAGAAAAAAGAAGAGCGGAAAAAAATCCCATGTAATATTAATTGGGAACATTTCATAGTCTTGCCCTGTCAAGCAAATATAAGTATTTACTAAAAGGGTTTTTCTGTTGTGTTTATCTTTTTAGGAAAATCCCACCTGATTTAACCTTGTAACATTTTTAGATTTTTTTTTGTAAGTATAGCAGTACCAAGATAAAAATAAATGACAGATAATATGTAATATCATAACCTTTCATTTAGATTTGCACAATTTTATAATAATAACATTTAAATGCCTGTTTTAGAGTTAAAATGTCTGCTTAGGATGTGTTCCCTCCTGGAGGAATGACTGCAAAAAATAATTAAAATTACACTTTAAGCCTTTATAATTGATATAATGAGGACCATTATATCTGCACCTTTACACACTTAATTATATATAACAATGCTGAATTAATTATATGCTATAAATATATTTATGCAATATAAATAATATTATATTTAAGTGGTTGTAACAAATTTCTGAAACCATAAAAATTGTTCCTTTTTTACGTTTCTGACCAATTGTAAACAATACTATATGCTTTGGAAAGTCAATTGAAAATATAGTAAATAAGCTTTGTTACAGAGTGCTGAAAAAAAAAAAAATATTTTTCACACTGTTGCTTTCAGGACAACTCATTCCCATTTACACACGAACAGCACTGTTTTTCTGGAATACTGTTCAAAAGTTAAGTAATTAATTACATTTATCCTTTCACCAGCTGCTCAACAGCAGATGGATCATTTCTGAGACCTTGTTGAATTAAATCCACATAATTCATTTTCCTGGATTAACTAACTGAAGTTTGCGTGGGGGAAAACAGGTAACACAACATGTATTAGATTGACATGTATGCTGAGCTTTTTTTTTGGGTTTTTTTTTGTTTGTTTGTTTTAGTTGCCCGATTTGTCGTTTACATTGCGTGCACCCGACGGCAATTTCCAGCCTTATTTGACTTCTAGTCGAAACAAGCAATTACGAATGTGAATTACTTTTCTTTCTTTTTTTTTTTTTTTTAATTTATCAGGTAGACAAATAGAAATGCAACAATTTTACAACAAACGAGTTTAGTGTATATTACAACGATGTGAGTAAGTTTTTAAAGGCAGGTTTATTTAACAGTGTTGGGCATCAGGTACCTTGGACAGTTCCTGGAGCCAAACAGAGGTTACATTAATGTGTTGTGTAGCAACTAACATCCCTGTGCTTTGAACAGGAGGGTGGGGGGCAGAGAGGAATAATGCCTCTTACTTATCACTGCTTCACCACACACCCCTACCAGAGCTAGTGCTGCCTCTGGAATTAAATCAAAAGTGCAGCGGTGTAACTTTACAACATCAGAAATGGTTCCTGTGTCGCGTTAACATCTCGAAATAACTTCCCAAAGTTCTCAAAGGATTATTGTCAAGTAATGATATGTTTTCCGGTGTCATCTGTTGCCCTTTTTCTTGTTTTTGCTTCTTTTCTTTTTTTCTTTTTTTTTTTTCCAAATACAAGCTGACTGAAATGAGCTATATGATTTATGGTGAACTGGAGGCTAACAAGCAGTACGACAACAGCATTTCACTTTATTTTATCAGCCGAAGTCTAACCCGAAATTTTCTACTTAAAATTCTTTAAATATAGAAATGATTTAATGCCTTCATCGCTGAGTTTAATATCTCGGAAAGCCATAGAATGATGTTAGTTTACGTAAATATTTTTGGACTCTAGGCTATATAGTATATTTCCTGTTGTTCACAGAATAAAAAAAAAACAAAGCAAAAAACAAGGAACAGGATAATTTAGACAATAATAAAAAGACGCTGAAGTTTTAATAATATCAGGAAGAATATTAGTTCATCTGCTGTCCTAGAACTAAACTATACCCACATTTGAAGAAAAAAAAAACGATTCCTGCTTTTGCTTATTAAGGATTAACTTTAAGTTGGGTCGTTTGAGCAGATCCTGAACCATTAGTGTGCCGCAAGTTACTAGTAAATGATGAACTTTTCAAGCCAGCAGCCGTCCTCCTAAATCAATAGTTGCTCTGGAGACTGTCGAGTGCTTTGGTCCCTTTAGCATTTGTTCAAAGTTAAGACTTGCCCACGTATAACACAAAAGTTCACTTGTAGATTGTGTTAGTACCGCACTACATTAAGCACAGGCATATCATTTTCAAACTTTACCACAGTTAGGATGCAAATAATCACAGAAATTCACAACAGAATGTATTGCGTTGGCCCTGCTAAATTTGAACAAATCTAAGAGATGCCCACAGAGTAAATCACAAAGGCTAACAATATTCCTATCACACTACATTCAGTATTACCATATAGTTTTCAAACTTTATAAGGACTTGAAATACAAATTACAGAAAAACCAGAACAGGATGCAATAAAATACTTCACCGACTGTTCAAATATGTTATTGGAACACAGAGTCAATGTTTAAGTGCATTAGGCTCAGTGGTCTTGTATGTACAGCTGTCACTGTCAAAGCCACAGGCAACCTGACAATGCTTTGTCTCTACACACAATACAAACATGTGTTCTTCTAAGACAAGCTTATACTCCACACAAATGCCGTGAATTTAATCTAGGTAGACAGTATCTCATGCTATCTGGATGATCAAAAATAGGTCATGCCTCTCAAAAAACAGTTTGAGCCATTTAATCTCCTTTCAAACTGTCTGAAACCTGGGCAGAAGCTGCGTTTGCTATTCAGCAAAGATTTTAAGAACACCGAATTATAACAGGCAAACAATGTTCAATATGTGCAATATTTTCCAAACACCCTCTGAAATATTTGCCAGCATAATCGTATAAAATCCACAGCCTGCAAGTTTAGCAGCTGCGTAAATCTGAGCGTAAATCTGAGTAAGTTTGCAACACTTGTACATTTCAGCTCTTGTTTTAGATTTGATATGCCAGCATCCAACAGCATTAGCTAAAAGGCTTGTCATTCACATATGCGATACTGAGTATCAGTGATGATAAATGCTGACCAAACTGACAGTATATTAAATAAAAAGAACTTTGACACCAACCTAGTGCTGTGATCCAAAAGTTTGATTTTCTCCCAGTGTCTTGATAGCTGAGCTGGTGCTGTGGCTTTGAAAGGTAGTCCCCAGGAATATGACATACTGTGCCTTTGACAGCCTCGAGATAAGCACCTGCGTTCGGGTCCCTTTTTACGTCACACCTCCCCATTCACAGCCCTTCAACATGATGCACATTTGCACATCAACAGCCACCAACCCCCCTCCTCGCTCTACTCCCACATCCGCAAAACACACAAACAGGCACACAAGAAGGCAGATGCGCGCACTAGCCTCTACTCATGCGCGCGTACACTCTGCACAGACACATGCACAGACACCACAGATTTGTGTGCGCTTAGTGAAGATGCAACATACATGCAGGCAAACACACCCATGTATAGACATATACAATTACAGGTGATTTATTCCCTTTTCGGCTCCTTCTTCCGGCCTCAGTCCTCCATCGATCCTTATTGTATGGATTTGAAAAAAAAAAAAAAAAAAAACTTTCACTTGCTTTGTCATAAGACCGGGGCATATGCCCTCCCAAGCTCCTCATACATCACTCATCATGCAAATGAGAGGGAATGTCACTCCTCAGCAGCAGATGGCCAGGGATGATAACAATGGCTCAACAGACCAGTTTCAATGTCTGCGACTTTATCGCTACGGCAACAACAAAAATAGATGATATGAAATCCTTGTCTGTTAATTTGATTTCCCCCCTTTTTAATGTTTGTACCTGTCAGTCTGTTTTATTTCTCCTGGACCATTTGAATGTAAAAGCTTTGTCCAAGGTTTTCTGTCACAACAAGTCTGGCTATCAGTAAAAGGCAGAGACCTGGAAATGATTTTTGGTGACTACGGAAGGCTGCTGCCTAGCAGTTATTCAAGTAATTAGGTGTAATTCCTCCCTGTAGGCCATGTTAGCCTCCTGAGTTAGCTCATGCGTTCGACAGGCCTGGATAGAGACAGGGAAGAATAAAAGAAGAAAGGGGCCCCGAGAAATCACAAATGCAGCTTTTCAACCCCCCCGCAGCCAAAGTGATGTCACCCTGCGTCCTGCTGACTCCTGTTCATACAAGCCCCCATAGCAAAGAGTAAACAGTGGAAGCGTTTAGCAAACAGGGCCAGATTACAATGACAAAGGCAACCACACTTCTGGGTGGAGCCTGGGGCGAGGGGGGCAAAAAGGAGGGGTGGGTGGGATGGTGTGGCTCAGGATTTAAAATAAGTGATACCCATGAGGGGGCCCCCCTCAAGATCCAAGCCTAGCCTTTCCCCAGCTGATGGTAGGGGCCACCCAAACATGCTTATCTCTCGGTGATGTCCCCCCGGTCCCAAGGGACAGACGTGTGAACACAATATGTAATAATAATGTATTTTCAGTTCTTTTTTTTTCTGTGATTTGTGCATTTGGTTATGCAAGGCTGGAGACTTGAGGACGGAGAATATCATTACTTAAGGTTTGGCAGTTGATCATCACCTTGTTTAATGCCTCATTTGAAAGTCTAATTTCTAACTGTCTTCAAGAGCCAATTCATGGTACACTGTGAAAGAGACATACAAAGACAGTAGACCGGCTCTGTTTTCCCCTTGTTTCACCATTTGCGCCTTTCGTATAAACATATGAAAGTAAAGGATCATCTATCTAAGCATCTTATCAAATAACATGTTCTATATTCGCAGGCGCAGACAGTGTCGCTCGAAGAAAACAACAAGCTTGTTCTACGGATGATTATTTCATGTCAGTGTCGTGAATCCCTAAAAAATCGACACATGTAAAGCAGTCTTGACAAATTGTGAGAGAGCAACATATTGAGGACTACACCACACCGCCATTACAAAATGTAACATTTTCTTTTGGCCCTAACATCTGTTCAAATCTCTTTAAAAAAAAAAAAACACCCCCCCCCCCCCAAAAAAAAAAAAAAAAAAAAAAAAAAAAAAAACAAGCCAACAGAGAACATAAACTAGTGTTTTGTCAAGCTATTTCATCAACTGAAAATGTGGGCATAACTGAGAGAGCTGATGGAGAAATGAAAGAGGAGTGGGTTGGACAAAATTACATGTCAAACAAGGGTTCACATTTAAAAAGTCCTGCTCATATTTGTAGAAAGTGTTTGATTGCATTTAGAAAGGTATTACAATGGGTCACATCTGTGTCTAAAAGCTTTTTGCATTCTGCTGCAAATTATGTAAGCAAAGTGAAGTGTCACAGCACCCTGTTGTTTTGAGCACTATACCTTCCTCCTGCGAAACCTACACAAATATGTTTAACTGAATTCTTCTAATGCACTGCCGGATCAAAATGTCAGCAGTATAACTTCAACAACCCCCCCCCACACACACACACACGCACACACACACACACACACTCACACCCCACCCCGTAATTTAACAACAAAGCAATGCAACTAATTTCACATGGCAGCCCGTACACCCAAACAACAATGCGTATTCACAGTGTGCCATTGAATATGATAGACGTGTAAAAATCTATATTAAACTGTGGTTAATTTCAGCTATAATGCTTTAAGCTTGGTCTAAAATGACAAAAATGCTTCTTCTTGGTGGCACTGAACCCTCATTGTGCAACCACTTGATGCCGCTTGTTCATCAGAGAAAGTCACATAAAAGGACTGAATTAAATTTTAAAAAAATTATTTGCATATGCAAATATGACGAACCAAACATAAGTACATGTTGTTGATATGGCTCCAGGATGTAGAACTATCTTTATGTTAATGTCAGCAGACAGGGAATATTCTTTTGAAAATACAGTACATTTTTCATGGGGATCATTATCTACACTGCATGTCAGTGTGTCTCACTTAAAAGAAATGATTAGATTACTTCCCAGCAATCCCCTTTGGGCCGATTTGTGTGTGACCGTGGGCAACCTTACAATATGTTTATTCAATGTCCTTTGAAGACACTTCAATAACATTTCAAATGTTTTATGGACAAATATAGGATGTTCTATCTTTGCCTTGATGCCTTTGGAACTGGTTATATTTGAGTTTGTGGTACAGACTCCAAAGTTCTCCTCTCATGGAGTTTAAACACATTCAGGTAGTCCTTAAAAATGAATTAAATGACTGACCAAAGATCTACCAAACTTTGTTTTTTGTGGTGTAAAAAAAATCACACATCACAGCACGCTGCTAGAATTGAAATAAATTACCCTATAGCGATTCCAAAATCCAATATTCAATTCCAATATCCATATCGCTGCATTTCTAATTCATTCACCTGATCAATAAGCGTGAAAAGCAGCGGTTACTAGCGTCCACTACACATTTACTGTCCTTAAGTAAAAGTGCCCGTTCGCTTATAGCAAAGAAATCAATGGCTGACCGGTCAGACCGCGTGTGGCGTTTGTAGTTCACAGGCCCTGGTCTCATTGTGTTGTGTCATTGAGAGGTGAGGTCCAAACCTGGGCGTCTCTAGGGGTCTCTGCCCATCTTTTCCACTCAGGCAGGCAGACAATGAAGCAGACACGCCTATAAATGGCCAGATAGGAGCTTGGATGTTCAGCCAAAAAACGAGCATCTAAACAATGGTAACAGGTGTGTATAATGCCTGCTTTGATAATGACCTTGGTGGCCGTAATAGTACGTCTAGACACAACTAACGGGATACGTTTCCGTCTGGTCGCATAAGTCCCATGGGTGCAAATGCAACATCCTAAAGGAACAAATACTAGTCAGCGACCGCAAGTCATTAAAACAAAAATAAAATGCGTTACGTAGCCTACAAAAATGCAACGAAAGGAAAGAGAAGCATCAGAAAAGTTAACTCCAAAAGATGGGGGTTTTTTTTCTCTGTCTTTAAAATATTTGGAGGGCAGTTTGCATAATAAGCTAAATCATCTTGAGTATTCAGAGATATGCACTTGAATAAAAAGGAAAAAAAAACTCCATTAATGTGGATGGCTTGCAATTTTTGATTGCGCCAGATACAGGAAGCTTGCTGACATGAACTAAAATGCAAATGCCCTTTGAGCAAAACAAAGAAATTGATTATGAAGTAAGTTTCTTCAGCACAAGTAGCTGGCTTTGAGTGATTAATGGAAGGGGGGTCACTGATTTCCTTTTGTTTAGATGTTGGTTAACTTTCTGGAGACACAATTATAATTTGTTTCCAAACAATAAATCCAATCTAGCTTGAGCAAATTAAGTTTCCCTATGGCCTCTTCTGCGTCACTTTACATCTGAAATGGATTGTTATCAGGAGGCATTGCATTTAAATGTCTGCTGTTTCTGTTTATATTTGTTACACTTCTGATTAGGTATTGTTTTTCTCAGTGCACTGGAAAAGTGAGCACCTCCTAAGCTGACAAAGAGCTGTTTACAGAGATCTGCATGACTTGTCAGCTCTGATGCCAAGGGTTAATCTTTAAATTCTCACTTCAGTAGCTGTATGTCACACACAGCAACATTTCTGATGAACCATCTATTTACAGTATATGAGACTTACTATCTGCATATTGTTTGCAACACACCAAAATGTTGTGTATTTGCTGAATGAAGGCATACAGTATTATCTATCTTTACATTAGCTTTTCTAAAGGTTGCTGAAATGTTTTCGAGCGAACGCAGCACAATGTACTTTATTTTTCTGTATATTTGCAAGTCAAATTGCAGTGTTCAGACTACTTTATTGAAAGGCTTTTTGCCATATTCTTCAGCTTTACAACTTTGAAAACTTCCACAGATCCAGACATTTATACTTCCTGATTTCTCGCATCATCTCTCCAAGATAGTGATAATACGATTTCTGTGTTTTTCGCTGTTGAGAAACAAACTGGATTATGAACAGATCACTACATAAACAGCTTTCTAAAAGGAGGCAGCTATTTTAAAAAAGGCTGAAGAAATGCAAAGAGGGATTTAAATTTTAATTTGAATTTATTCCAGCAAGTGAAAGGTTCTTTTGAGAGGGGATTTCAGCAAAGATGATGGTATTTAAAAGTGATAAACAAGCATCTAAACCTCCAGTGGAAAACAGTCATTTTGCTTCTTTCTAGTCTAGGGGAGGAATTGGGCTTGCTATGGTCACATCCAAAAAATAAGAATAAGTAATAGTAGTAATTAAAATGTAAATAAGCAAGATCCATGGAGATATTTCAGCTGATTTCTGTCATAAATTGTGTAATTAACATTTTGTCTTGACATACCTTGTGACTCTGGATGTATAGCTATATGTCCTCAGGTGCAAATTCCTGTTCTCTGTGTACTTGGCATAGCGTACTTTATACTGTACATGGATGCTTAAAAAATCTTTCACACTTATCACATGCAATTTAAATCCTGTGCCTCGACATTGGAGAGGAACATCAGGCAAAGTTCAAAATTAAATGCCTTTACAAATTAGGAGTTGTGTGCAGGTTAAAACAGAATCTGGAGAATATAGTGAATTTTTGGATGATTCACTTTGTGCAGTCACATATCACGCACATGTCACAAGGGTGATTTACATGATTTACCAAGGCTGTCATCTATGTTAACTATAATTATAAGAATTCCACTGGAATTCAGATGTATTTCTTCTCCTCTGAATGACCACTAAACTTAAGCAGAGAAACCTATGCCACACAAGAAAGACAAAGAGTTACATCATTTTGTTGAACAGTTAATCCGATCATGGACAGTGTTTGTGCATTTGCTATCTTCGGAAAATGCCAGCAAAGGCGCTAAGTAAACCTATTTTACAAGACTCCCTCACAAGGATACAGTGCCAGTATCGGGATAAAATTTCACACAGCGGCATGGCTCAGTCACATAACCTAAGCAGGCTTAGGAAAATGGAACACTACAAAGTATTGCACTTTCTTCCTGTATGTGTATTACAGCATACAAAATGCTTGGATGACTGATGTGAGTTTGAGCATGAAAGCCAAAGTGAACTAATGGCTGAATAGCATGTAGATACTGTTGTTAATGCTCTGAGTTGTTTAAAATGGTAGATTATGGAAGTGTGCACCTGGCATTCTGCAGGCTAGCCTGGCAACACTCCTCCCTTATAATTATAATGAACACACAGTAATTCAGGGTTGAGGCTGAAATACGAATGATGTCCTCTGAGACAGCTTGTTTTAATGGTTATGCAGAAGAGTTCCTAGAAGTGCAGATGGCAGATGCAATGCCTTTGAAGCTATTTACAGATTGTACAATACAAGGTATGGAAAGACCCATAGTGTGAGGCCATATTGCTCTTTTGTGCTCCTGAATTAGACAGTAGGCTGGCTTATGAACCACTAATGAAAGCCTAAGATATGTTTTGTTTACTGCAACAGTGAAAAGTGATTATATATACAAATGAGATAGCACAGTGGTAAGGCAGGCAATGGGCTGGTAAAGGGCTACATGGCCTGTTCGTTTCATTCAAATACCCCACTATTCTTATTTTGTCCACATAGGGGTGCATTTGCTCCGAACTTGGGGCCCTCATGTGGTCTTTCATTTCAGAACGTGGGAAGCCTTACGTTTCAGTATCTAGGAAGGATACAAAATGTCTAGGATATTATGGTGCACATTTTGACACTATACGAAACGTAAAAGGCGGCAAAGGAGAAATGAACGCAGCATGAGATAGACTGAAACTGTACAAGCCTTTTGTGAGAACATACAGTGCCTCTCAATACGACAAACGAACAAGTAGAATTGGCTCTTCTGTGTATTTGTAGTGGAGTCAAATCATATGCTTTAATTGTAAAAAAAAAAAACAAAAACAAAACAAAAAAAAAACAGCATGTCTAATAATCATACACTGACTAAACGATCTGCTAATTTCTGCGTGTCCAGTCCGTGTCTTTAAAAGCCAAATATTTGTACCTGATTTCAGGAAAATATCCCACAGAGTAATTATTTTCCTATATGTACAGCATACGTATTACATAAAAGGAGCAGAGCCTTTGAATCAACCCACTACTGTGATACAAGAGCAGGTTTTGAAGCGACAAAAATGTTAACTCTGAGAAAAAGTTTTGCCGCATTAAAGTCACATAGGAGCCACATTAGCATCTGAAAAGAATAAACAGGAGCATTCTCAGTTACACACTCCACCTGGCTGCTTACCAACGTCCTTGTCAGAAGTCCACCCACCGCACTGGCTAACACTGAAAGACCTCCTGGGGACCGCAGTGACCATTCACTCGGTTCTCTCTTTTTCCCATGCACCTGTGACTGTTTTTGTGTTTGCTATTTTTTGCTTTGTCTTTTTCTGGCAACACTGTATCATCGGAGACACACTTTCCCTCAAAAGGAATTCTCCTGCCCAACAATGTGGTTTGTTTGTTCACCGGATATGGCAGGCCAGAGAGTCAAATGGAAAAAAAAAAAAAAAAACAAAAAAAAAAAAAAACAAGTCACCACAGTAATAATTAAAATTGCCACAAGAAAAATAAGCCGAGAGACGCGGCAGTATGAATGGACTTGAAATAAGAAAATACGGTACTTTTACCAACTGGTTTCTTGCCGAGTTGGGGGTCTTCACAGGTGCAGTTGGAAAGGCTCTCCTCCTTACTCTCCTCGGACGGCTCATCCGGCTTCTCCATGGTCCTGGACCTTAGAGAGCTGCTTTTCCATTTTCCAAAGGACTTTGCCACAATCGCTTTGTCCGCTCCTTTCATTGTTTTCTGTAAAACACATTTACAGCATGACTTCCCAGGTTTATCCCTCTTGTGAGCCATCTGCCCCCTTTTTTGGCTCTCAATAAACCTGGGCTCATCTTTCCCAAACCCAAAGTAAGAGAGAATTAGGGCATTGTGTGCATATGCATTCTCTTAAGCATTCCAGAAAATTTCCTGATTGCCCTGGCATCTTTTTTAGAGTGCGCTTGGACATTGTTTTTCTCCTGACATTTTACAATCCTGTGTGGAGAGTGTGCTACTGATTGAAACAGTATAAAACAATACTTTCCAAAGTACCCACACAGCAAACAGTAGATGGAAAGTGGAGAAAAAAAACAAACATGTTTTCACATTTAATCCAACTTAAAGGAAATAAAAATAGCACATTATGCCCTAATTGAGTGCTGTACAGTCCGCAAATACTATTACAAGGCCGATCAGGATTAGCAGTGGAACATACCTAGTTATCTATTTCTGAGTGCCAAGACTGCTAGCAGTGGGCAACTAAATTTCAAAAGCTGGCAAATCCAGTTGTCTCCTAAATACAGAAAGTACTTAAATCCAGAGCTAACAGAAGAAAAAGACGGATAAAGGGTGCTCTGCATATCACCGAAAAGCTTGTGCACTTTTCAGAATCACTGGCTAGGTTAAACAAATATGCTAAGTAGAGATCAAAACAATCCTTTGATCTGCAGCCTAGTTTCCAGAGGAATGGCTTGGCTGTTGTTGTAAATAACTTGTATAAATCTATATACCATTTGCCTTCAGGTAATATCAAAAGTGCCAGGGATTCACAGGCAAATACCTTGTTGTTAGGAAATAGATCAGATAAAAGCAAATAAATATTTCAGCAACCCTGCACTCTGTCATTTTGTGTATTATAGCAGAGTTTTTAGCTCCCTATGATCATTTTACTTTAGTTTCTACCACAGAAACATGAATGAATAATATGTGATAGCAAAAATTACCTTCTACCTCTTTCTATTTTGTAGTTGGGTAAAATGTTCCTACCTCCAGCATCCCATTCAGGTCAAACACAGTGTAAAACATTGTGCTAAACTTCATACAAAAGAGGCTTGAAGAATCAGAATGCAGAAGCTATGCAACTTGCTGACTAACTTTGCCCTCTGTTTTGATCGAGCACACAAAGAAAAACGCTGTCCATTCAAAACAGACAGCATAACTCTTTTCAGAGAGGGGGGACCGTGAACAAACGAGGCCATGTCCTGAGCTGCAGTCAGTTTCCCGTCAGGCCTGCACAGTGCACGGTGAGGGCCACAGGGACTGGGACCGGCTGACACCACACTCACAGAGCAACTTTTGTGCACACTACCCTCCTCTAGATTTTTTTTTTTTTTTTTTTTTGACCCAAATTGGACCCAAAGTGTGCTTTTAGGTTTACAGCTTCCCCTTACCTCAGCCATACTTACACTGCATAAAACCGGACAAACTAATACTTTCTAATTAACTGTAGAATTTGTCTTTCGAGGACAGTAACAATATCATCGAGATAAATAATTCAACGCTAGACAAGTCGAAGTACTGTCTAGATTCTGAGCATCATTCAAAACAAACAAAACAAGATATAATATTTAACTTGTTGTTTCACTTAAGACATGTATACTACAAATTAAGAGCAATTAGAGACACGGATTAAGCTTCGGCAATTATGTATCATTCAAACTGGTGCCAGTAAAGCTTAATACGACGCTTAATGAAATTCAGATGCAAAGTCACGTTAGCTGGAATTGAACTTTGTCAAGTCAAGTGTGCTGGAACTAAACAATGCCAAACTGATGATATAAAGCCTCACTGGCAGGCAAACAGATCAACTGCACACAATCAACATTTTAAAAACCCAGGTTTTTTTGGGTTTTTTTGAGACGGGACATATTATGTTATAACAAAGCAGGCAACATGTGAAACAAGATTTTGGATCTGTCTGTTTATTTTAAAGCTCTTTGTGCTCTGTCATGGCAGTTCAAGAATGTTTTTTGGTAATTATTTTCTGAACATCGATAAGTTCATTTCAAAAAACACACAAAGCGGGGGTTTTTCAACTTTCGACTTTTAAAATGTCTAAACGTTCACACGGCGTTCCCGTGGCATTCGAGATGTGTTTCAAGAAGCACCGAATAGTTTTAACTGGTAAAGTTCTGTTTCGAATGCCCCACGAGTCCCTTCTTACTCAACTATAATGTGTGTTAATTGTATGTTTTATGTGACTGTGTGTTAACTATTCTAAGATGTCATTTTAGTCAGATCTTCCCTGTGAAAGGGCTAACGTGTGACAATAAACCTCATGATTAAATAAAGGGTAAAATCCTGTCTGTTAACGCTAATAATAGTATAATTTAAGAAAAGTACACCGTATGAAGGAGATATTGGATATTTTCATTAATACAGACTATTTTTTACACCTTATCTGTATTTTAATTTCTAGAAACTCGTCTTAGGTGATTGAAGGATATCACGAGAGCTTTATCGAGCTTCTCAAGAGTCCTGGAAAAGCAATTTTGAGAGAGAACAGAATGTACCATATTCTTGACCCGTCTGCCTCAGATGCTTGCTGTATATGGAACTGAATACTGGACGTGAATTGTATCATTCTCTGTGTCAACTTGTTAGATGGCAGTTGCTGTAGTGGAGTGGTGAGAGCGGCACATATGCATTATAGGAGAAAATTGTGAAATGACAGATTCCGGGTGTGATACTGAGGGAATGACTAACTAATAGGAGGGGTGCTCCAGGCTGTTAGCTTTGAAAAGCAGTTTGCACATTACTTTATCTTGTCAATCAGATTCCTGGAATGGAAGAGGTGACTGATAACTTGAATTAATTATTTTCTTATTGCATGCATGTGTTAATTCATGTTAATTTATGTCCCTTACAGGCCCAAGCCAGAATATCCAGAGTAAAGCGCCACCTCTGGCACCCAGATCACCACACCACTCTCTTTGCATATATTTATATCAAATGAAAGACTTTTTTTAATCCTGTTGGAACAAGGACTGACTGCCAAATTTGATTTTTAAATGTACTTTTAAGCTGTTCATGGTTTGCATTTTTTCTTAACAACTGAACAACACGGAGCAGTATTTACAGCTATGATGGGATTTGAAAGTTACAGATTATTTTTTACAAGCAAATCCTCCCCTTTAAAACATACCCTCATTCTGAAAAAAATAAATAAATAAATAAACAGTTAAATAATGTAGCAGGAGTTCAGTATTCTTACAACCGACAAGGCGTACCTCTCACATTCTCAAATTTTGTATGTGGTAAATTAATTTGATTTTAATTATGTAGCTTATCGTCCACAGAAACACTCGTAAACATAGCTTCTTTTTTTTTTTTTATTTGAATAGCTCTCCTCAAACGGTGGCTGCAGCAATGCTGCACAATGCACAGAACACACTTTAAACAATTGCATTTCACTAAACATCTTTAAACATTTTGACAAATTTAACTTCCCCTGAACACAGAGGATAAGAGGAAAAACATTTCTCTGATGAGAACAGAAACAGCAAGAAGTTCTAACAAGGAAAAGCCTGCCAGGTGGCGAACTGGCTGCACCAACAGAACGCACAATCTGTCTGCTTCTCCTTCCAAACCATTGACAGCTGCCATCACCAGCCTTGCACACTCGCACTCAGTGGCTCCTCAGCTCCCTGCCCATCCCTCTTTAGTGTTTCCTGCTAACCTCAGAGACAGGGTCACCTGGCCCCCTAGTTGCCCGTCTGTGGGGCCCTGCTGGCCCCCTGGAGACCTGCCTGCATGGGGATGCATGGCTAACAGAGGTCTAGCAAATCCTCTTTAATATGCAAACCGAGGGGCTATTCCTTTGACCTGAGAGCATAGCTTTTCTAACAGTGAAATCCAAAAATATTTAAGTGATGTAAAATGTTGAGATTGACAGGCAGTTCCTGATCTGCCGTTTATTTAGCACTAAGTCGCATCACGGACTAATAGAGGCACATTCATGCTTTTCTTTTTAACCACATACTAACGTAATACGAAGGATGATTAATTAAACCTATAGTCTCTCCGTTCCATTTGGAGAAAAAAAAATAATAACCTACAGTTTTAATATTTTTGCAAAATTGGAAAGGCTTCTCTTCCCTGAGCAAACCTAAGCAGACAGATGCACAGAGGCTAAAATGAAGTGTGTTCCATAAAGCTAGCATTGCAACTGGGCTAAAAATAAAACCTGGCAAAGTTATTCTGATCCCTTATTGGTCCCATAGTTTGATTTCACATTTAGCATTTGCATTCCCCTCCGCATAAACATTTCATTCTTCCCCTCCTGCAGTACAATGAGACTTGAGTGACTTTGGCAGCAGATTTTGGATCGGTGCTCCTGAATCCACCAGTGTATGTTATCAGCAGGTAAACAAGCTTTCGAACAAAGCCATAATGGAACTGCAAGCGGCATAAAGAGGCTCATCTCAAAAGCTATACAACCCATCAAAGCTGGTGTCATTTCCTCAACACTGCACTGCAGCTGGAAAATGCATGGCTGTTAGTTACAGTTTAAATCGCCTGTCTATTTTCAGACACTTCAGAACTATTTGTATTGATTATTATTTACTTGTCAGTAAGAAGCCAGATTACCAAAATAAGACAACAGATTTTAATGTTTACTGGATTCTTTTCCTTTTTGTTTTGTGGTGGGAAATCACAAACTGTGTCATGCACTAAATTAATGGGATTTGCACTATAGGGTATTTGAATAATTATTTTCCACTGAAAATGAAATAGTTCTATCTATATTTGGAGGGATTACCGATGGCATTGAACTAACTAACTAATTGAACTGAATAATTTGCCCTTTAAATACGTAGTCAAGCTATATCCTACACTTTCTGCTCACCAGATGCAATCTTGTTAACCACACGCCTGGATGGTTGTCACCAAACTTTCCACATATTTGCCTTTTGGGTACAGCTCAGATGCACAACTAAACCTACGCATTCTCCTCCCAGTGAGTGGAGAAGCCTCAAAGCTTCCCTTTCATATGCTTTATTATCTCTGTGGCGGTAATTATCCATAAAACTATGCCATCAGATGGTGATGATTTCCAATATGAACCCAATAAATGTGTTTAAATTTTGAATTATCATATTTATGTGGATATGTGTTACTAATAGTGATTATGTTCGTCATGTGGGTAGAAAATCAACCATCCTTATATTGCACATTCTCACATATTTCTCAGACATTTCATCACACATTTAATCTGCCCCTGTCTAAGATTTTCCACTGAACCTGTAGTCAAGGCACAGGGAGGACAATAACGGATGAGATTATGAAGCATGTCTGTTAAAGCATGTCTGTTTGATCATCATTCTGTTTAGGTGAAGTTCTCTACTTGGTCTCTTCAGTGCCTGACAGCAGATATATAACCTAATCTCTTTCCCTAACCCTTTTCTTAGGCATGAATAGGGTGGAAATGTGATGGCATTAAGTCGATTTTCTCCTTGGTTTGCAGTTTCAGCCTTAATGCCTCTTGGCTCTTCTTCAACACACTCGTTCCATTTAGATTTTGAAAATATAAATGTTATGTTAAGGCTTTCCTATTTATTTTCATTTATCCATCATTTGAAGTTCATGCATATATTTACTCTCCCAATAATGCTTGTTTATTTGCAGCTCCATCTAGTACAGTGTCAGAGATATTGGGAAATCAAATACAACTTGTGTATTATCTTCAAATACAGAAGATATCAGTAACAAAGGGCTGAGATCTGAGACTCTATGACAGTCTTTGTGACTCCTCTCTGACATCATTTTGATATTTCACATTTACTCATCTAAACCTTAATTTAGTGCCTCCAGCATATGTTGACATGCAGAAAAAGCCATTATAATGTCTCTTTGAATTTCAACTGATGCCATTTGAAAGCTGCATTAATATACCTATCCTTATTCTATTATTGCAGTGTATTTAATATGCATTTATGCGTTTGTACACAGAACAGTCCAAGTAACTTTTAAACTTACTGCACGATAGCGCAGAATAGGCGAACTGTTCAGCATTTGCAAGATGATATGTTGTTAATAAGGTCAGTACGGGGTCGCATTTCTCTCGCATATTTGTTTATTTTGAGGATTTAACCTGACTCCGGTGTTAAGAAATAGAAAAGTGTTTATGAGAATTACAAAAGGCGGTTCGTGTTTAATCTTTTGGTTGTGTTGACGTCCATGAGAACAGGTTCTCCTCAAGTCTGTAATGACCTCCTTGGCGATTTGCAAAATCAGTAAAACTTCTTTAAACCGTCTCTGAAAATGTTGCTTTTTTTTTTTATTTGGGTAATATTTTTAGCTGCGCACACCCATAGTGCACATAATCGAAATGATTTATGATTTATTTCAAACTGTTTGTTACTTTGCTGTCTTTTTTTTTTTTTTTTTATTATGACTTACGAAACATGTCCTTTAAATCAATTTTATTATTGGCATTAATTACAAAATGCTCTTTATGACTGTAACCTCGAGCCGTTTTTTTTTTTTTTTTTTTAATTTTCCTGTTGAAATAAATAACAATCATGCGCATCACATTGTGAGTCGCTACATACAGTTTAACAACAGCGCATTTGAAGATACAACACTGAAGATACGTTGAGATACTGCTGCGTTTTTCAGCGCCTAAAGAAGTTTGACATTAAGTCAAAAGCAGTTTTAATGGTGGAAGTAGCTCGAGACTACACATGGCAATGTTAAATCCCATTCAGCCTGATGAGAGTGACTCCCAGCAGCACTGAGCTCAGTGGGGGGTTGTAAACATTTACACTAAGAGCCTGTCCAGTGCACATGGTTGGTGCTTGCCAGCCACCTCGGTATCGAATGTTGTGTTGCATATTTTGTCATTCAGGCCTGTCCCGAAATTGTAGGAATCACACCATCAATTTATGAAGGAGCCATCCAAATGTGACAACAGGCTTATGCTAAATGGAGAAAATAGAGCTAAACATTGTTAAAACACCCCTAGACCCACATGGTAGAGAGTGCTCGGCGGAGAGCTGCTATGCTCCCCGCTGTGAACTGGGAAAGTGATGTTGGTGGGCTTCCTTCTCCATGAGGGCCGCATCGTTCTTGGGCCCTGATTTGAAGCCTTTTTGAAGTCTGTTTCCTGCAGCAGTGTGCCAACATTAATGTTTCCACAAAAGCAAAAAAAAAAAAAAAAAAAAAACGATAAATCAAATGAACACTATACTGTGCTATTCCATGCTGACTCTTGAATCCCTGGCAAATTTTTAAAAGCATCATTAAATAGCTATTTTCTATATATGCTATTAAATTCATTGTGTATTTTTGTCGTATAGTGTACTAGAATAACCCGTTAACGCAGAAATCTTGACTGCTCATTTTCCGGTCGAGGTGGAAAGCAGGAATCAAGGTTTCTGTCCACAAACCTGGAAAACTTACCCTAACCCTAACCCTCTTCGATGAAGTCAAATAACAATTTAATTTCTTAAAATTGACCATTATCGACAGAAAAACAAAAAAACAAAACACAAATTTGTGTGGGATCAATCCTTTATTGTTTCAAAACTCTATCTTTTACAATACAGTCATTTATTGTTACATGTGTGATTTGATGAGTAATGTACAATGTCGTCCGATAATGAAACACAGTCACAAAGTATTCTTTTCTACATATCAATATTCTATGATAGTGAGAAGTTTGTGCTGATATATTTACTTAGTTCTGACAGCTCAATTGACTTCCCTTTAAAATCAACAAAAGCATCGTTTTTGAAAGTGCATTTCAAGGATTGCAAAGATGACTGTTTCTGTCAGTCAGCCATAATGTACATTTCAGTATTGACAGAGGGCCATACTGCTTTGTGACAAACAGCATTAACTACATTTCCAACTACAACATTTATCTGGATAAGTAAATCAAAGAAAAAATATCAATATGCATGCCATGAACATTCCTCCATAAACATTTATAATAAATGTATATTTTTATTTAATTATGTTGATAATGACATAGTATTTTCCACAAAAGGACAAATGCTGATAATGAAAACTAATATTTAACATCCAAATTTTGTTCAATTTTACACACAGGTCAAATGGCGTAATGCCACAGTGTATAGGGCGATGCCCTAGTAAGGTTAATAGCATTTGGTCCACAATAACAAATCTGGGTTTAAAAGAAAGCAAAAAATGTGGTAGCAGGTGGGGTTTTCATTTTAAAAAATCAAAACAACATGATAATGATCATAATTCGTTCTGTTTTTAAGGTCTTTCAATGTTCAGTTATGAATTATGAAGTGACATGTCTGTTCAAAAATTAAGCAATATAAATATACATTTTAGCTCATTACTTGGCTATTATACTTTTCTGTTCCATGGAACAGCTTTCACTCTGTAGAACTTTGTTCCTAAAGGAACCTTGAACCTGTTCTGGGCCTGGAGACAAGAAAAAACAGCTTTGTGAGACAGCAAGACATTTTAAGGTGTGCGTACATGAACATCAGGGCTGACAAAGATAAATCAACCAGTAAAAAGGGAAATGCTAACACTGTGCACGAAAGGAGAATCTAGGACCACACTTCGTCCATGTCAGTGTAACAGTTCTTAAATGCACATTACAAACAAGATGAGGTAAAACCATTTTTAACTGGTAGTAAATTGAATACCTTTTTTGCCTGGCAATATTCCTTCTCCATCACCTTTCCAAGTACCCACGGCCGTCTTGAGGTCCCTGATGCTAAACAATGAAACAAATGAACCAAAACGACATTATTAAATGCCCGTGTGCGATAAACAAGGATCAGCGACACAACCAACAAATATAAAATCCAGATGGAGTGCATGTACTCTACGCAAGTCCATGGTATAAATCGATTAATTCCCAACATTATTTTTATTTTCCATCTCTTTATTTCAACGAGTAAAGCAGAAAAAAATGCTTACAACACGGTCTTAACGTCACATAAAGGTCTGGGTGAAGCTCACCTGGTTTAAGGTCCAGTGCAGTGAGAGACTCTGAGTGGAGGAAGTAGAGGGTGGGACCAACTGTGAACAGCACGTAGTTGTCATGTCTTTCATCCAGGATGATTAGGACCAAATCGCCTACCTGGAAACTGGAAAAGATGGACATGCAAACAAACGGAGAGTGACAAGAGGGCAGCAGCACTGACGTAAAGAAAATACGTTTACAGCAATTACATTAAAATGCAGATAATTGCACTACATATAATGTCAGAGTACAGACATGTAAAGGCCCAGTTATTATTTATACACTTACTCTCTGATGGCGATTTTGTCTGAATGCCGTGAAGACACAGACGACATGCTCTGAGACATCTACAGAGAGAAGGATTAGGGTAACGTTACAGATGTTACATAGGAGGGTTAACAATATCGGTTCAAAATGGCATCCAGGAGGCCTTAAAGAATATTGAGGGCTAAATATAAAACAGTTGGTTGACTGGACTGATTGCAACAAATAAGCTTAGTAATATTAGTTTAAATCCAATTTCAATTGTATTTTTATCTTAGAACCGTGCAGTGTAAAAGCAGATGAGACAAACTTTGAAACCACAACATTTACACAACATATACATCGACACTACAAGCATGTCATTTCACTAAAATCCATTGTGTTGTATATTCTAAGGATGCTTTCTACAAAAAATCAATTGCCTTTACTGATCTCTTTGGCCTCCTGGGTCAGGATTTTACTCTTTGATGCTACTGCCACCTAGTGGAGAAAGTGTTACATAGCAGACGGTGATGATAATTTACTGACCAGTCTCTGACTGAGGCGCTTGTTTTCTTCTTCCTTCATGTGTAAAGTCTGCAATGTATGTAAAATTGATTAAAAAAAACATACAAAAAAAATGTACAGGGTCAGCAAACGCAACGAGACAGATATAGAATGTCTGTTTACCCTCTCGAGTAAGAGTATCCGCTGTTTCTCCTCTGACATCAAGACGTTATCACTGTGAAGAAGGAAGCATGAGATTATTGAAGAACGTCTTTTGGGACATGTCAGCAAAAATGGAGAACATTTAAAATGAATATACATATTGTTTAGTAGGTTACAAAACATTTAAGTTAAGACAACTGTGACATTGTTGATCTTAACAACTTTATGTTGATCAGAATCTTAATATCGACGTCTCTGATCTCATATCAACAGTCTGATCCCAGCCTGCCTTTCTCACCACTGTCAAATGTCTCCTCTGTCCATCCACTTTGGCTACTTTACATAAAATCCTCTTCAATGATACAAAGGCCTCTTTCTGTCAGCAACCAGTTTCATATCGTCGTAACAACGAGCTCTGTACTGTGTATTTATGCAGCCACCTACAGGCCTGCCGTAACCTTGCTGTGGGTATCTTATAAAGGAGTAATGTACTGAGAAAAAAACATATGTATGTTGAGACTTATTATAGCACCCTTTGTGTTTTTCTTTTGGAACTGAACATAACATTGTGGTTGAAAAGAAATTCACACATGAGAATTATGAACAGCACTGTAAATACGTGACCAAAGGACCCTGTAGTAGTAATGGTTAATGTATGAAAAAGAAAATACATCAATAGAAAATTTGTCACAATAGACTTCATACAGGAAACCCGTACTGCTCTAAAGGGGAAGCCTGAACTCTGTGCTGTTTGTCTTGTATATCAAAAGGTGAATGCCACTGTATCACAATATCTGAACACGCACTTTAATAAAGTGGCATATTCAGCTTTCTACGGTGGACTGAATCGTGCAAATGAAAAAGCAGTCCTTATTCTTAAAGGTTATGATGTTGCTATTCTAAAATCCCACTTAAACAGACACAGATGTCTCAGAAGCCGTTTCTACAGCTGAGAAGTAGGATTTCGGATAAATTCGGACACAGAATATAGGCACAGTATGGGAACAGAGCTCAGTGCTCTGACTTAAATACACTCTTTCGGGTTTTGCCTCAACAACAGTTTTTTAGTACACCTATAATTTGTCAGTCATGATTTTAAAATAGGGTGTGGATTAGGAAAAATACAGCGCGTCAACACAGGTTTTAGAGTCATCAACTGGAGGCACTGTATGTCTAAGACTTTGCCCTGATGTGATTTTTTAATTTTGTACTGTTTACATGTACATAGATATAGATTAGGCGGGCAGGAAAAGACTTAAATAAGTTAAACACGCACACATTTGAATGATTCTCTATAAAAGGACTATCTACTGTCTATCAGGTAAGATCACAATAACTCCAACATATTTCATACTGTCAAGGAAAGAAAAGGTTTTTAGTGGAGATGCTTACTGGACTGTCACCATGCTAGCTTCCACTGCTGAGTCGATAGGTTCATCTTCTCGAATGGCCGCCACAGATGCCAGTCTGTCGGTTTCAATCGTGTGCTCAGAAGAACAGGCCCCAGCAACGGGCAGAGCTCTGGCTGCTTCTGCTCCGGCTTCTGTGACCTCCTGAGCAGTGGGGTTAGGCATGAAGAAGGCAGAGGAGACCAGTGCAGTGCTGCGCAGCCGGTTCAGCTCTTCTTCCAAGTGTTTCTTCTCCTGCATGACACTCGCCCGGTCCTCAGAGAGTGTCTCGATCAGAGCTGCAATAAGTCAACAAACAAAGAACATGACTTTCTACACCCTATACACAGCGTGGTGATTCTTAAAATACAGCAGAGTTTATGATCAGGGTTACTGCAGGTTCCAACAAGTCACATTTAAGGCTTTTTAAGACCTCTTTGAAACCATTATAAGTGCAATTTAAGACCTATTTCACATCCACACTGCCAAAAAAGCCTGACTTTGCCATATACTGTGTACGATGACTTTCCATGAGACTCTAAAGCCCAGTTCAGGCCAAAGATCCGCAATGAGATGAAACCAATTTGGAAGATCTCAGGTAAAGGTTGCAGAGGTGTGAACTGAGGCTGGTTTTAGAATGTTGTGCTACATACAGTATGTTTTTCCTCAGCATTTGTGGGCTGTGGCCATAGACTGTATATAATTAGTGGACAGAGGAATCTTATCATCACCCATTGGTTTCTGAACTGCTGTTTTGAAGCCAGTAGTTTGCGTTTTGGCTGTTGCCATGTTGGCTTTTTGGAGCCGGAAGTGACCATATTTGGATAAAAGGGATGAACCTGTGGGAGCGAGAGGGGTCAGAGCTGTCTTAGAGGGGTCATGGGTGAGCTAATGCGAAATGCTGGCTTACTGACTCTGTAAAATGGTGAACTTCATCTAGAATTGTGTAACAAAGTCATTTTATGGTGTTGTTAGTGTAACCTATTAAGCACAACTACAGTCGAGCTGTCTGTCAGGAAAAAAATGTGTTTTATTAAATAAATAGAATCTCCGAAAGTCCTCTTAACAACAGAACTGCTCTTAGAACAGATGGGAGAAATTCTCTCTCTTTTTTTTTATGTTTTCGCCTTTTCATCAATACCGGAAATGCAGCTGTAGTAAATAACACGCTATTACTATCCTCATTCATATTTTAAGACACTACGAGGGTTGTCATCTTGTTGCATTGGTCTGAACTGGCAGGGTTTCAGAACATCGCAGACCGGAGCTTTGCAAGTAGTGTTGCGGTGAACTTGAACTTATCCATATTTTTTTAAAGTGATGTTAACAGTTGACAATTTTAACATCTCATTTCTAAAAAAGTGATCCACACAGTTTGCATTAGCAGCATAAGTAGCACTGCTTACTGATTCCATGTTGGTTTTGTTTTGGTAGTTTTGTTACAGAGTCACGGGGGGAAAAAATGTCCCCAAAACACATTTAAACAACTGTATAAAGTAACTTCAATCAATCAATTCTTAGGACCTGTCAAAATCTTATTTAACATATTTTAAGGACTAAACAATCAGATCATTGGATTGTAGACATTTTAAAGGACTCACAGAAACCATGACAACAAACCACTGTGACCACTATAAAATTTGCAAGGATACGTTGCTGTCTCAGGTTCTGTCAACAGCTTTGGATAGGAAGGCATTACCCACCGCTCAAAGAACTCAGTATGCAGTATTACCTTTGTCTTTCTCCTGCTGTTGGGTTACTTTTCGCAATTTCTCTGTGAGCTCATTGATGATCTGCTCCTTCTTTAGCTTCTCTCGTGTTAGAACTGTGTTGAAATTAGTCTAGAGAACAAAAGGGAAAAAAAACAGGAGCACAAAAAAGCATAAATTATCATCTTCAATAGGCTGAGAAAAAGAAAAACTTACATGAGGAGAGAATGCTGTTTCTCAGTAACAGATAGCATACATTCCTCTTCCTCCAAGTGAAATCCTTTTGTTGGATATGGTCAATGAGGCAGTATTTTTCCAACCACTTTGAAAGCGAAGATACAAACCTGCTGCTCTGCGATTAGTGATGTCTTGAGGTTCTGTATCTCCTCATTCTTTTTCTTCTCCAAAATCTCCATCTGGGTCTGCAAGGAGTCCCTCTCCTGCTGCAGCCGCTCCTGAAGAGCTGAATCCAGAGACAGAGTTGCTCCAGCATCTGCACGGTCCTCAGCATGCAGGGATGAGCCTTCATCACTAAAAAGACACACAGTAAAATTATTCGGAGGCAGGAATTAAGTAATCTAGAAATTTAAACAAACATGACCAAATAACTTCTTGTTTTATGTGTACCTATGTTTTCAAGCAAATAAAATTTCGTCAAATCATCACTAAGTCTGGTTTTATAACTTAAAAAACAGAAACACTGTGCGTGGTGTGTCGTAACTGATCAACCATTTACCTTTTTGAGGACTGTCTTTCATTGAGCTCAATCTGAAGAATTCTAATTTGGTCTAATAGTCTCTTCTCCATCTCTTCCTTCTGCTGCTCTAACTCTTTAAAGGCATCTGGTGATGCAACCTTAAAGGCCTCTTCCTTCTCGACTGCTTGTCTGTCCTGCTCTAGTTTTTTTGAGAGCAGGTCATTTTCTGCCTGTAAATTGCTGATAACAGTTCTCAACTCTTGCTCCAGTTCTTGAAAACTCCTCAACTGTGTTTGATTTTCTTCACTTAGAACAGCCACTTGCTGGTCTAATTCCTGTTGAAGCTTCTCTTGCTGCTCAGCGTGGATCCTGTCAGCATCCTGAGCTTTCTGCTGCAGGGAGGAGAGTTCGCTGCGTAACAAAATAGTCTCTTCCTCGTGTCTGTCCACCAGCTCTGAGATGCAGTGATCCTTTTCAATCCTCATAAGAGTCCTGAGCTCTGCTAGGTCAACTTCATATTCCTCATTTTTTACATGAAGCTGTCTTTTGATATTTGCCAGCTCTTCTCTAAGGACCTTGGTCTCAGCCTCTACCTGGGACTTCACAGCATCTGTCTGCTGCGTCTTGGTCTCCTCAAATAAGAGCCTCATCTCTTCTGTCTCTGACTCTTTGAGGGCTAGCTCTACCTCTACTTTGCAACGGAGTTCAGCAAGCTCAGTAATGCGAGCATCCAAGTCCTTGATTTGATTATCCTTTTCTTTAAGAGCAGTGGCATGCTGATCAGCTGCCTCACTTAATTTAGCCCCATTTTCTGCCACTATTTGTTCCAGAGCCTCCTGGTTGTCCTTGGTAAGGCTCTCTACTTTGGCTTTGTGTTCCTGCTTCATTCTGTCCTCCAGCTCCTTTAAGTGGGACTGCTCAACAACTTCCAACTCCTGTCGGATCTTCTGCTGGCCACGTTCAATCTCAAAGTGCAGATTCTCAAGCTGGCTGGACAGAGAGTCTCTTGAAGCAGAGTGTGTCTTAATCTCTTCTGCTTGATCGATGATCATCTGCTCCAGGTTTTTGATTCTATCTGTGTGGCAACTCTCCATTTCAACCCATCGCTCTTTTTCACTCTCAAGCTGAGTGAGCTCCTTCTCTTTGCGTTCCATACGCCCCTCCAGCTCCAACATGGCACGCTGGACGTCTCTGATGATATTCTGGTTTACTTGGTTTTCTTCTGTTAGTGTCTGAACCTGCTTCTCACGCTCTTGTCGAAGGGAGAGGAGCTCACTTTGATGCCGTTCCTTCAACTCCAGTTCCTGCGTCTGGCAAATGTTGTCCACAATTTTATGCACTTCTGAAGCCATATTTCTCAGGACAAAGCTAAAGTCATGTTGTTCTTTGAATACCTGACCTCGCAGATGATGCAGGTCATCCTTCACACTTCTTAGGTTGGATTGGGACTCCTCTGCGGCAGATCGGTATTTCTCAATAACTTGTTTAAGAGCAGTAATCCTTGAGTTCTCCCTCTCGAGTATTGTGGTATCCTGCATACGCTTGTTGTCTATAGCATTGATGACAGAGGAATAAAGTGACTCCACCATCATTTCAGGGCTAGTCGGGTCACTGATGGGGTTTGGAGAGGTCAAGTTCTCTTCAATTACAAACTCATTTACAGCAGACATGAAGTCTGACTCAGGGCTCTCTGCAAGAGAATCCAGATCAAGGGAACCCTGCTGCAGGACTGGATCCATATTTGGATGGCCAATGGTTTCAAAGTCAAATGTTTGTGCGTCAATACTGTCTGGGGATAAATCCTCTAAAGGAGCAGGGACAGGAACATGTAGGGGCTGACAGCTGGGTCCCTGAAGACTAAGAGAGGACGGGGTTTTAGAGGAGACTGGTGTTCTGGTCCCCGGTATGCTTTCAGACTGTGGGGTAAACGCGGTTGATCTCTGTGCACTCTGACTAATGGATGCCTGCAAAGACAAAACAGATTCATTAAAATGAGAAAACATACAGTTTCAGTTTAGACTTGAAGAGATTTAAAAGCAAAATGATAGCACAATACAAAATATTTGCATATTTCAAAATTCCATCTAAAGAAAATTCAAATAATGTGAAAAAACTCAAAGCTTTAACCATTTAGCTGTCAAATACAAAGTTAATAGAGCACAATGCTTTAGTTTACTCTGTAGACACAATCACAAATGTCTAGAATGTTCTAGACAATAACCAAATTTGTGAATTCACTTTAATAAAATATTATAAATATCCTTTATTTAACCAGGTGAAATCCTCAATGAGAT
>JAPQRN010000010.1:13767605-13789923 GCA_037367275.1 Coranthus polyacanthus
AGAAAGAAAGGACAAATGTGAGCAAATTGAAAGCAGCATTAGTTTCTAACCGTTTCACACTCTCACTGTCCATATAGAAAGGGGAAAGGTGGCAGTCATCATTAGTTAAAAGTCATACATAAACATAGACCCAATACATATGCAGGTGCTGTCAGCAAAAATTCAAAGAGCTGATTAAGTTCTAGTTTCAAACCAATATCACAGTTCCCAAACCACAGAACAGGACAATACACAGCAGCAGCTAAATTAAAGCTGACCAAGTAAATTATGTGCTCAACGTCTAACATGCCCAAAACCAACAGGAACTGAGGGAAAGACAGCCTGTTTTCTGTTATCACTGTCTGAATGCATGATAATAGTGCATTCAATAATGACATTTAGCACTGACCTCTCTGTAGTGGCGCATAAACATTTTTCTCCTGACGACTTCCACCACTGCCAAGCAGTACATCTGGGGCACGGTACTGAGGGCATCCACCACCCTCACACGTTCCACCAGCTCGGTCAGAAGCCTGAGCAGAGCCTGAAGCTTCTCCCCATCCTGGTCTGCATGGAGCATCACGTAGCAGCACCATCTAACACAAAAGAAATTACCAGCGTTTAGAGTTGCCAACATGTCTTTTTTTTTTAACTTTGACGTGAAGTTCAGAAAGAGGTGAGTTGTGAAACACGGAGAATGTGCAGTAAATACTGGAGACTAAGAGTTTTTTGGTTTTACTTGAGTCGGACTTGAAGGTTGTTTGCAAGTTCTTGTTTGGCAGTGGTGCACTTCTTTTTGATGTCTAGCAGCTTCCTGTGGTTGTTCAGCATGATCATCAGCTGGTTAGTGTGACTTAGACACAAGTCAGGCAGAACAGACGTGTCCTTCAGGTTTTCAGCCCGCTTCTGATTGGCCAAAAATCCCTGTAAGAGGTACTTGTAAGTGGCATTCATAAACTGGACAACAGAGCGCAATTTTTCGAGCTTTAATCTCTTACTTTCCATACCTGAGCAAGTTCTTTCTGTTCATTCACCAACTTCTTACAGCTTGCAATCATTTGGTCTAGAGCATACAACCTGTCTTCAAGCCCCTTGATGGCTTTCATGTTTTGATTATCTAGCTTGGCAATTGTGTCACGACAGTCTGCCAGGAAGGGTTGAATGATCCGTGGGTCAAGCTGAAAAGACATAACATTTCAGTACAAACTTCCATCATTTTACACCCACAGTTAATTACTACATATTTATAGAACTGTTTTGACAAATCTATTCAGAAAATGGTGACTCACCCTATTGATAGAGTCAAAGCATTTCCTCACAACCGATTCCACATCATTGGGTCTGTCTTGCACATTGATCCAGTCTAACAGTGTGACATTAAAGGAGGACGGGTTGGCCAGCTCTGGAGTGTCATCATCTAATAATGCAGCTCTGAGCCCACCGCTGTCAGTCATTTCATTTGTTTCCTGGTCTCTGGTCAGCTCACATGTTGCTGTCCCCAAAGCAGAGAAGGATGCTAATAACTTAGAGGACCTCTTTGCATCAGTAGCGCAAAGCACCGAATCAGTGGATTTTTCTTCTTCTGTCTCTTCTGAATCCTTTTCTGGTGTTGAGCTGGACTTCTCTATGCTCTCTCTGTAACTATGTCGTGTCAGACACTCCAGCAGAGGTATCCTGGCCATTACCAAAACTGCTGTCCCTAACCTGCAACCATAACAATGGGTAAAATGACAAACTAGCTTGAAATAGTCCATTATTCAAACAAGATAAAACTGTGAATCAAAATTGTCATTATGTCAGCAACATGCAAATATTACAGTAACTAGTAATAAACAGAGTCATATGGTTGGTGAGGAGCAAAACTTACTTTGTAAGTTTCAACTTAATTTCTTCCAAGTCTTGTTGATAATTTATGTATGACGTGTCAAATTTCATGAGCAACTTCTGATAGGAGAGAGTGCAGTCATCCAGATTAGCCATGATAGCAGCCCAGCCTTGGTGTTGGAGATGTTCATCATGAACCAAACGTTCACAGAAGGAGCTAAGTTTCTTGGCAACTTCAAACATTTCCTAGAGAGGCACAAAATAAACACTGTAAACAACCATGCATAATGCCATAGTTACATTAATATGTTAGAAATGTTTTATGTAACACTTAAAAACAAACTTTAAAAGTTTTGTATGCATCAGAATAAGACACCATAATAATTACAACTGTTTAGGCTTTATTTTCTCAACAAAATGGAGTTTACCAGAGCAAGTTGTGTTCGCGAGGCAACAGTGTGAAAGACAGCTGGCATCAATAGAGACTCCTCCACCTTAACCTGAATCTCACTCTCAATCGAGAAGGTGGTTTTGGGGATCGTCGGATCCCGGTCACTCAATATCATCTCTTTGTTGAACAGGAATATGGGGTTGGTTTCCTAATGATAAAAGAGTAAATCATCAGTACTCAGAAAACCACATGTGCTACTTAAATACCTTAAAGGCAAAAAGAAGTACATTAACCAATTGTACAAACTTACAGTGCCAGCACTGTAGCTGCAGACTCGCCTCTCTGCAGCCATACATTCCCCTCCATTGACAACAAGGACTTGATGTTGAATTGCAATCTTATATTTGGCTTGGATGGCATGCTTAAGCTCCAACACACTGTGGCAAAAGATGGAAAATTATTTTAATTCAAATAGCCAGAAATGTATTGATCAGCATTTCTGACTAACACCAAGACATTCTCTTACGTTTGGACAGCAAGATCAGTGTCGAATGTCAATGTGCTGCCATTGTTGACCTGGAACACATACAACTTCATGTTGGATCTCCCAGAGTTCTTCGCTTTTGTTTATCTTGCTCATTTAGTCATTCAAGGCCTCCCTGTGTTAAAACAAAGACAAAAATAACACACATACACAACATAAAATAACTGCAATCTCAGTTTTTACATTAATATCATTAAATGAACTACAGTATGAGGTGATGTTGCTTAAAGTTACACTCATTTCAGTGACTTCTTGACTCAGGAGAGGCAATAATTAAAGGTTAACAAAATTATTTGCTTTGGCTTGTATAAATACTTTAAACATTATCATCATCTTTCACATAATGTCAACATAATAATCAGTATTCGTTCCATATACACTGCTAGTTAAAGCCCTTACAATTCCTGATCAACTGATTAGCTTAGTAGCTGAGTCACCACGTTGGTATTGTTACTTACCAGCTACCGTGTAGTTTCTAAAATGCAGGTCACCTAATATGCTTGCCTGATGTAATACAAAGCCAACCTTTCTTAAGTGCTAAAAGAATTAGTTTGTTCACGTTTGTCTTGAGAGTGGTGAGCCAGGAGGCTGCACTACTTAAACTATTACCAAGCTACACATGCTACAAAAAGAGTAAATCTAGCTCAGGTTTAATGGACACCAACAGTTTACTGGTGTTAGCGTCACAGTATGTAAGGCAAGTTAACTGCAAAGTTGTTATCGCAGACTATGTTTCTTTGCTAACTGGCGTTAATAGTGGTTTACAAATATACGGGCCTAATATCACTCAGATCCGTGTACAAGTATTTATATTTTCTGATTTAGACTGGTAATATTTTGCTGTTAACCTCGGCCTATGTTTATTTGTGGATGCAGTGCCAAAGAAAAGGCTACTAGCAACTGCTAGCAAGACAGCTAGTCAATAATAATCCACTGACTACGCTAACTGGCTATTAGCTAACAGCTGTGAGACTAGCGCTTCTTAGCTAACGTTATTTCTAACGTCGATGAATTTGACAGGTGTACTAAAATTAACAAAACGCTCTAACATAATCTACCAAGTTAAATATTAGTAAAATAATGACATTCCAAATCAAACTGGTCAAATAAACGATTTCGTTGAGCTTACCTCACTTCGCTCGCATCTCCCTGTTCTTGGTCTCCACCTCGCCTAGCGTTAAGCGAGTTGGCTAGCTCACAAGCTAGCAACAAAGCTAGCTAGCTAACCTGCTTTAGCTGGGCATACATGAGCTACCTTAGCAAGCCACTTAGCTAACCTTAGCTAAACTAAACTACACTAGAGTATCTTAAATCCATGGTTAATTGCACTGATTGCCATACTGCTGTAACATAAATCTGTAATTTGTCAACCTACAGCCAAGATGATGTAACTGGCGGACTAAACCGCTGGTTGTTTATCTCATGTAGCTAACTACGCTAACACCCTCTCTGTAGCTCGGTCTGTTTTGTTGTTGTCATCTGCTGATGTAAACGAACGAACTGTTCAACTGCGATTCAACTCCGAGCCACCATACCCAGTGTTATTCATTAGAAATTAATGTATTATACTTTATAATACTTTTGGCAAAAAGAGCGCGCTTTTATTTAGTAACCACAATCGAGAATATAATAAAGTATATTTTTTGTTCGTTTTGTTTGTTTTTATTTAAAACATTTTTTTTAAATATATATATATATGATTGTGTTTTCTGGTGTTTGTGAAACCTATAGTGCTGTTCTGAGGTAAATGAACAGGAAAAGAAAATTGGCACGCAAAAAAAAAAAAAAAAAAAAAATGTAGGTTTAGGTTATAATCTCAGAAGTGTTAAAATCAAAATAAATGCGTTCGTCACTGTACCATGCGCTGTACTGTCTCCAGGTGTATTCTGGGAAAAAAAAAAAAAGAAAAAAAAAGCTGTGGACTGTTTTGCTGCAACATGAGAAGGGGTGTGGTTAATGCAAGGCTGCAGTGTGTGGATGATCCTGTTTTACTGCAGAGCGGAGGTAGTACGAGGGTTGCCTTCAGCTTTAGCGGACTTAGTTTTCCTGCACCTATGTTAAATCCATCCTAATTCCATTTTTTATTGGCCCATATTGCTTATTGAACATGACTTTATTGGGGTACAATAACAGCACAAGCGGTGGTGTCCAAAGTGAACAGAAAACAGGTATTTAGGAGTGATACCATTTCTTTTCGTTTTCCTGTGCAGGTTTCTGTTTGGTTTTGTTTTTTTGTTGCCTGTACTCGTTTTACTGGTTTGAAAATAGCAGGGATCTGTTGCGGGAGTGATGTCACGTTTTCCTGTGCACCAATCAGCGACGTTTGACTCTGAATCTTATTACAGGTGTGGGTTGTCCAGGTCCAGGCTGCTGTCAATCAAATCTGATTTAAAAAAAAAAAAAAAAACACCCCCCCCACGTTTGTTTAAGCAGATCATAAGGAAGCATATTAGCAGAGTTTTTGAGTATTTCACCCTCAGTACATAATAACCATCACAGTCTATTTTGTTTAATCAGTCATTAATTTTTTGAGATGCCCTTAACATTGTCTGTTTTTGTCAATGAGAATTCTCAGACTTGGTGGCACGATTAGCACTGCTCCAAATGTTCTCCGTATTCCTCGACTATTATGAAGTTAAGTGTATGTCATTTAAATAGATGAAAATGTATAAAACAAAAGAACTTTCAAAGCTTATAAAAGGATTAGTTTGCGTTTCATGCAGTGTCTTAGCTCAATTGGAATTTGAAGAAAGCAGATGGAGAGGAGTTGTATGCGAGAAAAGTGCAGAGTATAAAAGACAATAAAATAAAATGTTAAGAAAAAAATTACATCTGCAATACACTGATTATTCCACTTAAGAAAACAGTTTATATAATCGTGAAGTTTTAAATATGTTATAAATAGTTGTTTTATGTTCTAAAATAAGCTGTAACTTTAGTATAGACTCTAGTATGGGCTTTGGTATCGTATATGAAATAGTGCATCATTACTGAATTTACTGAGGCGCGTACGACACTTAATGACAAAACTGAGGTAAAATAAATTGATTTTAGGCGTAAGACTTAACCGGTCCACTGAGGAGACAGGTCAGCAGTTACCCATTTAAGGGTTACGGGTACATTTGAGTCATGTTTGAACTAATGTTTAGGTTGTGTTTTAGCCACATGCTAAACACAGAGTTCAGATGTTGTCTAATACACGCATTTTCCAGTTCTTCTGTTATACGCCTAACCCTAACTCCAAGTGAAAGTTGAAAAGGGTGGATGTTAATGCTTTATCTGTACTGTCTAGACAGCTGTGATGCAACTGAGCTCATTTATTATTGTGATCTCACTATACTAAAATAGCCAGAATAATAGAAAAAAAAGCAAATCTGTGTAAAACTCTTCTCTGCATTCGTCCCGGTGGGTGATGACTACTTGATCTTTGATTTCCCCCATTCATGTTTCATTATGAGCAACTATGGGAATCCCGTATGATCTAAACAGTAACAATGCCACCTGTGTTACATATAGTAGAACATGCACTCCTCAAAATGTTTTATGGTTGTCTTCTGTAGCTCAAAGTTTAATAAGCAATGACTTGAGACTGGCTCCAGCTTGACCCCAGTCAAGCCAATGGATTTGAATTTAATGCCGTGAGTTCAAATGCAATTTATGCTCAGTCTGAAGCAGTTATACAGTGGTGGCTTTTGTAAAGATTCGCATGAAGGTTTCAGCGCAAATAGGATGTGAAAAAGTCTGCTTGAATATTTGTATTTGGTCCTCATCTCTGCAAGCTAAAATGAAAATCAATAATTCAAGCAGCCTTCATAAATATTGCTCTCCCACAATGGGTGTAAATGAAATTCTGATGTTCTATTCATGGCAACTTCTAATGTCCCGTGGCAGCTCTCAGAGGCATATTCTGATCATTTGGTGCAAGAGGCCAGATTAATCATTGAATTTAATAATTTAGAATGCTAAACTTGCTTATAGGCCACCGTGCAGTTTTGTTAAACAGATTTAAATGCATTATTTTACTTCTTATTCTTCTCACTTATTTTTTTTTTCCTGTAACTAAATTACATTTTAACTTTCCCTCAGATAAATACAACAGATTATGACCTGACACCCAGAATACTTACCGTACGTTCTATATTGCATAATTACCCTTGATGCAACATGTTACATAATTTTCCACAAAGGAAAACCCTACAGGTAATCTCAGTCAAATCCCTTGTTATACAATATAGATTCAAACGTGCTATCATGAGCCAACATTATAATTTGTCAATACATACCGAATGGGCCAGATAATTAGCCACATAATTCAGCGTGAGGCATTAAGGAAGGCTTTCAAGCTCAAGAGAAACATGATGTAAAAACTCAGCACTATATCTGAAACTCGAATTGTTTTTAAATGGCCAGATTTAATTTGTCACTCCCCACTGTTTTCTATTTAAGCACTAAGGTACACGCAGGGCAGGCAATTTTCATCATTTCGCAAAAGCAATAAACGCAACAATGCTATTAAATTAAACAGAACGAGACAAAATCTTTATAGTAGATTAAACAATGACTCCTGTTATGATTGTCATTTATTCGAAAATTGAGTGCAAAAGGATAAGCATAATAACATGTCTGGAAGGGAAGTTCCAAGTTTGGTCAACAGATGGTGGCAGGAGGCTGCAGATAACACGTGGAACGGCTCAGAGGACGCACTGAGGTGTTGTTACATAGAGAAGTATGTAGGTGTGCTGTATTGAAATTCTGACAATTATACTCATCAGTTTGTCACCACTGTTACTCACACGTCAAAATCATAAATCATAACATTGAAAACAGCAGATTCTCCTTTCCGTACCATAGCACGCACTTTCATTGTGCAAGAAACTGTTTGCCAGTTGCAATCAAAAAAAAAGAAGCCTGCTTTAGTACCACCTATGGAGTATTATTTCTTAAAGAAGTGGTAATATTGCTTTAATTGCTGTGAGGGCTTTTCACAATCATGCTCATGTACCGCATGGAAAAATCAATGTCTACGTCACAGCTGTTTCTAACAAAAAAGGCTGGACATCGGTATAATAACAGGTGGTTATAGCGTTCTATATGAGGCCTATTTAATATATGAGTCTCAGAGCCACAGGCTGCCTGGAAGTCCTGAATCTCAAAGTTGAACTGTTGCAATCTAATCTCATTTTGAACGGTTCCTCTTTGGTACTGTTTTTCCTTTTCGTTCATTAAAAAGTCAAGACACACTGTACGTGGTATACATGTTAATTTTTTTTTTTTTTTTTTTCTTTGGTCTCAAACTATATTTATTCACTCATGATCTGCAGCAACAAACTGCTGCACCAACAGTCTTGCCTACTGAACAGCTGTTATTGTTATGCGCATTCAAACCAGCAGGTGGCTCTTTTTCTAACTTCTCAGTGAGGAGGGCTCCACAGTGATCCACGAGCACACCACCATTATAGGACTTCCTTTTGTAAAATCTTTTAGACATGTTGTGATATTTGATGATTTGGGCATGTGGAGGAAATGACACTCAAGTGTGAGTGAAATAAGAAGGCTGACATGTGTAGGTGTGCACTGCTCCACATTACTGTATTTTTAATTGGCTATTAGCCTACTTATTTTATCCTCATAAGGCTTCAATTTCTTGTTTCGTTACCTACTTCAAGCATTTGTATGCTATGTGCATCTATCGTAGGGGGTCCACAAAAGCCCACCTCTTGTAAAAGAGATAGACCTACTTTTCTGTTTTTTATTTAATTATTATTATTATTATGATTATTATTATTATACTTACAGGCATTTAGTCTACTAATAATCTCCTCTAAGATATGAAATTGAACCCGACCATGCTGGATTTAGGGTTATAAGAGGATAAATATGAAAGTAAAATCATTTGCCATCATTGATAGTGGTGCAAGGAAGTCCCTAAAAGCCCACATTGCAGTGTAAGTGCGTGCTTGCGCGCCCACATGCGCGTACACGTCCGTGTGAAAGTATGAACGTGTAGGCCCACATTGGATATAACAGCTTTAGTTTTTGATTCCCTCAAGATAAACTACCAAGAAATTGCAACCCTAATCAAAAAAAAAAAAAAAAAAAATCCATTTTCTACTTTTGTGTCTTGCAGTAGCAATTGTTTTTTTTTTTTTCCGCGGTTGCATAACTGTCAGGTAGGTTATTATAATGATGTGCACGTTGCGATTTTCTCCCCCTCTACCAAATCCAATCACACCCTCCCCCATCTCAAGTACAATTACGTGATGGGTGACGTTTCAGCATGCGGAGGAGGGCGCTGGGCAGGGACCACTTGGACCAAAGAAGACTAAACGCTATTTCATTTCAGCGCAGAAACAACGCATTCAAGGCAGTGGACCAGGGCGCCGTGCTGAAGCCTAGCCCATTGTCTCCTTCAAACAGAGCAACTAAGGAAAACGGCTTTGACCAAAACAGCGGTATAGCCCATAAAGGAGTGTCCAAGTGGTAGGCATTGCGGGTTTGTAAGCAACAGAAAAAAAAAAAAAACGGCCCTGGACAGATCTGGCCAATAACGGAAAATGAATCACAGTCAAGTTTTAATAATATGAACAAGAGCCGCGTTTTGTTGCAATTGGCGTCCAACTATTGATGCTTCTGCGCCGATCGTTTTCCAGACCAGCAATTCGCGCGGACTTCTTTTGTTCGCATCGCTCGAATCCTAAAAATTCTAGTCCGCACATTTGTGTTGTCGCTGTAAAGAGTTAGTCGCTCCAAAAAAAAAAAAAAAAAAAAAAAAAAAAAACCAAGATTAATTTCCAGTCGAGCGTCCCAGTGTCCGGTATCTCGCAGCAGTCTCAGCCAGCCATGCCCACTCCAGGCACGGTCCCGGCGCCCGTTCCCGTCCCAGTGCCCCAGTCTATCCCGTCCCAGTTCGGATCCGGATCGTCTGCGAGCTCAGGGGCTGGTCAGTTCGGTTCGGGGACTGTTTCGGGCCAGGCTTCCCAATCCGGCCCAGCAGGCTCGCAGTTTGTTTTGTCCAACTCAGCAGCCATCAGGGCAGAGATCCATCGGTTCGAGTCTGTCCACCCGAACATTTACGCCATCTACGACCTGATCGAGCGCATCGATGACCTGGCCCTGCAGAACCAGATCCGAGAGCATGTAATCTCCATTGAAGGTGAGTAGGGGGGGGGGGGATCATAGTGGGCTTTCCATGTCAGTTGGTGCCTCCCATTCATTCAGGGTAGGGGATAGGGGGTGGTGTGTGTCTGTTTTGAGGAGGGGGTCTTATTTCCTCCTTTTATGCACACTGGTAACATTGTCAGGGGCGCATAGCACAGTGTCAACAATCACACTTTGAGGTTGGGGGCGTAGCCGATCTGTTATAGTCCTGCTGAAGGAGTGAATCCCCTCCATACACTGCAGTGCTAACATTAAAATGTCCAGATTCACACTCACACACATACAAGAGGAAGCCTGGGCAGCTTTAATTAGCTTCCAAAAACTGTTTTTTTTTACTGTTTGATACCAGTTGCTTCTGGGCTACTGTGGTTAAAGTTTGACCTCCGGTGTGGGTCTGAGGTTTGTCGAGATCCCGTGAAGCGCATATATACAAGGCTGCCAAATATGAACTCACGTGTCACATGAAACTAATGATCGCCCTCAAAAAATGCAGAACCACTCACACAGAAAGAGTTGTTACACTGGGAGCGAGAGAGAAAGAGAGAGAGGGGGAAGAAATAATGATGTACCTCCAGAGAAGGCATGACGGACATCATTTGGGTTGTTATGAACCCACTCAGCAGACACAGGCTATTCTTTGTCACACTGGAAGGCAAGTTCAAATGTTATTACCTGTCCAGAGAGGGATGGCAGAACCAGTAAAACCGACCTCACTCCTATGTGACAAGCTTCAGCAGCTTGTCAAAATCAACTGCAGATGATGTACTGACAGATGTAAATGTCTCAAATAATGGTAGCACTTTCCAGTGTGTGTGTGTGTGCTCTGTGCTCTTCATCCAGCCATGTATCCAGTCAGTGGATGTGTGACATATAGCATCACTGTACTGTCCATCAGAGTCTGCTGTCATGGTTGTTGAGTCATGTAATGTTGCCTTGCAATATTATTACTTTCTACTGTATGTGGACATGCTTCCAGTGCTGCTTTCAGTCCTGGCTTTTGTAGGATCATCTACATTTGCGTACATTTGTTATGGTCATTTGGAAGGATCAGGTTGCTGCTTCTCATGATAACAGTGTACCATCTTGTCGATTTCTTGAATTTGAGATAGAAGATGGAAAATCAAAGAAGGCAGCTGGACTGGGTTGTTTTTGGCAGAAATTAGAGGAGTCGTTTTACGATGCTGTGACAATTAATACAACTTTATCCCCTCTGTAGTGTTGTTAGTTGAAACCGAGCTATTATGGACAGTAAAATTTGAGCACATTTGATATATTGCTATGATTATTTTGTTTTTGTTTGTCATGGGCTACAGCTCCACTGGGGTGTTGATAGGATGCTAAAGGCAAAGATAATGAGATGTTACTGAGTGATATCAAAAGAACACAATGCTTCTTAAAATACTGACATGAATAATTCATGTGAAGTTTGCTTTAATGTTGATTAATCACCAAGAATAATAAGCTTTGTGTTGTTGTTTACCTGGGCAAAATGAGTTCACGTAGTAGTCAGCGCTGAGCCCCATGCTTCAACATTTTCAAAATGATCTGTCAAAGACAGGAAGGGATAGATTATGTACCTTTTGTTTTGCTTTTGTTGACTCTTTAACAGTGTATGAGGATAGTAGAGAGTCTGAATAAAAAGTAAAAGTCGTCTTTCTGAAAATGAATCAACCGGTGGGACTGTGGTGTCTCAGTTGAAGCTCTGAGGAATGGATGTTTTGATTTTTTTTGTGCTGCCCAAGGATTATTACGTAATCTTCTCAATGAAGGCTTGCCTTTATTCTGCATCTTGATAGGACCACACTGGAGCCTTTTATGAGTTATCTCTTAAATGTACCTTTTTAAAAACACAGAAAGGTTAGTGCTTGCTTTATTTGCACATCAGTTTTGATGCAGCGTTGGTTCTTCTGAAAGACGAACAAACATTTGACCCCGGGGGAGAACTCCATCTTCAGTATGCTTTCATTATCGATGGTGTGGATTTCAACAACAATCTAGGCATGATTTTGCTTTGATTTTGTTTTGAACTTCACTTTTATGGCAGATTCACTGTTTCATGCTGATGTGTCTTTTCCAGGAAGGGATTTTCTGCTTTACCCTGATTTCCTCTTAACAGCCAAAGTAAAGTAGAGTCAAAAACTTGATTCCTTAAATGAAAGAAAACATGGTATAACACAAATTCAATACACCTGTGCATAGATGTCTAGTTAGTACTTTCCTGAACATTGAGTCACGTGTTGATAATGTATCTCTTACTATAATCAAAATGCGAGTGTGTTGCATTGATGTTTGTAGCGGCTACTGTTGTTAAAGAAACTAGTTTCTGCAGGAGATTACAGTACACAGAAGTACTTACTGCCTTGTGTTGGTAGTTTAAACTGATGCTTAATGCTGATATTCCATCAGTTTTAGCTCAATATATCAGTACAGTATCTGTATTCGGAAAAAGACAATACTGTGACGGTGCAGACATTGTAGCTGCATCTATCATCGTTTTTTTTTTTGTAATCTTCAACCAGTAAAAACGTAAGCCCTGCTCAAAATCCACTACAAAATGGAACCAGATATCCAAGATATACAGTACAGATAGACCGATAATCAATTTGGACGATTAATCTGCGTTGATAGGTATCAGCAGAAAGTTGCTGCTGATAGTGGCCGATGGCTAATATTAGGCTTCTTAACTGGAAATCCTGGCTTTGAGGGGAAAATAGTAGCTCAGAGCATAAATATCGCTCCCACCTAGATTTTTTTTTTTTTATAGTTAGTCCAGTTTCAGATTTATTTTAGTAGGTATTTATTCAGGTCAGTAGTTATCTGGTTTCTAATCAAGTGAAAGATGGTTAATTTCATACATCCATAATGCTTTTTCGGTGTCAGAATTGTTGTGGTGAGAGGTGGGTATGATAGTGGCCAATTAAATGGCTATCAGCTTTTTCCTGCTCCAAACTATGGTTATTATAACTGGCTTTAAAAACCCACCGTCGCTCGACCTCCCGTAGAGAAAATCTATTATGCAGATTGTGAAAAGTCTTAATTTTCTATTTAATTTCACCTTTATATAAACTCTCTGTCCCTTTTATTTACAATGATGTCGAGTAGCAGTTTATGGTGAACACTTGCATGCATTTAGAACACAGAATGAACTGGTATTTTTAGATCCATAAAGGCACTGAAAATGTGCTGTGTGTGGCATTAATAGCATTGCATAAGCGTCTAAGTACAGTACATCATGGTGTTTTCTATGCTGTTACATACAATGTATATGCCCTAACAGCTGTAACTTTGAAGAGGTACAACAGGAGACAGTGGCAGACTTTGTCTTCACCTGCACTGTGCAACTGCAGATCTGTTCCTCTTCAATCTTGCATCATTGCAGAGACTGTTGCTAAGGAACCAGCAGCTCATGCATTTAGCCGAAACTGCTGAAGAAAGAGTGAACAGAAATTACAGCCTTTACAAAATGAATGCCCATCATTACTATGGCTTCACTTCCCGGACCTTTACATGATGATGACACACCATGCCGTGTGCTTTTGTAGGTTTATTTAACATTAGTCCTGGAGAAAAAAAAAATGATGATGATGTTTTGCTTTCATCTTTAATCATGACTCAAACAAAACCTCAACAAATAAAGAAACAATAGCGTTAATCCAGTAAAGATCAAGAATTTCATTGATGATAATCTTGGATAATGACTAGGCCAGTGAGCATGCAAATAATATGCTAGTTCCAGAATGTACTAAGTAAATGCCACTAGACCTTATCCAATAGTATTTTATTATACGTTGTTGAATAAACCTGCAGCCAGATTCAGCTGAAAATACTTTTTTTTTTCACATAATGTCCAAATTATAAACTCAATAGTTGATGAGCCAGCTCGGTAGCCTTGTGGTTAAGACATGCCATCTGTTGACCTTTGTTACATGTTATACCCATTTTAAAGCGTCATAACTCATCCATGGTTCCAAATCGGAGAAAAGTCAACATCGTCAAATATGAAAAAGCAGTGCTGGTGTTAAATAAGATTTGGTGGGTGGGTTAATTGGGTAATCTGGATATTTGGAAGTTTGTCAGCACCCCAGCACTCCCTATTGACCTGCCGCCACTGCAAAAAAAAACTAAAATAAAGCACACAATATTAACCGTTTGTTCTTCATGGAAGCCTGGGTTATAAGCATATATAATGTGTATGGTATACTGGTACGTAGAGTATAAATCTGTCTCCTTCTCTGTCAGTCCAATCTATAATTCATCAAGTCATTTTGTTTCTCAGCATTGCAGTGTTAATCATCACAGCCTGTCTCGTGAAGACACACAGAAAATTAAAGTGTTGCGGTGGTAATAAACTGAGGGCAGGTTACTCTCCATACATGTTTATATTCGAGTCAGATATTATCATAGAAGGAACATGGTTGTATTTTGGCACAAGAAGTCATTCAGTGAACAAAGCCGTTTCTTTTTCCTAATGTGTAGTCATAATTATCAGGAACTACATTTTCCATTATTTAAAACTATCCTACCTTTGGCCTTAAAGCTTGCCAGAGTGCAGATTATATTCATCTCAATACACAAGAGATGAGTTGGCTAAGCTAATGAATACCCAACAGTCATCTGGCAAGGCATTGGATACCATATCATTAATGCATAATTAATTGTTTGAAATAGCTCATAGGTTCATTTATTCAGAGGGAAAGCATATTGTAACATTTTCTTTGTAACATTGATTTTACATCTAGGACCTTGAACAAGATCTGGCAAGTGAATTTGGTTTGGATGCGTTTGAGGGAAATAATGTTTTAAGGTTTATATGGAGAATAATATCCAGATTTACTCGGATAGGGAGAGAGCCTCTGAGATGGTATCTGTAATGTGATTTCAGTTATATTTTTAGTTATTCATCTCAATGTGCAGGAGTGTTCCATTAGCAAGAATATGCCCTGGGAATAGTTTTGCTTCTATTTGCAATGGGACTTCTGAATTCTACCCTAATTTATGTTCTCATCAAAATTGTATGATTTAGTTTTTGAGGACATTCTCAAGTAAGTTGCGGTTTTATGCAGGTATGTGAAGTACACACGCTCATGTAGTTTGGGAGATATGACTGACGTGCACTGTTGTAAAGGAGGAAAAATGTTAGTGATGGACTGTCTGACTGTGGTTAGGTAGGTTTGACTCTTTCCTGTAATTTTATATATATATATATATGCAAATTATATCGTGATAATATGAAATTATCCCAGGATAATTATCATTAGCGTTTTATTGCCCAGCTCTTCTGACCTGTATGTATTTTGTGGGGATTTCTTCCAACATGATGTTGTGTTGCTGTAACATTATCTTGAGTAATAAAACTGCATAAGCACACGCTGACATGTATCTTTCCAACTGCCTGTGCAATGTCAAAGCAACGGTACCCTCCGAAATCCACTGCTACTCAAGCACGGTGCTTGGGTTTTCAAGAAAGGAGTAATACGTCAACACAATAGCACACTGTGCTCAAATAGCAATAGGGATGGACACTGTGAGATACACAAAGCCTACAGACTGAGGCCTTGGAGCTCTCTGCTGGCAGTGTGTGCCACCTAAGCAGCTCCCTGGTACACACTGCATCTCTCGTGTAGTCACTTGCCAAGGAGAGCATGAGCAGAGTGCTCATCTGCTAATAACAAGCAGAGAACGGTCTCTTCCATTGCTGCTGAGGCAGGATTAATTTCCTCATGACCACTGAGATGTAAAACAGTGAAATATCTTAATTAACACTGTTTTCATTGACAACATGCTGCCATGCTGTAGCAGTGTAGTTGTGCATAATGGCTTCTTTAGTAGTTTAAATCAACCAATCAAAGTGACATGGTCATACTGAAAGAGTTTGTGTGAGTTTGTAGATTGCAGTGACAGTCTGGGGTCACAGAGGTTTTCCAATGAGCTGTAGTAGGCTGGGTCTGAGTGTGGCTGGGGGTTTGGATTGTATCTGATAAACTGGGCTTACAGTTGTCACTGTGGACCATTTGTGTCAGGAAGATGCCTTTGCTACTTCTGGCAAGTGAAATTGGCACAATGTGCTCATTATATTTCAAAACCGTATCTGTGAATATGGATTAGAAACTGTTATAGAGTTAGACATGTCAGTCAATAACACCAGCTGTGTCTCTTACACGGTATGTCAATGTAAATTGCTTTTTATGTGGAATGCTGGTAGAGCAGCTCAGTACGTGTTTACTAGTTGTAGATCTTGTGCCTAAATAAAGCCTCGCACGAATACATCTGTGAAGCACGAAATGGGCCCAGCCATAGCCTGCTTTTTTCCCTTTCTTTTTAGGTTCTGAATCACTTAGAAAGCACAGATTATAGATTATTCTCTTTTGTACATTGTTGTTTTCCCATTATTCAAAGACATTTAACACTGTCGGTATCACACAGGGTGCTAATTTCAAAACTGCATATAAATCGGGTATTTCTTGACCAGTCCAGTGTAAAAGAAACACACTTGCTTACATGTCAAAATGCCAAAACATTCCCCTAAATCAGGCGTAAAAGATGGTCCTTTGACTCATTTATTTTGTCATCATTGATTAGTGCACGAGAAATGTGCAGATCACCTTAGAAAATACACACTTCGCTTCTTTTGCATCGAAAGTGGAGAAGAAAATTAAGTTTCGCTGGAGGAGGTCTACGACACCACGGCTAAGCTTTCAAGCATGAAGCTCCCATGTCCATCAACCCAGTGGGGAAGTCAACACTTCTTTTGATTTTGCATTCACGTGGAGAAATTGTAAGATCCTCTCTAGCATCTGCAGCTACTGACCCACCTCTGTGTTGTGCATGGCAAGTATCAAGTTCCATACTGGAGAGCACTGTTGAAAAAACACCTCACATCAAGTTTACGTCACAGGTTTATTCTTAGGAGTGTAGTAGTAACAGACTTTCCCCCTGACAGATGCACGCAGGGTTTGCACATGCCTCGCTCTCAAAAGACTCCCTGTTTCGTGATTAGCCAGTACTGTGTCTCTCGTCTGCAGCTTCATAATGCTCGTTACATACCCATTGAAAGGCGTTTTAACACTGGACGCGACTCTTGACCGCGGGTCAGTGGAGATGAGCTGAGTTGGTGAGCTGCAAACAGAGGCTCGGTCTGAGGGCCTGGAAGGTTTGCGGGGTCAGAGTGCCATTTCTGCACCAGGCCTGCTGTCCTCTCTACTGCAATACCATAGCATTGGCTTATTGAATGTGACACTATCCTCCACAGCAGAATGTCCTCCATTGTGCCATTGAACAAAGGCGCTCTCTCTCCCATTGATGGACAGCTAATTTTTTTCTTGTGTTCTGAATGTGGAGGGGCGGGGGTGAGCTGGTCAGGTTTTTGTAAAAAGAAAATTGAGAGTACACTCATCCTAATCTCTTATGAGCAAAAAGTAGAGGGTTGTTTTTCCACTGTCATATTCTGACATTGTTAATGGATAGTGTGGAGCGTTGAGCTAATGTTTTATTGACAGGAGTCGGTGAAGTTCTGAGCTTGGTACATTTCGAATCATTATGTTTTCAGTACAAAATATAAGAAAAAGATAAGTGTTTAGCCCAAACCAATCCAAACTGTGGATGATTATTATCACCAGTCTGCTTCATCTGATATGTCTGGAGGGATGCCGGATATTTAATGTGTCTGAGGGTCTTTTTGTGATATTTTGAATTCCGTTAAAACTATATTCAGTTGCGATCATTTGCCTTTTCCATGTAGATTTCACATAAACTGCTCTCTAGGGATAGACAATTATCGGCCGTGCTCCATTATTATTATTATTATTTTGTGTTGGAATTACTACTTCGACTCTACTTTTACTGCAAATGTAAATCAGTTTCAATTGTCATTTTTTGGTCTCCTTGGTTACTAATAATCTGTACCGGCCATGAAAAAAGCCATATTGGTTGATAATATAGTATGATAATAAAGTAGCTGCAATACTGCACAGTATACTTGGAGATTAATCAGCGCAGGTAGGATGTTTTACAAACTATCTATATCGGCAGAATTTGGCTCTGATAGTGGCCGACGGTAGTTAATACTAGACTTCTCAAATGGAAATACCAACAAATACCAGTGCCACCTAGGACTGTTTGTGTCTTGTTATTTTTCTAATTCAATTTCTAACATTCCCTTGTTTTGTTTTTAAGGCTGAGACAGTGGTCAATTAAATTTGCCATAGGCATTTTCGTGTGCATCATCCGTATCCTATGGTGGAAGTGCTCATGTTTCCTGCCAGTGGGGTAGGGCTGGAAACAGATGGCTACTGACAGAGGAAGGGGTTTGGAAAGCAGTGACTGAGCAACAGATGGAAAGGCGCATATGCCTCCAAGTCCCCTCAGCCTGCCAGCAGTCCCGTGACTAACTGTGGGAAGATTCTGGTCTCATCCAGGTTGGGGATAGAGGATAGAGGATCATGGTGAAGAATGAAGTGTCCTTAAAACAGAAATGGTTACCTGAGAGGGGTTTGTGTCTGGAAATGAAAGTGCGGGGGGGATTCAGATCTCATATAATGGGGGCCGATAGGAGAATCATGGCAAAGAATGAGCCTGGACTACAGGGCGTTTCATACAGCACTACAGCAAGAAGTGATCTTGTTTTGTTTATCCTGTTCTGTAGGAAAGTAATCTCAGTTGTCTTCTCTCTTTGAAGAGAAATGTCACTCTGGGGCTTTCTGGCCTTCGGGGAGCACATTTTCTTCAGTGAAGAGGAACGTGCCGGATAAAGGAAGCATGGCCTCTGTGTGTGAGGCCTTAATGCTGAGGTGTACACCATGCTGGTTATAGGTTTGGTGTTATGAAGTCAGTTACTCGTGCAGTCGGAAAGCTATGTAATTGAGAACACAGACTATTTAAAGGTTGCAGGGCTGTGGAAATTCAAAGTAATTCCCTTAATAGCCCAGGGACATGTCACAGTTTTCCTCCATCAGTCAGTCTTCAAGGACATGCCACGAGTTTGTTTGTTTCCATAAGGTTGAGAATGGCCGGTGAGGTTATTGACGCCATAAGTCACTGATGTGTTGTGTGAATTGATCCCTGTTTTAGAATGAGCTGAAAAGCGGGGCTGGTTCTTCTCTGGTAGTATCAATATCACTTTAGATTGTAAATCCTCACGAAGGCCTCATCTTGAAATAAAATTAAGTTTGTAAAGATAAAACAAGTTCTGTAAAACTTTAGTCTTGTATAAGGCACCTTAGGGTAGAATCATGTGATGCGTTTATAGTAGCTCAGGCTAGAATGTGGCATATGACATTTGCTCTCACACTTATCTCTAAATAGAATATAATTTTTATACATCACTTAAGCTCAGTTTATTATCATGGAACTGAGAACAGTTAAAGCGTTGTCAGCACTGCTCTGAGGTTAGTCCTCTGTCAGTGCAGCTTGTTTAACATATGCCAGTTGAGTGTTATCACCCAGGTCCTACATTCCTTTGGTACATGTCATTGTTTTGAAGGTGTTTTGGCACGTCCTCTGTGCTTGTGTTGGCCGTCTTCAAAGGATTCACTCAGGCAACATGCCAGCTGCTTGTTTTTTCGTTTATTTTTTTGCCGATTGTGGGCAAATACACGTCATCGCTGTAACGCGTAACACAAAATACTGCAATGCACACAGTTGGTTCTGATAAAGCTGTGATGTTTGGGCAACTTGTTTTGTGACTTATAACTGCTCTTGGAGGAGTTTGTTCTGGAGAGATGTTTTATTCACAGGGAATCATTGGAAAGGAAGTGTAATGTGACCCCCCCCCCCACCACCCCCCCATTACTGTTTATACCCCCATTTCCTGCTTTCCCTGACTGGAATAACCTAAAGTTGTTCCACTGCTGAATCCCCCTGGCCATGACCCAGGACTCATGTCATGTGGTGGGGTATGTGAACTGCATGTACTACACCCCCTCCAGGAACACACGCAGTTCCCATTATGGGCCCAACATCTGAGGCGTTTTCAGATTGGCCTCTGTTAGCGCTGGACAACGGCTCCAAGCTACGATGATTTACTTCCTGTGGCAACGTGGATTAATGTTGTTCACTGTTTTTTTTTTTTTTTCCTCTGTGTTGTGTTCGTTTGCCTTATGTGACTTTTCAACTGTAGCTTTTAGGTTTGAAAAGACTACACTATTAGAGCTCTGCAGTAATAAGAAGATTATACTTTAAAATGCTGGCATATTAAGCCATTTTTTTCTTTTCAATTTTCCAAGCAAATAGTGGCTTATTATGAGTAAAAATCATAGTCCTAATGGTTATACCAATGTGTTTTTAGGATCCAAGTTCATCACTTTGTGCCGAGTGTTCAATTTTCTACTGCTCTACAGGCAAAATGGCTAAAATGTCTTTGTCCGTACGAGAGCTGTAATGACTTCAGTGCTGCAGTATTTTGTGTACATATGCATAAATCACAGACTGCTGGGAGATTTGCCCTATGTTAAAAAACTAGAGCCTCTGGCAAAAAGACAGCACATTTATCTCGGGGGTTCAGCCAAAATTATAGGAGGCCACAAAATGGCACGACACAAGAGACAAACATCAAATGTGAAGAAATTACTGAAGAAGTCATTCATAAGAGTGTTGTTTTTAATAGACTGCCAGTTAGGAGCGATGTTACTATGGAGATTTGGAAGAAAAAGGTTAACAGAATGCTACCGTGTTTGCTGAACAGCATTTGGCTCTTTCTTTTAAAAAAAATCAAAAAATCAAATAAAAATGCAGTGTTTCAGATAGGAGACGGTGCTGTTAAACGATTGTCCTTCGTGTGAATGAACACTCTGCACTGTCCATTTGATATGAGCAGCTGAGAGTTTAGCTCAGGGCTGTGTCAGTGCAGTTTTCCAGCAGCAACATTTTGGATGATGAGATTTTCCTCGTTGAGGAGTCTGGCGTGAAAAGTGCACTGTTCAGCAGCCTGACACTGTTCAGAAGATGAGCTCCTCTCCATTTGTGTTTGCATCCTGGAACGAAGTGCTGGCCTCGAATAAAATACTGTACAGTTAAAAAGAATGTATTATGACACTTGTGGTGCCACACAGTACATCTCAGGCCCCGCTGTGCTCCTGGGCCCATTCTGTTGTGAAATTGGACCAACTGGTGTCTAGAGATGCACCCTGCTGCTGTATTAAGGCATAGAGAACCATTTGTATCCATTTTGCAAGACATTTACCAGGCATTTATTTCCATAGTAAGGTGATTTCTTTGCAGCACCGTGATGTTCACTTGTAGGGTTGTGTGTCATTTGTCCAGTGGTGTGTACTGGTACAAGAACTATGTTTAATGTGAGAGAGAACTCAAATTATTAATATTTTTGTAGGGCCTCTCTGAAGATTACTAAATTGTGGCTTTTCACACATTTGGCTTGAGAGTCCTTGAGCTTAAAAAAAGTGTCTTTTGTTGTGTCAGAGTCTGGCATGGGATCGGCCACTGGCCTAAAAAAACTGGCTCCTAATCTAGTTTTAGGCAAATTCAAAGCTGCATTTTGTCTGTTTCCACAATAAAACAAATCTTTCTGTGGTCTCTTCTTGCCAATAGGGCTTTTATTAAATAGGACCCTACCTTTAATGTGCTGGCAAGTGACAGCTTGCGGATGGTTTTTGGTCCACTTTGAAAATAAATCCTTTGGCCGCGCTCACCTTCATGGACTGTCAGATGTCACGTTTGGAAGCTGACTGAGTCAGTTAGTATTGGTATGCTTAGGCCTGTCACAGTTATTACATAATCGCCACATTATCACAATTATCAGAGCTAGCTGCTGCAGCAATTATACAAAATTATTTTAATTGTGAATAGGGCTGCAAGATTTGGTGAAAAAGTCCTATTTTGATTGTCAAGGGCAATATTGCAAACATACAAAGTTGAGCTATTAATATAGAAATACTGAATTCAATATATCACCATACACACACTGGTCCTTTAATTTGCAGCCTTTTGCGATTATATAATTGCAATGGCTGACATTATGGTTGGGATTGTGAGTCGATGAATTGTGCTCAGCTCTAGTCGCTCTCCATTTGCCTGAATAAAACCAACTGGATGAAAGCCTGCATAGAGAATTAATTAAGATGGTCACCTCTGTCAAATTTTGTGCCACCTCAAGCTCTTGACAAAACTCTGATTAGCAAATAGAAACTTTTTCACCACATAGAAAATATTACTTAAGTGCAGGAAGTGCAGAAAGGGGACTTTTTACATTTTCTTTTTCTGTTGAACTGATACTGTACTGTACATAATATAAGTTTTCTGTATTATTTGTGCAAATTTCTGCGCATACTTCTTGCCTTGTCTGTTCGTCCTGGAAGAGAGATTCCTCCTCTGTAGCTCTTCCTGAGGTTTCTTCCATTTTTCCTGTCAAAGGTTTTTGGGCAGTTTTTCCTCACTCGAACCGAGGGTCTAAGGGCAGAAGGTGTACGGAC